>VZDJ01000998.1:0-71643 GCA_008694505.1 Cyanoderma ruficeps | reverse complement strand
AAAATAAAATAAAATAAAATTTAAAAGTTAATAAATAAATAGATAAGTAAAACAGATGATTTATTCCAGGTAAACAAATTGATTCACCTCCATAAGAGGTCAAATGCCACTAATGCCAATGCAAATCTCAGTATATGCTTGACTTGGGAATTAGCTGTCTAACATTGTTTCAGCTTTAATGTGTAACTTCATCTTAAAGAAATGCCAGCATATTTGGCTAGCTTAAAGATCAAATGCAAGATCTATGCAGAGATTTCCATTCATGGCTGCCTGGGATATGCATCTCCATCCCTGAATTAGGCTGTGGGATCACCACTTCCTCAGGGATTCCTTCAAGGCTGCTATGAAATTCATAGTATGTATCTTGCCACATAAACCCAGAAAGCTTTCTGGAGTCATATCCTACTGCAGAACTGTTAACAGCAGGCTAAGCCACACGGAAATACTTCCAAATTAAAACAGTGGGGGGAAAACTGACAGATATTCAACCTTCAAATTGTTTCTGTCTTTACTGCTAGAGTAAATCACTTCACTGGGTAAAAAATTCACTCTAGTTTCAGCTGACAGCACCAAACAAGACTGCAGATCCAGGTCAAATATGCCATTAAACTTAAGCAATTGTATTTTGTCCATAGTAAAGATAGATTTTCAGGTAATTTTGCAAGAGAAATATAGCTTAAGTGCATGATTACACTAATACTGTATCCACACATGGCCCCAGAACAAGACACCACAAGACTTGTAAGTTTTATGCAGACAGAAAGAGCCCATTCTTAAACTGAAATATTGAGACAACTTCCTGAATGGTTAACAAGACAGGGATACGCACCAGACAGCATATGGAAGAGAAATGTGCTCAGCCAGAAATTACAGCAGAACACTACAAATTCAACAAAAAAACTTTCTGTCTCTCTGCAGAGCCTGTGATGGTTAAAAGCAGCATCTCATCAAACTTCAAAATAAATAATTGTGCAAAATTTCTTTTCCCTCAGTATTTAGTTTTTCTTCAATAAAATACTAAAACTTGAAAAAGAAGAAACAAAAAAGTCACAGTCTCCCAGTATCTTGGTGTTGATTTATTTACTGAAGAATTTTTCCCTCAGAGGAGGACAATTTGGATCTTCTTAATCACTTTCCATGTGTACTGGCAAACTTTCTTGGGTTGGTTTTTTTTTTTCTCTACAGATAAGTCATGAACTACATTTATTTTCATTACAAAATCTTTACAAAATCATATTGTATTTTGTTAATGACTAACCATTAGACTCAAAGGAAGGAAAAGCAACATAACACTCTTAGGCCCGATTTATTCTATAAATTTAGTGTCAATTTGTGATATTGCATTACATCTTTGTATGACATCCGCATAACATTCCCTTTCCAAGGGAGAGCTGTAGATGTTTCGTTTCATTTGGTAATATTGCTCCCTTCTCATTTGTACTAAACTTCATCCATATGTTGTCAGTGAGAAGTGGGATGACTGCTCTACTTCTCTGTATATAATGCTAATAGGATGAGAGCATTCAAGGCAGCATGGTATCAGTGGATACATTTCCTATGCTTTATTTCCTACAGAAGGGAAGAACAATTTAAATATAGGAACTAAAATCTATTTACACATTCCATAGTCAATTTAAGCTGCCATAAATCAGCTTGGCTACAGAAAAGGACTGCTTGTCACACAGCCATGGCTGCTTCTCCCTGCCTTCTGTTTCTGCCAGTCCTAGTGTTCATCTCGCAAATCACATCAGGGAACAAATACAGCAGACAACTATTTTTTTTTTTCCCCCAAAGCTGAGTTTTCATTCAGATAAACTCCCTACTTCAGCTCATTCATGGCTGCACAAACAGCAGTGACGGCATGAGGGAGGCAGTGCAAACAACCCGTGGTGTAAGACAAAGTGGGACTCACCCTTTCAGCAGCAGCAGCCATTTATCCTGCTTAAGTTCATCATGGACCTGTGGCACTAGTTAAGTGGTGCCAGTCACAATATGGATTATCTAACTTTCCTGCATATTACTTCCTCAAGTCAATTAGTGGTCAATTCCAACTAAGCCAATGTAAGCCATTCTTAACATGGAGTGAAAAAAGCTGTTTGGGTGATTTATACTGTTCATTCACACTGTGCATGCATACACAGCAACCTCTACATGATCCTACAAGAAATTCCTGACAGTAATAAGAGCTGGTCTGACCAGCCTCTGTTGACAAAGCTCTGTGATACTGTAAAAATCATTCAGTTCAACTGTGTTGAAGTTTTACATAGCCTTTAGAAAGAATAGAAAACTTGGGTGAATGTCAAAGGCCTTACTATCAAGCCAAAGATCATAATAAATAAATAAATAAATAAATATCAGACTGGATAGTATTAGGTCTTTCTATCCATTATTCTCAACATTTAATGAGTTAAACACACTCTGAGACATCCCAGTCTAGATTGCACAGGGTCTGCCCTTTCCTGAGAGAACTGTAAGTCACCCTGACTGAGAGTTTGACTTCACAGAAGTCTATAATTGCAAGGTTTTGATAAATGTTCATGGAGTCTAATTATTTTTCATTATTTTCCATAATATTCTGCATAGCTGATTTAACATTGCCCAATGTGATTAGAGAGCTAGTCCTAACCCAAAGCTGGAATTTTGGAATCCAAAGGTTTCTAGTCAGCAGATATTTTGGGTGCACTGACCAGAGTTCAGCAGACTCTGAGCAGGTTTTCAAAGTGTTCCCAGGAAAGCAGAAACATTCACATTTTCTTCATCCTTGCTTCTGATTGTTCCAATCTACTTTCAGTCTTTAGGCATCTATTTATCCTGAAGTTTTCAGAAATACAGAGTATCTACAGAGCCATACAGTCGGTATGAAACACTAATATACCAACACCCAGCATGTATTATCCACACTTCAGCTCACAAGGTAGTGGCTGACTTGCATTTTGGGAGAGTGCCTGAAGATGCAGGCCACAGACCTACAGCTCCTGGCATGAGGAACTTTGTGCACCAAAAAAATAGCACCACAGTTTCCTACCACACTTACCCACACAGGCTACCTGATCTGTTGTCAGAACCAACTGTGCTGAACACCCCTAATTAATGGTTAGCCATCTCCTGTGTATGCAGAGCTTGATTGAGACACTCAGGACCCTCACTTTGGTTGGCTCCACTCTTATCTTACTTGAGGCTGATAAAAGGTGTGTCTGCCCCTACTGCCGTTCCTCACAAATCCCTGAGCTGAAGCAATCATTCTCTGGAAGATTCTGTCAACAACAAACAGCAGCACTTTTCTGCAGTGTCACACTAATCTCACCTCTGGTGCGGGCAGGCAACAGCAGCATCTGAGCAGTCTTCTCTGTCCTCATTCCTATGTGTGCCTGGATGGTGAGGCTATAGGAAGAAGGAAGTAACAAGGTATCAAAAGCAAGAAATATTTACCAATTTACACTTCTCCCAGGTTGTTAGCTCTTGCAGTTACAGGGATGACTTCTGATCTTAAGTAAATGGCACAGGTGTGAAAATTGATCAGTATTTCTTCACCAGCAGCTGCATTTTGAATGTTACCTCTAGTATAAGGCTGGGAATTTGGTACCCAAAATCTCTCCTGAAGAACTAAGTTGACACTGCATGTTGATTAAAAAAAAAATAAATCCTGTGTTTACTTATCTCTGTTTATATTTTTTCTGCCTTCCATCTATGGAAAAGGAAAACAAGAAATTAAATAGTAAATTATAGCATTAAAGCATCTGAATATTGTAACTTAAAGTGATATTACCAGTTAGACCTAACTGAAAATTAATATTTTTTTCCTAATGTACTAGCAAAGAAACCCTAGAACAAATGTAACTACAGCGCTTCTTTTTTAAAATCAAAATACTAGCACCATTATCCAATTACAGAACTCAAATGAAAATAAGTGTTGTTGAAATAGTGTTTTCCAAAAGTAAACATTTTCAATGTGAATGATACATAAGTTTTCTGAATACATGCAAAAATAACATCTCTTTTATTTGTGTGAAACATTTTATAGTCCTAATTCAGAACAGTATCTGTTGATATGTCAGTCCTTTAAGATATGATAGGTTTTAAGCACGCACCTGAACTTTAACATGTTTAGTTTAGAAATCCTTGTCAATCACAGCAGGCAGAGGCAGACAGGATAATGGTGAGGGTAATCTGTCAAAGTTGCTGCTATTTAAGATAGGAAAACAAAAATCCCTTCCCAAATTAACGTCGTGATTTTTATCATAGCACGCTTTCTGTGAAACATCTTACCCACAAATGTTAGGATAAAAGTTCTGGTGCTGATTTAGCCAAATTGCACACAAATGTACATCACAGACTCCCAATTCTAAAAGGCGTGGTACTTAATACAAGTCTGGAACAAGAACATAGCTTCATCTAAATCCATTCAAGTTAGTAACAAACATAAAAGACACCATGAAGCAAGATGCCATGAAGTTAAAGGGTTAGCCTTTATCTACAAGAAAATGATTGAGCCTAGAACAATTGGAGCCAATAATTGTAGAGGACTGGAAATGCCTTATGCCCTGAGATTGCCCCTGCAGAGCACTCCCTGTAAGCATTCCCTGCAGAAACAGCCATTTTAAATCTTCAGCAATGCTTTTCTGTCCTCTTGTTGAAGACCAGTGTACCCACAGGAGACATGAAAGAGCGTGTCATAGAATCATGGAACGTGCTGGAGCTGGAAGGACCCCAAAGATCATTGAGTTCCAACCCTCCTGTCATAGTCAGGAACACCTTCCACTAGATAATGTTGCTAAGGGCCTCATCCAGCCTATCATTGAACACCACCAGGGATAGGTAATCCGCAACTTCTCTGGGCAATCTGTACCTGTGCCTCTGCACCCTCACAATAAAGAATGTCTTTCTAATAGCTGACCTGAACCTTCCCTTTTTCAGTTTGTCCTTTGTCCTGTCACTATTTCACCCTATAAAAAGGTCCTCACCCTCCTTTTAACAAGTTCCCTTAAGGTACTGGAAGATCATAACAAGGTCTTCCCAGAGCCTCCTCTTCTCCAAGCTGAACTGCCCCAAATCTCTCTGCCTGTCTTCATAAGAGAGGTGCTCGATCCCTTGGAACACCTTGTGGCTTTCTCTGGACCTATGCTAACAGGTCCACATCCCTCCTGTGCTGGGGACCCCAGAGCTGGATGCAGTGTTCCAGGTGGGGTCTCAGAAGGTCAGAGCAGAACCTGTTGTACACACATTTGACGCAGCCCAGGACACATTTGGCTTTCTGGTATGCAAATACACCATGTTGGATCATGTCCAGCTTTTATCTTCTAGAATCCCCAACTCCACAAGGATTTTCACAATAAGTTCTTCTCCCATTTTGTGCTCATGTCTGGGAATGCCCCAGCCCAGGTGCAGCACCTTGCACTTGGAGTTGTTGAACTTCATAAGGTTCTCATGGACCCAATTCTCAGGCTTGTCCAGGTGCCTTTGGATGGTATCCCATCCTTCTGTTGTGTCAACTGCACTGCTCAGATTTGTGTCATCTGCAAACTTGCTGAGGGTGCACTCAGTCCCACAGTCTGTGTCATTGAGGCAGACACTGCAGAGCAGTGCTCCCAAAACAGATCCTGAGGGACATCACTCATCAGCAGCCTCCCATCTCAACACACGGGATTTAGATTAAGCTATATTCTTGTTCCAGACTTGTATGCCTTTTAGAATTGGGAGTCTGTGATGTACTGTCTGTCCCTTAAATCCAGGTGTCTCCAATTTGGAGATGAAGAGCTTCTGGATAGCTTGTAGGTCTTGATTGCAGTGCTCCAGTTGTATGACTTTTCCCAGTGTTTCCGTGATAGCAATTACACCATAGTGTTCTAATTTCACAATAGTTCCCAGCTTCTCTTGCTTGTTACCCATGCTGTGTACAGTTGTGTAAGAGAATATGCCCCCAAAACACTCTCCATCTGCTTTAGTCCCAAGAGGGTTGACTTTAATTAGCTATCTTTGTAAATTAATCCAGCCTTTGTACCAAATTGGATGAGAAGTTATCACAGCTTCCAAACCATTAGTTCAGATGGGGCAAATCCAACAAGTGACAGCCACAGGGACTTACAAACAAGGGATGATAATTTAGTCAGAGCAGCCATTCCTTCAGTAGAAGTCTGACCCATACTTCTGATGTGATCTTGTATGTAGCCAAGGTGAAATTTGTCTTAGCTTGGTTTGCAGTGACGCAGTGAACGAACACATCCCTCTTCTACACGCCCCTCCAAAACAAAACCAGTTGTATTGCTGCAGTTTCCTGCCACAACTTAAGTAAAGGCCATGTACACTTGGTGGTACAAAATGTGGGAATGTGATGAGAAAAGCCCACCCACAGCTGCTTTTTTAGCACTGCCCAGATGCAGGTCTTTTTGCTCATGATACTGAGCCATAGCATGGCTCCCTAGACCATTTCAGTACACTCGGTAAATTATATCTAGGTATCTGCTGATAGTGCATAAGCTCAGACCAGGAATACCCACTAATGGGCCTAATTTTACTAACAGTAAAAATTTTCAGGAATGTTTCCAAAGGTTATTAACAGCTCTGATAAGACAACAATCCTCCCTCAAGGACCATACAGTGTTTTTTCCAGTATTTTAGTAGAAATCTCTAAAGCAGGTTTTAAGTATGTCTGCTGCAAAGTAGTACAATCTCATAAAGCAGATCCCTGGTGGAAAACCCTGGCAGAGACAAGGGATGTAGGTAGAGCTGAGGCTTTTTTAGCCTTCATTATATATACCTGCTCCAGCTCATGATATACCTATTGCAGTTCTGTAGGTCGTTCGTTTGTTTGTTTGTTTTTCCTGTGCAGTATATGGTGGTACAAAGCCTTCTGTCTTGAGGAATAAAGACACTGAACCTGAGATCTTCCTGCTTTGGGCTTTTTTGTTGTGCCCGTGGGCCCGTAAGTCTCCCCCCCAGCAGTAGGTGCCCCCACTTGCTCCACCCTCCAGCGGGGCATGTAAATCGGGGACTGGCCGGGCAGTTCCCGGCGCCCGGCGGGGGCTCAGATGGCGGCACGGCTGGCCACTGGGTCTTGCTGTGAGCCGGGGAGACAGAGGAAAGCTGCGATAGTCCCGCTTTGCCTTCCCATCAGTGTCTCCGGCGTGGGGACTGCATGCTACAGCCCGGAGTAAAGGGCTCTGGACATCTTCCTTCGGCTCAAGCCCTCTTGGAGCACCTCACGGCTACTTCAGGCTGCAAGAAAATGTTCTGGGGAAATCATGTTAGGTAAGTTCCCTTGAGATGCCGGGGGACTTTCTCTAGCCAGGGATGCTTACTCCTTTTAAAAGTTCCCACACTCACCATTCGTTTTATTTTTTGTGTCTTATTGGCACAAATTTATTTCTGGTTTTTTTTTTTTTTCTCTTTTTCTCTATTTTTGCCAGCATTCTTTTCACCGTGACTCTGGTCTGGCAGGCTGCTCATTTAGAAAAAGGTAAGGGAAACTTCATGTTTCTCCCCTCCCCGCTGTGTTTTTCTTCTACATTTACAGTGTGCATTTCTTCATTACGAACTACAAAAATTGTACATATTTGCGCTTCTTGTTAAGGTCCTGAAAAAGAACGTAAAGAAGATGTGAAAAGTCTCAATGCCACAGCACAAAAGCAACAGCCCAAGAACGAAGGGACCTTTGTATATGCGCTCAGTGACATGAATCAGAGCTATGAAAGTAGGAAACAACAGAGTTCCAGGTCATTCGTACCTTTCACTGGAATTACGGAGAGTAGGTAACATTATTTTTGTAAACAATGACATAAAATTACTTTTTAAAAATGTAATTATAGTAATGTTTTAACTGTTGTCCTGGAAGATTTCAGCCTGTTGGTTTTCTGTGACCACCCATTTGAATTATACCCATGGCCATTTAGTAAATGGCGATAAAAATTTAATGTAGAACTGAAGATCTCTCACTTGCAACACGTGTTAAGGAAAAACAAGAAATGAAGAAGTGTTTGGCCCTTTTTATTTACAAGAGCATCTGTGAAATTTTGTAACATTCTGTTCATTTTTTTAAATTCACGGTATTTTATAACCATAAAAATGTTGATTTTATAAAAAAAATGGTTTAAACTGCCTGAAGGCGAGGAGGGAGAAAGTATTCTGTTTCCTCCCATATATATAAAATTTTAGATTGGTGCTCAATCCCACGGCTCTGAGAAAGGTATGAGACCATTCCCCCTGCCTCAAAACCAAGTAACTTCCCAGTAGCAAAACCTCTTTATTCAAAAATAAGCATCACTTCCATGTGAAAATGCCCCATTTCTTAGTGTGATTGAAACCTGCATCTGTCAAAGTGAAATATTTCACTTAAACACATGCTGCTGCTGCTACAGAATTTGCCAGGCGTTGCCTCTTCACCATCCTGTAATCCCTAGTAGCTTGTTTCTAATCCTTAACTAAACAAACCGGGTTTAGCTGAACAAACACTCGTAACAGGCATATAATTTTATTGTCTCTAAAGACAATAAAACTAGATATCCTTAAGAGACTTTGGGAACTAGAGAGACCCGAGAGAACAAGTGAGGAAAAGGTGAGGTTCAGAGCCCCTGAGACGCTTGTTAACCTCTGTAATATTGTCTTGCAGGTAAAAAACTGAACAGACGCTGCTGCCAGAATGGAGGGACTTGTATCCTGGGGACCTTCTGTGCCTGCCCAAAGCACTTCACTGGCAGATACTGTGAATATGATAAGCGGAAAAGGTAAAAAAAAAACAAAATAAACTAAAATCAGAAGAAATGGGTGTGGTGTTATGGATGGTTATTTTCTGTGGTGGGCTCAGGGAGGTACCAAATGTCTCCCTTGTCGTTGGCAGCAACTGCGGCAGCATTGCCCATGGCATCTGGGTGCTGAAGGACTGCTGGCTTTGTCGCTGTGGCTATGGCACGCTGCACTGTCTCTCAGAAACGCTGCACAGTAACTGTGGTAAGAACTGACATTACATCAAGCATTTTTGTCCCATGGGTGACAGAATTGCCTTCTGCAGTGGTGGGGTACTGGGAGTTTGCGGTGTGTGCAGTAGTCGGACTTGTACAGTGGGCTGCTTTGCCACAGAGGATGCATTAGTGAGACAGTAAAAAAAGCACTGCTCTTCACTGTATAGTACATCACATAAGACACTTTCAGATGTTCAGAGTTCTGTGGAGGAGGAAAATTCCCACCGTTCTAGTTGGAGATTACAGAGGTTAAATACTTCTCTTTTCTACAAAATATGTACATCTATGACTTCCCACTTAACCAGGACAATTTCTACAACTAAACTGAACCCAAGCACACAAACATGTTTCTTAGATAAAGAGAAATACAGTACTGTATACTGGTGTGTTAGAAATAGAAACTGGTGTGTCACTAGAGAAAAAATCTGTGTGTCTACTCAGCACACAGAATCATCAATAATCATACATATATAAATGACACAAAACTAATCTGAATATTTTTTAAGATCTGTATCTCAATCTTAAGAATATTCTTGTATGAGATTTAAGACTGAACACACTCCACACAAAAAACTACGCAGCTGTTATCCCGATCAGTGAAAGTAGTGCCACCTACTCTCCTCAAAAGCACCATATCATTGTAAGTCAAGTATTTCTATATCAGCCTGTGAAATTCCCTGAAAAACTGGTTGAATATTTTTGAAAACAGTGTATCAACGCTCATCCCAATTTAAAGAATTGCTATACTGGTACTATTTTCCACGGAGAACTGACTGATCCAGACTGTTCTTAATACTCTTGAGATCAGTAAAAAGGATTTAATAATCAAATTTTCTCTTCAGTGGCAAAATCAGTGCAAAATTCTCTTTCCCTTTCCACCCATAATATCTCAATCCCATCTTGTGCTTTCCTTCAGTTATGCCAACATTACTATTTATCAGGGTAAAAAAACAACATACCTAAAGGGTTTCAAGATTAATTTGCACCCCAAGCATTCTGTCTTGTTTGCTGACCAGATTCCTACCTGAGTAGCAGTGCCTTAAAGCTGGGACTTCTGAGTTGTAGCTCCAACTCAGATGCAAATCAAAACATTAGAAAGGTGACATTCCTGTCTTTGTAACCGTAGACAAAAAAATAAAAAGAAAGAAAAAAAATACCCCCAAACCACTTTTTCCTTAAAGTTGTCTGTATTGAGCAGTTATATGTAATATATGTGGCACACATATCACAGCTTGCTCACTGAATTCTTTACATGTTCATTTTTGAATCAGTCCTATTGTTCCTCATTACAGGAGCAAAAGACATAATGGGCCTTCCCGTGCTCTGTAAAAGCAGTCTACTGCTTACTACTCTTGAGCTCAGCTTAAGAAAGACAATGAAGGTCTCAGTAGAGAATCCTTTGAGCAGGCACTCCCGTGGCTTACACCTACATGGGTATGACTTCCCTGCTTTTGCTGAAAGCAAAGTATCTTGTTGAAGAAAGGGTTAAAATCTAACATTCAGGCTTGAGTGCTTACCTCTTGTGAAGTTCTTCCTCTTGCTTTTGTTTGGTATTTACTTTTGATTATTCTGAGATTAATGCCTGCAAGAGCTGATAAGTGCTATCAGTTGCTCCTCAAACGATCACTGAAGGGACATCTATTTACATCTCTCCCCTGAGAATAGTCCCTTTGATTGGCTTTAACAGCTAATACCTTTAACTTAAGTACCTGTGAGATGTCAGAGGACTTTTCAAGCATGTTGAAAATCCTTATGTTTTCAAATTTACATATTTACTCATTAACCATTTTATTTTCTTGATTTTATTTCTTTTAAGACCTGAAATCGGAAACAGAGGAAGTCATCAGACTGTATTCTAATGGTTTAAGATTACAGCAAACAGTGCTTTTAGTCACTTGCCTGCTCACCATCCTCCTGGAGTTCTGCTAGCTGGCAGCTGTGAAACTGGACAAGGGGAAATACTCAAGGTTGATATAACCCTCACCATGAATCATACATTTCTTCTACGAGCTACAGAAGACTCTTCTACCTGCATATTGGAGGCAGATTGATATGTATTACTTAATGCTGAAGTACCTGTGTTATTATAAATTCAGATTATATGAGTGTGAAGTATTTATTATTATATTATTATATTAATACTACTATCAATGTCTGATTCTAACCATTCTTTATTTCCAAAATACCACTCTTCCAGTGGAAGCCATCCCTCCCAAAATTCTATGCGTGAAATATTGTAAGTTATAGTAATTTCTTTTGTATGCAGTACAAGTCTTAACAAATAAAACTGATTTCATTTCTGAAAAAAATTATGTTTAATTTTATTTAAACTTGAAAATTAATATCTACCATTTGTCATTGTATTTTATCTTTTAAGAAAAGCACAGGGTAGAAATTTGTTGACATAAGGAAGGGTTTAAGAGGAGATATCTTTCAAGCCTGAATATAGAGAACTATAAAAGTTACATAGTCTTTCAGTTTTTATTCTTATTTATTACAGCAAAATTGTATCTATGCACAATCTGCTTGGCAGGAATCATGCATATTAAGAACACATAAGTGAAGGTTTTGTCTTTTAGGGGTTTTCTTCATATCCTAGAAATACGAGTCTCATTTTTTAAATAACACCAAAGAGTAACTTTGTTCAACTTTTTCTATAGCAAAGTTGTCTTGATTTATATATAATTTAAAGATTAGTATATCTATGCTGTAAAATACAAAATGTTTGGACATATAAGTGTATTTTAATGCAAGTTTATAAAGCTGAAACAGGTTTGTTTTGAAAATAAACTGCAAAGATAAACCTAAGATGTATCTTCATCCTTTTAAAGTGGAAGTATTGCATAGAAACAGATTCATAATTTTATTGACTAAAAAGACGTTACAGATGAAGAACATTCTTAATGTCTTTTAAAAGTTGAATATATTTAATTTTTAAATATTTTTTTTTATTTGGTGCTGCAAATCAAGATAATCCTGTTCTTAAGTAGAAAAGGATGCAATACCAGCAAATGACATGATATAGCGCCTGCCTTTAAATCTATGACTACTCAGAGTCAGACTTTAGTCACCGTGTAAAAACATATTCATGTTAATTACTGCAAGTATTCAGACTACTCCTTTCCAGACTCCAGATTTGTGTTTCTCACTATTCACATAAGATACACTAAACTAAAAAAGGAAAATACAGTAAAAATACATCTGAACTAATAATTTTTTTAATCCCTGTAGAAAATACAAAGAGCCATTAAAGATTGCAATTAAAAAAAGAAAAAAAGTGTTTTAATACAGGTTTTCCAACAGAACAGGTATTTCTCTTTCAATAACACCCACAGCAAATTTAATCACAAAAAACTGAACTGGACAAGAGTTACCCTGACGAGGCTATTAATTGTTGGGTTGATCTGATTTGCAGAATTAGAGCAACTGAAATGTCTAGTAAAGAAATGTTTTCCTTGTCATACCAAAACTTTAGTACAGGGCATCAGATTAGATGCACTGTTCTGTTTCTACAGTCTCAAAGCATTGCATGGGGAACTTAGATGCATAAGTAGTTACAATTATGTCTGACTCTGAATGCCAGAATTTGAAAATTTTCTCTGGATGAAAAAACAGGCTTTTGTTTGTTTGATTTTAAGATAACAGTTCCTTTTCTCTCTATCTTATTCCATTGGATTCTGTTACTGGAAAATCTGAAAATTCTGCGTCAGGATGGTTTTATCTCAACCATACTATGGCAAAAATACTTCGTCAGTGTCAGATAGTTGTGGATGATAATCATCTTGTCTTTATGTCAGAGCTCTGGAAGTTGGTGAGGCATAGGCAGAAAGAAGTTCAGTTTGTGTTCCTCACATACTTCTGAAGCAGAGACAGCCACAGAAGCCAAGTTAGAAGAAAAACTTATCTCCTTAAGTTAAAGAAAAATAACAAGAGGGGAAAAAGAAAAAGCAGGCAGAATCTGTCTGATGCATAGTCTCTCATTTGCAAATAAAAATGTATCTTGGAGAGAGGAAAACAAAGCACTGAGGAACACAGGAAAGCACACAGTCACAATCTTTGCTTAGGTTAAAACTGTCTCCACTTTTATCTGTCTCCAGCTGTTTGCAAGAACAGATAAAAGAAAGCATTATTTTCCTCCGCTGTTACCATCTAGGCCTGGCCAACCTTCTAACAGTGCAATTACAGGCACTTTGCTAAGGTTTGTTTATAGCAAACAGCAATGCTTACTCCTCAGCCTCGTGCTAACTCACAGACCACTCTGTCAAACATGGCATATCCCAGCAAAGTAGACATCTGTCGCTGCAAGTTCATGCATGTGCCCTTTCTATATGCAGCCACATTTGGGCAGGGGGAAGACCCTCAAAGAGAAGTATTTATCAGATGATCCACAGGGCCCCAGAAACCTAGATATTCTCCTCCTTGCAGTTGACTCCAGAACTAAAACAAATGGTGCCGCCTGCAGCTGGCCTCAATGGCTTCACCCTTGCAATTGCAGCCTCCATCATTCCTAGGGGCATGCCACAGCTGATAAGAGCCCAGACTGGGGAAGAATGCGGTAGAGATGCTGCCTTTTCTGTGGCCAAGAGCCCTGGAGCTGCAGCTCTGCTGCTAGGCACAGATCTGCAGGGAGATGCTGCCATCTGCCCTTAACATTTAAATGATAAATCTGCCCATTTGAAGGAAGGGATTCATTTTGCATAAGGCCATGTAGTTCACCATGGTGCACGCATAAACCTGTAAAAGCCAACTTTCAGGTACCAGATACTGAGGAAGTGTCACTTATGGGTCTCTCCGAGTATCTGATGGTTATCTCTTGAGATGCTTCATTCCCCTCAAGGAGATACAATTTTCTGTTTCCCTGAGAAGTGTTAATGGTACCTATAGGTGCCAATAGCATTCTCTCACCTAGAGAAGAAGCTATCCAAAACAGAATTAGAAGTAATTTCCCACATTTGTTTATCCAGAGTTATTTGAGGGTCCTTTTTGGTTTTAGTCAGTGTATTTGAGATTGCTAAGGTTGTATTTTGCTATCCATCTTTCATTGATTTTCAAAGTGTTAGACTATACATCTGGATCATGACACCCACAAATTTCACACATTTGAGCAAATATACAGCAACTTGATATTTTGTCTTCCATCAATTGGAAAAGAAATATAATATAGCAGCAGGCTGGCTCACATGTCAAGCACCCCTGTGAATAGAATCACATAATCATAGAATATCCTAAATTGGAAGGTCCCCACAAGGATCATCACATCCAACTCCTGTATGCGCGCAGGAGAATCGAAAAGTTAAATCATATATTTAGGAGTATTGTCCAGAGTTATAGGTGTATATCTCCTTGAGGCCTATCTAGCTACTCTGCAATCATCATCTGTAATTCACCGTCTGCCTCATCTTTTATAGCACGGTCATGTACAAGCATGGGAGACTTTATGACAACACAACAGCTGCATACTTGCGCTCTGCAAAATTACCCAGCTTTGTGAGTACTCCTTGGGATTGCAAAGCATCTTCTTGGTCAGAGAAGACATTAAAACCTGTAATTTCCTCCACATTTGGCTAATTGACCTTGCCCTTGGCTTATGCTGCTGTGAGGGTGACTTCTTGATAAGGTCATGAAGCTGCCATATGTCACTGGAATAAAACCAGATGCCTTATGTATCTTGGGTCTAGCATTTCTCTTCAGGTACATGCTGGCACAGAAATAGCCTTCATTAGCAGCTGTCTTCATCTGCTGCAACCCAGCCATATCTTTACAAAACTACAATTTATAATCCAGCCTGTGAGGCTTCAGTTCAGATATTATTTGTTTGATAACATTTGGATGAAATGCAACAGGGACAGAAGCACTGGTAAAGTCTCAAAAGCAAAGAGCCAGAAAGGCACTGGCATTACAGTTAAAGGAAAAGCACTGTCCAGCTGAGCCTCCTGCAGCTGGTACCGAGGACTCAGATCTCTTTCTCTGACAGCTGAGATACTTCTTGGAGCTTTACACTCTGTCTGGGGCATAGCTTGTCACCTTTCACTGGCTTTCTGTGAGCAAAAATAGACTTACAACCTGTGAAGTTCCAAATCAAAGGACTGGGTCTGGCAGGACTATGACAGTCATTTTCAATGCATCCACATAGAGTTTTCTGTCACTGGACAATGAACAGTGCTGAACATTAAATTCCTTTGTAGGCATGGCACATAAAATTCTGCATCTCTTACCTGTCTTTTTGCCTGTTCTCTATGATACGATGTTTGTATCTTCCCAATAAACAGAAAGATTCATGTGATCCATCCTATTTATAAATCATTACAAAAGGTTATAAACAAGAATAAATCTCATATATATGAAAAAAACAGATAACTCTGTCTCCTGTGCTCACGTAAGAGCTCTCGTCAAATTCTAGAAAGTTTGGCGGGGACAATATTTTCATGTTTGTGAATCACCAAGATTATGTCCTTTCAAAAAGAATGAAAAGGAATGTCAGGAAAAAATTTTATTAAAGATAAAGAAGTGGTACAGTGCTGAAAGCATAATATTTGCAAGGGCATCTTTATGCAGAACAAGCAGAGAGTCAGGATCAAAAAGAAAAATTGGTGTCAAAGAACCTCACCACCTGACTCTGTACGTGAACTCTTTTAAAGAGTGTTTCTTGGACCAAAACCTTTTTTTAAAAGACAAAATATTATCAGACTTGTCAAGTTCCCATGCTTACACATCAGTCTTGTTCTCCCAGTCCCAGCATTATGTTTCCTCACTTCAAATTTGTTTAATACAGCACCAGTACTGAAGCTACTTCCTGGACAAGAAGAAAATCTCTCCTGGGAAACAAAGTGCCTGTCCGCCTTAATTAGCTTTGAAGGTACCTTATGGAGCCCATGTGATGTTAAAATGGATTGAGCTGTGTTTTCCTGTCCATTAGGCTGGTGTTGGTTTGCTGAATTGTGCCAATTATATTTATGATCCATTTTGGTAACAGAGCCAGAAATTTCTTACTGCCTTTAACATCAGTTTTAGTGGAAATAAGAAACACAGAAGCGTGCTCCCTGCTCTGTCTCTCTGCCTTCCACTGTTCTTCACAGAGGCTATACCCCAGCACTCTGTGTAGAAAAAGACTTGTGCAGATACGCTGTGCAGTATGTCTCCAGCAGTGCAATAACCCGAAACAAAAGCCAATTAGGTACATTCCTATGCATGTTCTTCTTTTATCTGAGCACACGTGATATGCTTATTATTAGCTATGCTAACCAAAAAACAACTGCAAAATTCAACAGTGCTAAAATATATGGAGGCCAAACTCCGGTCTAACAGCAAGAACAGGGAACCACCCATGCAGGTAAAACTAAGTAGCAAATATGAATTCCAGGAGCCAAGTATACATACCCAATGTTGCAACTTTCTCGAATAGTTTGAGTAGACAGCAAGACCACAGAGGCATGTGTCTATTATCCTCTTTGTACTGGTATCACCCACAGTCAGGTCCACTCGTTCGTCCAAAACGTTCTTTTCTCATTCTGTTGGCCTAATTCTCAGACAGACCATCTTTGCTGACAGAGGGATGTAGCAGAGACATGCAGGAAAAGTGAAGGGGAGCCCACAGTTTGACACGCCAAAACTGGTTATGTAATCACTGTTTTAATGTTAGCTTAGTTACTTAGAAAGATTGTAAGAGTTAGTTTCAAAAGAAAATATCAACGTGCATAGACAATGTAAAAACTAAATGCCAATGGGCAGAAAATCTGCTTCTGAATTTCCATTACAGTATCTAAGTAATACAAAATCTCATGGGAACAAGAGAAAAAAATCATTATTTACTTAGCAGTAGTGACACCATTAAAGGAATATTACATAGCATTTTGTAATTTTCTCTTAGTAAATCATATTGAAATTTGTAGAAGTTTCAGGGGAAAAAAAAGTAGGCATTATTTAAGATATAAAAATAGACACTACAATGAAAATTGTAGCAAATTCAGCTAATTATGAAAGCAAGTATTACAAGTAACATTTTCCTCCAGAGTATCACAGGGGAAGATACTCAAGCCTGTAAGTTTTTTGAACTGACAGAGCCATTGTGACTGTTTTACACAGAAGTACCCCAATGCCAACAGTGTAGCTTCCATTCGGAGACAAACATGCCAGTGTTAAAACCAGTGTTAAGAATTTAGATTGACTTAGTACTTGCAGAAAGGCTGCTTGTTAAAAGTCTAGCAAGCCAATGAACTGGCACTGTGGCATGCATGTTGGTGTGTCCAGCAAATGTGGGCTGTTCTGGAGCAGGCTACAAGTGGAGGTTCTACAAGTGAAGAAAGAGAAATCCTGAGGAAAACAAGAGAAGATTGTGAGGCATTATTCAGAGGCATATATCAGCTGTGGACTGATTCATTGTAAACAACGACATTAAAGCCATGTACAGGAATTGCAATCAACATCATTGTGTTAAAACACAGCTATATTATTTGCAGTGTGTAGCCTCTAGCGTGCCTACAAGCCCTGACTGAGCCTGAGATTTTTCTGTGCTGGGCACAGTACAAGTGCACAGGAAGAATGAACCTGTCTGCAGCAACTGATGGATTGTTTTCTGACAGTTAACAAAGTATCTGCCACCCCACTCTGGCTCCCTACTCCAAGGCAAAACCCTTAGCGTGCACTCCTACTCCAGCATGTTTCATCAATCCTGTTGGTTTTACTGTTTATTTTCCATCTTCTCTGTACTACTCCTCAATAACAACAACAGCACAGGCACCAGTCGCCAGGAGATGGCATCATTAGAAGTTAATAACACTGACTCTTAAACTTTGCAGTCAGATCCAAGTCTGAGACCGAATGTAGCACTAATGAATGAATTCCTGAGCCTCACAGTACTGATAAAAACTAACATTCCCAAGGCAAACCATAGCAAGTATTTGAATGCAAGGTGTGAATTTCTAAAATGGAATTTTCAAAAGATGAAGCTGCTATTATCTGCTGCTTTGGCTACTAACCACGTATCTCTCTGTATGAACTAAGGCTAAGCATATTGTCAACACTTAGCAAAGACTGTTCCTACTATAGAATCCATGAGAGTCAGCTTTTCCAAGGCAATTAAGAAAAAGAAAAATCTTGGGCTGGTTAAAGGAGCATACAATTATATTAATGTTTTCACAGACAACAGTTATAAAAGTTATGGGCAATAATATATAATTTTTCAAGTGGTTTTCATATCACCTTTCTACTCATGTAAAATCAAACTTGCAGCAAGTGAATAAGCTTGATCTGACCTACTGCAGGGATGAGTAGTGATTCTTGTATTACTGTGCAAAGTCTTAGAGAAAGTGAAATAATTGCCTTTAATCTTGCTGTTCTATATAAGATACTAAGGAACCCACTTGCTGGGTTAAATGTGTCAGAAAGACAAACTATACCAGCTCTGTGTGCATGGATTCTGAGGTGTTGAATACTAATTTTAAAGGAATTTTATCAGATAGCCAGATGAAAAGAAGTAACAGGGACTTGTTACTTTTCAAGAGTATATGCTTTCCCTGGCTGCTGGCAATTAAAGGTTGACAGCTTTTCAAGATAAACATATAAAATGGGCTTGAAAATATTTGTTTGTAAAATATTCAGGTCTTAGGATATTTTATAGAGTGGAGGTAGAAAAAAAAAGACTATTGTATTTTGATAACATCATTTGGAGACACCATAAATAAGTACATGATGATAGCTTAATTAAACCACTTCACAGAACTCAGTCTTATGGATTGATGATAGAGGAAAATGTGTCAGTGTGTGAAATAAAATTCCTGAGAGATAAATTAGTTATCTGTGGCATTTACTCTTTTTCCTTAACATTCTCATGCACTGACCTTGATATTCTGCATATGTGATTACCTTAGATATAATAAAAATTTCTTTAATAATTCAAAATATACTGAAACAGGCACTGTCATATGGGCTGTCTAATCTCTTTTACTGTATCTTTCTGCTTGCTCCTGAATACTGAAGAGAACTGCTGGTAGGCAAACTAAAGGGTTGCTTTAACCTCATAAAAAGCTTTGAGTAAATAGCTCTGCCTGTGATAACGCTTTCAGGAACTAAGGGTAAAATAGACTGGTATGTGGGTTATACCAGTGTATCGCAAATCACAGAATTATTAAGGTGAGGAAAAAACATATGATGCTCTGGGTGGTGATCTTTTTTTTAGTGAGTTGATGAAAAGTCTGTGCCAGGTGTCCATTTTCCAACTTCACACGGTATCTTTAAGGGTACAGCTAGGTTAACATCATACCTGTGCACCCATTTAAAAGAAGACAGCCCAAAACCCTACATGTTTTTATCTGTTCTTCCAAGAATCTTTCGCATATTGCTGTAATATTGTCTCACTACCTATTTCTTCTCTCCCCGCCACAGTCTACCTGCAAACCGACGTACATCCCACAGGTGCTACCCATTCATTTCCAAACAGCATAGTCAACTCATCTTCAATTTTGATATGTGAAAGTGCTTTCTGCCCAAAACACTTCTAGCTGTAACATGGAGCTGACATGCTCACAGGTCTGTGAAGGATAATTTCCCATAGACTCTGCCCTCTCTTACAAATTTGGATTAAACTCAAAAGATCCAAGATCTGATTTCTACTCCTTCCATAAAGAGAAGGCACCAAGAGCAGCCAAGGGAGCTGAGTTTCAGGAACAGCCTGATGATAAAGTAGGCAAAGATCAGCTCTAAGAGCCAAAAAGCCAGCTCTAAGAGTTGATCAAACAAGAAATTTGAGTAACTCTTCTTTTAAGGTCAGGTTTAAGAGGCAATTTAGGAAAGAAAATGTGCGCAGGAACAGTAATATACTTCTAAGCCTGGTAAATGCTACTCCTCATGCTCAATCATCCTTATGTAACATAATAGAAAGGAATTTTTCAGTTATGGCAGAAAATTGCAAGACATGATTTTATAAATAGTGGGTAGGAGAGATTCATTTTGGTTGAAGAGTTCTATGCTTCTCCACAGACTGACTTGCAGGACATTTCTTTGGTCCCCCTTTTATTCTCTACCAGCATTTGTGTTTCAGGAAGGAGCAACAACACAGAATCAACAATTAATATGGTTTTCAACCATTTTAGAGTAACCTGGTTAAAAAATCATCCCAAATTTCTCCTTCCATAAGTGGTTGTGGTGACCACAAGCCTGGAAATTAATTCCAAAGTTAAACCTGGAAAGGAGAGGCCATTTTCTTCATATGCACCTAGTACATATAGTATGTGGTGAAATCCTGAAGCATCCCTTCTTCTTGTTTTATGAGGCCTAAAAATGCTGAGATATGTACAAAACACATAGGAATATATTATGGCTACAGAGGTGAAGTCACAGGGAATGGGGCCTGTGTTAATTGAAGAAGGAGTCATTAACATGTGTGTTAGGTTTGCACATTTTTTATTACCTCCTGGGTTTTTGCCTTGGTCCATGCAGTTAGCTGGTGCAGGTAGTTAGAGTAGCTGCTCAAGGACACAGCTGTTGGTAGGTAGCTTCAGCCCCAGCTAATGGCAAAACCATGGCAGAAAAGGAGAAAGTGGTCATGTGAGAGTAGTCGTTTTGGAAATATGTAATAGAAGCTCATGATTGTTAAAAGGAGGTACTGCCTATCAAATTCCCCCAAAGGCTCAATGTCCTTGAAGATAAATGGTGACTTCTCTTAAAATCTAAAAAAAAAATAAGTTTCAAAATAGTGGCAGGACTATTGAAAAACACCTACAAAGAATGGACATAAACAAGAGCTGGCTTTGTGATGAGAACCACATATGTCTCCCAGCTGCCTACACAAGATCGTGAGTATGAAATCAAATGAGGGAGTACCAAAGGATTCAAGCTGTACTCTTGGCACTGGCAGTCTTCTTGTCAGGATCAGAGGAACAATTTGTAGTGATTTCATGGGGCTTACTTTATATTGAAGGAGGTTACTATTTCAGGCCTATTTTTTTATAGGGTCATTGGTTTACGTAGTTACCTTAACACCAGCATGTAAGAGGGATTTTTTGAATCTCTGCAGCAGTCTCCTTGGTCCATATGGCTTTTCATTTTTAAAGCTGCTAAGCACTCATGACTCACTAATATGTGCTCTCGTTGCTGACCCCAAGGTCCCAAGAATATTTACACAACTTGTGGCACAATTTGAAAAAAGGGTAGATGCAACAGGACAACAGCCCACTTAAGGACTTCTCAGAGATTTCCACACTTTCTTGTTTTCACCCTACTAGTCCAAAGCACTCAAGTGAATGCACTTCCACTAGGAACTTTTACAACCATCCAACGCCTTCATCCATGAGGCAGCTGTCTCACAAGAGAGTCAGTGACTGGCTCAGATGCCTGACATCTACTTGAAAGATGTGTACAGCATGTACAGCAAATGTGCAGCATTAATGGTATTCACAGCCAGAAGGCAACTGATACATAGTGCAGTCCAGTAGGGTAAGGTTCTCTCATCCCATTAAAATAGGTATTTTCCCAGAAATTATTGATATGGTAAATTTTTATGTACATGTACAACGTAATGGCTAGAACCTTTGAGCAGTTAGACTATAGAAAGGACTAGAGAGAGGGAAAAAAAGAGAGAAAAACATACTTGTTTTGAACATGAAGTAGTACAGCAAACATATTTGCTGAGTGGTGAAGCCCTGTGGGTATTGTGTTGTCCTGATCAGAAGTGACAATGGCACAAATGCTGACAAAAATAATCCTCCCTTCAAGACAAAGAAAATCTAAACACAGGTGGGAAGAAAAAAGTATATTTCCTCCTGCTGCTTATAGGTCTTGTTTCAGACATAAATAACCTTTAAATGCTTAGAAGTTCCTAATTTTGCTGGTTCATTTAATGAAGTTGTTAATTCTCCTGCAAACCTAGCAGAAGAAGGTTGTCCTTATCCTCTGTTGTCAGATGGAATCACAGAATCTTAGAATACTTTGTGTTGGAAGGGATGTTTAAAACCATCTAATCCTATGCCCCTGCCATAAGCAGTGACACCTTTCACTAGATCAGGTTGCCCAGAGCCCTGTCCAGCATGACCTTGAATGTTTACAGGGAAACGTCATTTATCGTGGGTGATCTGTTCCAGTGCTTCACAAGCCATATCATAAAAAAATTCTTCCTCTGTTTAGTTTGAAAATACTGTATTTCAGTTTAAAACGATTACCCCTTGTCCTTCCACAAAGTCCCACTAAAAAGGCATTTAGGGAGCCATGACCCTTCTCTTGCCCACTGAATTATTCACTCCATCACAGAAGGCCACTGAGTCAGTCAGGAAGGACTTGCCCTTGGTGAAGTTGTGCTGGTGATATTGAATCACCTTCCCATTCTCCACGTGCCTAAGCACAGCTACTAGGAGGATCTGTTCCATGATATTCCCAGAAACAAAGGTCACACTGAAGGTCAATAGGTTCCAGGATCTTAAAGACCAGGTACATTGTCTCCCTTCTTCCAGTTACCTGGAACTCCACCAGACTGCCACGACTTTTCAAATATCATGGAGAGTGGCTTGGTGGCTTCATCAGCCAGTTTCCTCAGGGATTTTCTAGGATACATCATGTGAGGTTCCAAAAACTAACATACGTTCAGGTTCCCCCAGCTGGCCATGATTACACTGGGAAGGACTTTGCTCCTACAGTCCCTGTCTTGACATCCGCTTGTGGCACCGGTGTAGGAAGAGAGATGGCCACTGAAAACTGAGGCAATAATGTTGTTGAGTACCTCAGCTGTCTCTTCATCCATTGTTACACATTTGCCAGTCATACCAGTCCCATCAGGATCAGATTCATCCAGATTTGTAGTCAGAGTGATAAAAGGCAGACTGATCTCTTCTGTCAAAGCTATTCTTGGCCCACCTCCTGGTGGCTTTCCCGATGTCTGAATCGTGTGCTTCAGACATCAAGATCCATTAATCTGCACCATGCAGAAATCAAGGTGCTCAACTCCAGAGTAGCAGTTGACACAAGAGGGATACAAGCAAAGGCCGAAAGCAGGACATTTAGTGACCATCGCCCACGCCTCTCCACTAACATTTCTGTGTACACAAGGAAGGAAGACAAGATGATAGTCCAGGGAGCAGAGCTATGTATGGGGATGTGCTTTGGGAACACACCTGACATGGATCTGAAGAATTTTCTAATATTCAATCTTGTACTCAATTCCTGAAACGAGAGGGTATTTCTGAGTAAACCAGCTCTATGACAACTTCTGCAATGGTCAAACTTGTACTGAAGAAATTTTGTCTTCAAGTTAAAAACTTTGTAAAGTACATTCTGTGAAGATTCTTCTAGCAATCACTAGGGATTTAACAGTTCCTTACATGAATTTGATTGATATGTCTGATACAGCAAACATTTTAAAATTTTGTCATCAATACCTGTGTATACAACAGACAAGGAAAGAATGTATTCTGTTCATGTTCAGAAAAATGTTTGTAGCTCATGAAACCTACCATTTCCCTTTTTTGTTGCATTTTAAAGTTACTGTGGTACTCTTTCAACAAGTATGAACAAAAGGTTCAGCTTCTGATACAAACTAATAGGCATTTAAATCCATAGTTAGGAAGTGGCCTAAATGTTCTAATTTGCCATAGCAATCATCCTTAAAGCTATTTAACATCTAGCTATATACATTAATGCAAAGGGGAAAGAAAAAAGAAATAAATTTGGCTTTCGTTCCTCCTTAAAGCTGGCTGTTTCACAGATGACAGATCTCTGTCTCCAAGCTGGCTGAATAGCAGGTCTTGGCAACTAAAGAAGCAGGACTTCTGCAGTGCTGGGTTTACCAAAGTGTGCTAATGGCTCAGGCCACTCTCTGCTCTCTTGTAGTTACATGATCTTAATCTGCTGCGATTTAGGTTTTAGTTAACACATACCTGGTGCCTCTGTGATCTTGCCAGCAGTCTTTGCTTACTGAGGACTGTATTAGCAAGAGACTTTTATAATGGCAAGTTCTGGGAGTTGGTGATCATTTTAGGTCTCAGTGTTCAAAAGAAACATGTTGGTGATAGCCTTGCATATGCAAATTATTTTCATTGCTGGATTGAGGGCAAGAGTTAAATCAGATTTCTTTCCAGAAAGCACAGGAAAGGCTGAATGGGCTCTCACATCCCACATTCATGCTGAAACTCTCAGGCCAGCCAGAATAAAGTCTGGTCTGTTTTTTTTTAATGCAGATACAGTCTTAATAGGATCCAAGTAGCAAAAGGCAGCCTGCTTATCATCTCAGTTAACTACATGGTAAAGCCCTGAGACACAGATCCCTTCCCTCTGATACATTGGTAGAAGCAAAGTAAGTACATCTGTGCTTGGTTGTAAGTAGAGTTTGAGTTGAAGCTGGGATTCAACTGGTACACAACAAAGGTACAGCTACACTATCCTTGAAGTAGTCACAAAGAAACTGTAACCACAGATTTATACATGACCATGAAAATCACTTTTAAAAGCCTCTATCATTCTTCCTACCTTACCTTCTTCCCAAATAAAATACTTCAAGTTCATCCAAAGATGATTTGAGCTTCCACAGAGAAAATATGCAGAAAATAAGAAAGAAAATAAGAAGTAGCATTTGCCTCTATAAGAGGTACAGAATGTTCGAACATTTAAGATCTATGGGATATTAAAAGAAGATAAAAAGGCATACAATCAATACACTGCCCTGCATTTCTACTTCCCTATCATCAAAGTATCTCACATCATCCCATGGAAATTAATAGTAATAGCAAAGTCTTTGCAGACCTTTTTTAATTTGTTAACAGTGAGTTTGACATCTCCAACAGCTCCAGTTCAACCCTATTTCTAGCTGAAGCACCTAAGATTTGCTTGTATATGAACTATAATGCTATAAAACAAACCCCTTAAGATGCTTTTTACTCCACTGGGATATTGTTTCTCGCCATGACTTTTACACCCCAACCACAGCTCAAACAATATGTGCACTGAAGCAGGATCTGCACTGGCTGATTTCAACAGAGGATGGAAAACCTCTTTTCTACACTCATTAAACTGATGCCTGAGGGTGTCTAGAGCAATTTTGTTCCTAACTCCAGTGTCATAATAAGATGGAAAACCATCCATGTCAAAATTGCAGGCAAATTCAACACATCATAGAAGCCTTTCTGGACAGGTCACTATAGAATTTCATTTGGACTGGAAGGTAGTGTCAAACACAGAAATGCCAAGACAGACCAGGTGACACCAGCAGCCTATTCCTTCCTTTGCAGCAAAATTCTCCCCTGCAGTGCACAGAGCCAGGGGAGCATCTGTGTATCTAGCAGCTCCAATGTCTAGATTTCAACTTGATAAAATTTAAACTGCTTGGAAACTTTACAGTCCGGGAAAAAATAGAAGCATAAAAAAGCTGCAGGCAGGCAACTAGTAAGAGAATTAAGAAAAGCTACTAGTGGATCCTACATGTCCAATTTTTCTTATTGTGCAAAGACAATATCATGATTACAATAAACACTAAGCAGCCTCTGTAAATGTTTCAGGTGTCATGTAACTGGCACCAATAAGAAGTTTCATCCAGCTAATAAAACATGTAAACTCTTCCATCTGCTACTTTATTGACCTTAAGATTATCGTATAAGAGGTATTTATAAAGAAAACTATTGTGTGTCATAGGCATGGATGATGTGATGTAGGCACCATTCAGAATGCACTCGGGAAAAAAATCCTGTTTTGATAAAAGGTATTCTTACATGTGAAGTGGAATTCCAGCTCCTACCTAATCCTGATTTTTTTTGATGTTATTTAAACAAGTCCTGACCACCCAATCCAAGGCTTGGCCCAAGAGAGGAAAAATGAGTTTATAAACCTCAGTGAATTTAAGTGACCCTTTCAGTTATCCAGTCGTGACAAATTTTTGTCCAACACTCAGTGTCATACCCAGCAGGCAGAGCTAAATCTTTCAAGAAGGTGTGTTTTCTTCAGATGTACTCTCAGAGACGCCAACACAACATAGCAGGATTCAAATCATTTCATGTGCAACAGGGGGACAGGGAAACACCGTGCCCCTGCCATAGTATTGGCTGCAGGACACCTGTTAAGGATCATCCTTCCTGCTCCTTCACTCTGGAGTACAAGACCTGCTAAAGGACTTCTGGTGTTTTTCCAAGGCAGGTTTTAATAACTTCACATATTCTGCAAATATTTACAGAAGCATGAAAACCAGTTAACAGTCAGCTTTCTTGGGAAGGTAGTGTGTTGGGTTTGGGTGGCCAGGTTGTAGTATCAACAAGGGATACAAGGATGGTTTCTATGAGAAATTCTATATCCAGCAGACACAATCCCTAGCAGCTTCAAAGATGAATGTGCCACTGGCCAAGGCTGGTCCAATTAGAAATGGTGGTAACACCTCTGGAATAGCACATTTAATGGAAAAAGAAGTTGTTGTGCAGATATAAATGTGGCCAGAGAAGAGCAGAGTGAGGATATGTAAGAACAACTCTTCAGACACCAAGGTCATTGGAGAAGGAGGGACAGGATGTGCTCCAGGCGCCAGAGCTGAGATACCCCCACAGCCCCTGGTGCAGACCATGGTGAGGCAGCTGTGCCCCTGCAGCCCATGGAGGTCCATGGGGATGCAGAGATCCACCCACAGCCCATGAAGAAGACCCTCATCAGGGCAGGTGGATGCCTGAGAGGAGGCTGTGAACACTTAGGAGGCCCTTTGCTGGAGCAGGTTCCTGGCAGATCTGTGGAGAGAGCAGCCCAGACTGGATCAGGTTTTCTGATAGGACCTATGATGCTGTGCCCTGTCCTTGAAAGACTGCACCATGTGATCCAGGTTGGATCAGTTTGTGCAGGACTGTTTCCCATGGGAGGGACTCACATTGGAGAAGTTTTTGGGAATTCTGTCCTGTGGTAGAGACCCCACTCCAGGGCAGGAGAAGGACTACTTCCCCTGAACAGCATCACAAATTTGTGATGAACTAACTGTAACCCCAAGCTTCTGGAGGGGAGGCAGTACAGTTCATGGAGAAGGGAGGAGTAGGGTAAAGGTGTTTTTTAAGATTTACTTTACTTCTCATTATCCTGCTCTGATTTTGTGGGTAATAAATTAAATTAATTTCGAGTCTTTTACCTGTGATGCTATTGGTGAATGATCTCTCCCAGTCCTTCGTTTCTCTTTGATACTGGAGGAAATAAATTCTGGAGAGGTAAGTTTTTTAAGCATTTAATATAATGAGCCCTCATTATATTTTGTCTCCCCTGTCCTTTTATGAAGGAGAGTGATAGAGAGGCTTTGACAGAATCTACATGGATTCCAGTCACTACAGATAGACACCTAAACTGATCAGACTCCTACTTTCCATCTAAGTAATCTGCTTCATTCTGGAATTTGTGAAGTTTGGAGAGGGCTGCTGAAACTGCTGTGACCTGTGCTGCTCCCAGACCAATGAGGACATAGTCCAGTAGTGACAGAAATCCCTCTTCACAACTTTCTAGCTGGCATTGCATCAATCCAGAACAAGAAGGATGTGAACACCAGGTGCACAGTGAATTCCAAAGGAAGTCACCCCAACAACATGGTTCAGTATCTGCTTAAAAAACTTACCTCTCCAGAATTTATTTCCTCCAGTATCAAAGAGAAACCAAGCATGAGATGTTTACTTAATCGGCAAGATTCTGTGAAATGTCTTCTCCTTTCACCTCCTCTCCTTTAGCATCAGGTCTAAGAATACCCCCAGAGTGAAGGGTCCAGGCTGACAAAATACAGACTAAATGTACCAGGATTACTTGTGCAAGAGTAAGAGCTGACTGCTACTTTTATTTCTAACTCTCCTACACATGAACAACAGCACACAGTCAGAACACCAAGACAGGATTTGATTCCTGCAGATAAGTAACACCTCAAGCACCCCAAAGGTTTACATTCCATTCATTATTTTGCAGATTCTTCTGTGGTTTCTGCTAATGACATTGAACAGGTGCTTACAAGAAGTTTTGCAAACTAGAAATGAGAGCTGTTATACAAGCAGTTTCTGGTAAGCAGCACTGAGATTTGCTTATAAAGTAAACAAGGGCTGAGATGCACAAACAGCCTGAATAGTTTTCAGGCTGTATATAAAAGCTGCCCTGTTTTTGAGAGTGAACTATGTTTTTCCAGTCAGCTGTCACCTGAACTTTTTTTCACGTATGTGTAGCCTAGCAGAGTACTAGTTCTGTCCAGGATTTTTGGATGCACCATTTGTCTTGCACAAGAGGTCACTGTGAATGCACGGATGAAGTGTTCATGGTAAATACACTCAGTAGTTATAATAAACAATATACCTAATCTACTCCAGATGACCAGAGCGTGTGCAATGTGTTATATTTTGCCTGTCCCTTACACAGGGCATCTAAACTGCACATATGTCAATGCTTCTAGAGAATATCTGAGCAGAAATATGTGTTCTGGTCTGATGAAGCCTGGACTACTGAAGTTCCCTCCTGAAATTCAATCTTTGCAAATGTTTATGGAAGGTATTGACTATATTATAACATTAGAAACAAAACAAACCCTCGAATTCATTACAAATTTAGCAAGATAGGTTTAGTAAAAAAAGGAATATTACTCCAGCTCTGAGTCAAATGCCAGAGAAGCAGTTCTGTTGCTCTGCAGCACCATGGTGGTTAATGCCACTTCTCTATCAAGCCTGGGCTTCAACTTCTTGTTATAATACCATATTATTTTAATGTTCACCAGCAGATTGCATTTGTCTGTGATCCCTAAAGCCAGCAGGAATTTCAGGTATTTTTCCAAAAACAGAGCAATCAACTTTACCTATGATATGTTGTTGTTTTCTTTTTTTAATGCCACATATATATAATGGTCCTAAAGCTCTGAGACCACATTACCATTTGTTATCACATGTGTGGAGGGACAAGCTGATTTCTGTGTTCTCATGTGATATGAGGTGGAACAACACACTGGGAAAAGTTATTAAGTACTGTTTCTAAGGAGTTAAATATATTGACTAGGTTTTGGAAATAGCTGGAATTTTCTTTTACAGGGAAAGGCTGTAGCTGCTAGGGTTTGCACAGGGTTTTTCTGCTGTAAAGGAAACTGCAGAAAAAGTAAATAAGTAAATATGAACTACAAAAAGCATTCATCTAATGGCTGCTGCTTTTGCTACTTGGGTTCTGAAAAATTACAACAAATGAAGGTTAAAATAATCAGCAGTTGTGTAAGAACTACTTAAACCAGCATCACATATGGTGTATTAGCGATGTAGATGGATTTAATGAAAACTGAGATAAGTGCACGCATCTGTCATCAGCCAAACCTACAAAAACATTTTCCTCAGAAAATGAAATGTAATGATATAAGCATTCATCTGTAATAGACTTAGAACAGCTCCAAATGGTAAAACTAGTGCTGCTTTAATGCATTCCATGAGCTAACGCTAAGCATACAGACAATTCCTATGACAATTGCCTTGAAGAGAGCAGATTTTGTGATAGGTCATAATGAAGCATACATCCTTAGATTAACAACACCAAAGTAGCATTCTGTAAGTCACCCTGTAATGCAAAACCAAGTGTGATTTGTCACACCATTTCAGCCTTCATTACAGCTAAGACCATCGTGTGGAATTTTTCAAACTTCATAGGAAGATTATTAAAATAGATAACACTAGCAGGCATTTTAAAGAAAATTCTCATCACTTGCCAAGTCATGCTCTTTGAGGTATCTGCCAGTGTGGGAGGGATGCAGAGTCTCAAGGGGGCCTGTGTTTCACGGTCATCTCAGGCAGGGGGCTGCAAAGTTCATTAAATGATCTTATCTTGCTGCTGGTTCTGTTCAAAATAGCCTTGATATGATGAAGGATTTATGTTACCCCCACTTCAAATAAAAAGTACCGAGGGATGCATTTCATTACTCCCCTGTGACACTGGAGAAGCCACGACTGCAGTGGTAATATTCCTCGTTTGTTTGTGTCACACAGAGAATTTATTTGCAAGAGGAGTCCTGCTCCAAAGGTAAGGAAGTATTTGTTTTTAGTAGTGAGTTTTTCCTAATAATATCAACAAGAAATGCATTTGTTCTCTAACGTTAATTCTCAAACGTATATTCTAGGAAAGATGAGAGTGCGAGGAAAATGCCAGGGAAGAGTGCCCAGTTTAGCAGAATTCTAAGGAAGCTGAGTAGCATTGATACAGAAAAAATATTTACAGACAATTTCCATGTCACAATCCTGAATAAAACACTAAGTGATATGGCGGTACGTTCTCACCTGATGGGTTAATGCTAGCCAAGGTTACACACACACACAGATACACAGACACACACACTCATCTCTCAAGGGCTTTTTAATAGCGATCTGCTACCGTGAGGCATTTTAATTCAATGGTAGACACCTTCATATGAATCAGGATAGGTTTCTCTTGCATGTTTTCTCTGAACCAGATGATCTAATAAAGAACATGAGCCCTGGGCAAAATTTATCTTCTTTGATCCTACACCGAGTCTTCCTGTACTCAAAAATCAAACAACAAAGTGAAGTGCATTCAAGATCTTTGACTAATAAATATTAATTTATTCTATATACTCGATCTTATAAATTCAGTAGTTCATAGGACCAGGCTTCAAATATATCCAGCAGTAGGGAAAATCTAATGATCAGAAACAATATTTGATGTCGTGAGCAAACTACAGCCACTTTAAATATGCCTTAGATACTGAAAATTAAAAGTCAATAAAAGTCAAACAAATGTATAGAAAGCTCAGGAAAGGCATCTGGACATTTTTTATTGCATATCACTTTTGAATACCTGTTCACTCATTGTTCACCTCTATGCAATTGCCACCATAGTCCTGTTTGTGAGTGCTGATGGCAGAATGTGTGGGAATGCAGGCAGCCACCACAGGGACTGAGACGCAGGGAGTAGGAAAACCTGGGTAGCAGAGGGATGAAGAAAAGATTATCCAAGGATAGTTTAGTAGCACCTGCAGAAGTACATTTTGGGCACCACAATGTGAAAAAGACATTAAGCTATGAAAGAGCATCCAAAGGAGGGCAACAAGAATGGTGAAGGGTCTGAAGGAGAAGCCTTATGAGAAGCAGCTGAGGTCACCTCATTTGTTCAGCCTGGAAAAAAGGAGACTGAGGACAGAATTCATTGCATTCTCCAACTTCCTCATGAGGGGAAAAAGAGGGACAGACACTGATCTCTTCCCTCTTGTGACCAGTGACAGGACACAAGGGAATGGTATGAAACTGTGCTAGGGAGGTTTAAATTTGATATCAGAAAAAGATTTGTCATCCAGAGTGTGTTTGGGCACTGGAACAGGCTCCCCAGGGAAGTGGTCACAGCACCAGCCTGACAGAGTCCAAGAAGGATTTGGACAATATTCTCAGGCACATGGTGTGACTCTTGGGGCTGGTGCTGTGCAGGGTTGGGAGTTGGACTCGATGATCTTTGTGGGTCCCTTCCAATTCTATCAGTCTATCAAATGCAGCTCCAGCAAGAAGTGGATAGAGATTTTCCAGATGGAACAACAGAGGTGGGGAAATCAGCCAGAAAGGTGTTTGAAAACACACGTCCAAATCAGTCAGGTTAGGCAGGAGGGCTAGCATGGGAAGTGAAGAGGAGGTGAGGAGAAACTCAACAGACATGATGTCAGAGAAGGCAAAAACAAAGGGACCTTTCACAAAATTCCTTGGCTGCAGGCTGAGGGAGAAGAGACAGTGCAGAATGGAAGGCAGCAAGTAGCAAAATATAAAAGACCAGGCATGGGAGCAGAACTAGGATAGTAATAAATGAGTGGGTTACCTGGAAGGAAATGAAAGTATTGATTCCTCAAGTGTTTTGTTCAAAAGCTTTTAAGAATTTTAATCTTCAGCCAGAGGACTGCTGAGCCCTCTAGTACAGAAAAGCAAGGCACAGAATCAGTTCCCTCCAGTTTGACAATTCCATTGTTCAGGTGTCTGATATCCAGAGAAAAGTGAAAGCAGATGAAAAGAACTGAAGCCCATCAGATGAGAAGGACAGAACAAAACTTAGTGCATGGCATTCAAAGGCATTGATATTGACACTGTAGCAGCATGAGATGCAAAACCCATGTAGCTACCACACGCCTTGTACGTTTGTTTGTTTGTCATAATGGTATCATATGAGCAAAAGTACAAATTTTCTACCACTGCAAAGCCTTTGAAGAATAACTATTCTCACTATTAGAAAAAAATAGATCCATCACTTTTTACAGGAAAGCAATAAAGGATTGTGGAAATTAGGGAAAAGGATAATGGTTGAATAGAGATTGCTATGTAGTGCTTGAGTGAAAACATTTTCAAATATTAAAACTGTTTAATATGCCTGCTAGAAACAACTTGCTGGAAAGACACCTGTAACTCCTACTAGTATTGCTCAGTCATGTGTCAGTTGTCATTTTCATACACAGAAAATTCCCAATATGTGGAGATGTCCAATTAAGTTGCTTGAAATCTATACCCAGAGAACAACTCCCTGACTGAACACGCCCTGGTAAGAGCACGTACTTCAAATTCTGCTAAACTAGGAGATACTGGTGGCAGAATAAATAACTTGCTTAGAATTCCCTCATTTCATAGCAAACTACAGACAATACTGTTTACAAAGGAAAAGCATAGATTGATAGTAATGCCTAACTGCAAATGAAAATAAAATTGTACAGTACACATGGAAAGCCACACATCTTTGCTGATGAGATACACTAATGAATTTTTGGAAGTGACTGGGACAGTAAGGGACTTGCATGCACTAGAATACCATAGCAGTCTTCCCCATCCTCAGGCTGGTGGTCCAGATCATCTCCTCCCATCACTGCTCACAAATGAGGCAGAAAGAAAGAGGAAGCTGTGAGAGGAAGCTGTGAGAAACCTCTCCCACAAGTTGCTCACTAGTGGCTTCAAGGCTCAGGCTGCTCATGAGATAAACTGCACTGTGCAACTTGCCACACAAACCAAAGGGTACAGGGGATTAAACTAAAGTGCTCTTTTCGGCCTCCAAAGAGTTTTAACCAGAGTCTGGACAGCCAAGTTAGGCACCCAAGTTAGGCATTCCCTAGGCAAGATCTCAAAGGAAGCATCAGTCAGTCCTTTGAATTACTGCCAGCTGCAGAAGCAGAAGATAAATGACATATCCTAGACCCAAGGAAAAGGAGGGAAATCAAGAATATGATCAGTAGTCCTATTTTCCAAAATCAAAACAGATTTCTGATTGTTTTTACATCAAATAGTACCATTAACATAGATAATATTCTCTCCTACATTTATCAGTCAATTTCTATCATTCAATGCATATATAATAACCATGGTCACAAAGCATGCTCCAAGTAAACTCAGAACAATAAAATATTGTATTGTTTCTAGGGAAATGCATAACACCCTGAAAATTCTGACTGACTGGGCTTTGTAAGAAACACAAGAAGGAGGGAAAATAGTTCTCCTGACTCATTAAAACTTTTGTAAATTTTTGAAATACGTTTCCTCTTACTACGTGTTCAACTAGAGGAAGAAAATCCACACTTTTTTTACATTCTTTCTTCTGGGTAAGAAATTTTTAGCTCCCAATTCTCTCCATGAAAAAGTGTTTCTGGTAGTGACAGAAACTGTCACTGGTTTTCTCACAGAAACAGTGAGTTTCAACCTCAAACTATTTATTTTTTTCTTTTTTTTTATAAAGAAGTTAAGATGTCACATTAGTTTCATCTTACATTTCTCTTTTGTTCTACCAACATAATTTTTGAGTTTCAGCTAATAGTGCTAGTGTCACAGCTTCCCTAAGTTTATTAAGACATCCTTTAGCAAATTGAGGCTAGATAATACCAACCTGCTCTAAAATTATTTAATCTAAAAATAAGCAATCATTGTTATCATGTGTTGGATAAAGCCTTCCTCGAGTTTATAATGTTATTTCTTTCATTTGCGAGCGGCTACACTTGTTCATTGGCTTGCAACCAGGCCTCTGTCAGAGAAGACTACCAGCAAGAGCCTCTCATTATTGTTCTCTTGAAGGACTGTCACTAGAGGCTTAAAAAAAGCTTCCCTAGGTGTGGCAGGGCAGTTTAAGTCAGAAGTAACTGCAAGGTCTATAAAAGTGCATCACAACTGCCTATGTGCTTTAATAGTATATTTCTGCTCACCTGTTGCATCATACTGAGATTATTTGTTCAGGCTGCTTTGGAGGCAGCCTTCTCTTTCCCTATTAAATGAGGCTCCTTATCCTAACTATTTTGAATGAAGCTTCAAGGCATGAAAATAAAGTGTTTCCAAGTGATAACTGCTGCTGCAAAGCCATGATACAGGCTTAAGTCCTGTTACACTCCTTTGAAAACAGCTGAAGTAGGAGAGAAAAATATGAGAGCCAGAGAAATAGTGATAGACTTAAGTCTGATATCCCTGACTGCTCACATGCACTGCAGGTTTATGGTTTATGAAACTGATGACAGGAATTCAAACATCCAGGCACACGATGCATAAAAGCAAAAGAATGTGAGTTATTTCAGTGGAGGTATTATATAGTTCCTACAATCACCACAAACAGCCTCAAACAGATAATTCAAAATATAAGGTAATTTAGGATAAGATGATTTCACAGTTCAGAGGAGAAAACGATGGCATATTTACATGTTGTGTTTATTAAGGACATACAAAGATCAATAATGATGCAGAAATTCTGATGTGTTCAGTAACTTTGATACCTACTTGTATATACTTGAGTGTTCTCCAGCCTTAGGGGAAACAAAAACAAAGAATATTAAGAACTGAAGAAGAGAAAATGTGGCACCAAGATCTCCATATATTAACACAATATAAAAAGTTAGGAAAGAATGACCAGGACAATGCTCTCAGTGTGCCTGATTAAGCATACATAAAGAAAATACCACCTATGACAGACAGAGAAAAGTACTAATTCCTGTCCCTGCCCCACCTCACATCCCTGCAACAAAAAAAAAGATGCCCCCAAAACAGCAATGGGTAATATTACACACACTTTGTGGTCTCAACAGAGTTCTAACATTCTTCTATATATTGCCAGCACCAGATAAATAGCAACGGAAACTACTTCTGAATATCTCTTTTAGTGGCTTTAAATTTTTTCCTCGTGATTTTTTGCTGTGGGGGCAGATCTTGGAAAAACACATCTGTAAAGTGTATTAAATCCAGTACCAAGAACATATACAATCAAATCAGGAGGCATAACATTAAAACCAGTAAAGGATATGTGTATTCTGAAAGTATATGCTTTAGCTCAATTACACCTCATAGCAATGAGTTCCATAATTTTGCCTTATTCAGGAGTGATATTTACCCTCATATATATATATATACATAAAAGATGCATCCACAGTATATTAGACAGGAATTCATAATAATTCAGAAGGATGAAGCTATTATGCTTTGCTATCTCTTCTGATAAACATTATTGAAGACATTATTTCCTGGCACTTTATGTTGGAGCCCCAGGTATATAAGGGAATATTTCTTCCTGCACTCCAGAAAGAGTTATTCTTAGAGATTAACTCCTAGCGTGGAAAGTCCATTAGTTTTACTTAGATGGCTTTTACCATATCTTTCTCATACCTTTGAAGATTACTCCTAGCGCACAAAAAGTTTAAAAGGGTAGTAACTGCCACCTGGGAAGAAATATTTGGGGTGGCATTGATATATATGTGGATATTTATAGAATACATATATTTTATGAAAACATGGACTTGTATTAAGTGAACTTTTTGACCTGAAATTGGTTATCCCGTAGCACAGCTGGAGGTGTTCAGCAATATCTGCAATTCACATTACAGAATAATGTCAACAATTATACATCCAGTTATAATTTGTTCAGGACCGGAAAATATGTTCAGTAATTCTTTTCTGCAAGACTCAGGCTCAAGTACTGTATTCTATTATTTAGAGTCCATGAGCTGACATATGAAGGTTTTACAGGGAACCACAGAGGAGTTACAGGGAAATCCTAACAAAAATGGGACCTCTTCAAAAGGCTGATTTTGTCCTCTGCACACAGAGTCTTTATAATGTGTCTGTCAATTTTTCACAAAACAGCCAATTATGTGAACATTATCTGTTCCCAGTTTTGTATTTTCTTATGATGCCTGGCAGGGGAATGGCAGCAGTTTCTTCAAGCTTTTCCAAGCTAGTCTTGAGGGGCTTGTTTACTATCTCTCCATGGCTCTGATTAAAATAAATTACAAATAATTTCCATGAATTCAAACAATGCTGAGAGAGCCCTAAATACTTGTTAAAAACTAACTGTTCTGGAAAATATTATAATAGCATGTTCATACAAAAGCACATAATTTGAAAGACAGCATGGATATACTAATTTCATATTTAATGAAGTTTTGAAAGTAATGATACAATTTTCTGACTGCAATGTGCCATACAGGGAATTTACTGTTAGCCCACAAAGAGTCATCCTGGGGAAAATATTCCCTCCCTAGGATAAGATTCACTCCAAAATATAAGATGACATTAAAGCTGAAAGTACAAAATAGTCACTGATATACAAATATATTCAATGTATTTGCTCTGTTTTGAAAATTGAAAAAGAGAGGAAAATATTTAGTAAACCAAATGGGTTTTGCAAGTCAGCAAATTCTTATAATTTCTTATGAAATTATGTACATTATTTTATATATGTAAATTTTCTACATTTCCAAATAAAGCTAAGTGCCAGAATGATTAAAGGCAAATCATCAGAACAATAGCTGCTTTAAAATTTTAGAGACATGATAATAATGAGGCCAAAAATCCTGTTAGATATGGCAATTTTTTTTTTATTTGTGAGTACAGTAAAAAGTATCCTAATTGCTAAACTATAGAACACAAGAGCACTGTTCTGATTGTGAACACAAATGTCATAATCAGATGGAGGTGAGAGATATTTTAGGTACACAAGTAAGAATTCAGATCACTGTAGAGAGCATATCCTCAAGTGTCAGAGCTAGGAAGGAGAAGCTTAAACAATGAGTCATGCCCACAGTTATCCTGATCCTACTAAAAAATGGACTGTGACCCTAATGCTTAAAATCCAAAACATCAAGAATGTGCTTTAGCCATGAAAACAGATGAGGAACCAGTAACTTGTCATACAGTTGTTTCGAATTTTTCCTTTAGAGAAAATGAATAGCCAATATATGCGCCATGAAGTGCGGGGCTGTGAAACCAGTGACCTGAGGAACTTCTGGGAAAAGACCATTGAGCAACAAACTCAGTATCTGCAAAATGAAAAAGAACGTCAGCGAAGAAGTGCTCTGACAAAGTGGGTAATCTGCATCCAGAAAGGTTACTTGAGTTGGCATTGTAATTTTTTTTTTTTTAAGTAATACCTCTATTTAAGTCATGGAATGAAATCTGAAAGTAATTTTGATTTATAGAAAATAATAAAGCTTTCCAAATTATGATGTAATGCAAATATGTTTAAGCTATGACTTCATAGGATAGGAAAAGAATTCACTCTTCCATAACTGCTGTTTCATAAATTAGTCCAAAGCATAGAACTTTCTGAAATTACCAGGACAATATTTAACAGTGCAGGCTTGTCTTGAACATTAGCCCACATTCTTTCTCTGTGGCCCTGCTTTCACAAGCAAATAGTCTGAATTATTTAAAATTGTTTAATTTGTGTATGGTAAATCCATTATAAAGTAGATGGTCCAAGCATACTAAGGTAACCACCATCCATAGCCATATCTACCTTATTCAGTCACATTCCCCTTAATCAGTCACTGCAAGGAAGAGCAGTCTGTAGCAGGATCAGCAGAGTTTTACTTCAAATCAACTCTCTGTAAGTTGAAGGCATATGCCAAGATATATACTTCTGTTATTTATTATATTTTGTCTTGAGATCAATTATCCTGTGAGAAAGCAATTTTCCAAAGCCTTCCTCATAGCTCTCTTTGCATTGTTACTTGAAAAATTAAGAGCAAGGACAGCCTTACATTACTAACCCTGGATGAAAGAACACTAGAATTAGTCTCCAGCATGTTTTATCTGTTTGTGACTAACCTAATCTCAATGCTACAGCTCCTTAGTTGGGAAATACCTCTCTTTTCTATTTGAGTAAGTCTTTCTGTGGTACCTAGATATTATCCAAAGAAAATAAAGGGTCACATATTACTGAAAGCTATCTGCTATGGGTCCAACAGAAGCTTCAGCATGCACAGTGTCTCCAAGCTGAGCAGGACAGACGAGGAAGGAGGCTGGGGACGTGCTGGGTGATGTGACCCAGCAGGTGGCAGCAGGCAATCTCCAGTGCAGGTGACAAGTCACTCTGACACACAGGCACTCGAGAGAGGGCACGCTGGAGATGGAGATGAACCACAAAGCTCAGGTGATCCCTCACTAGGATTTAAGAGCTTGTATTGAAGTCCAGCAAAGAGCTCTAAAGGGGCAGGAAAATTTGCATGACAGTTGGGGAAAAGCACCAAAAAATATCATCAGTGGAAGAGATGAAGAGTATAAATCCATTCCATGTAAAATTATGGGGACAAGCTGATCGATGTTTCTGTCCCTAGGCTCAGAAATGAATGGATGGAGAGACTGGAAAAACGGATAAAGATGTTGAGAACCCAATCTGAGGACCCATCCAGCTGAAGAGCCCACACTCATTACATGTTTGGGGGGAAAAGAAATCTCTTTTGTAGGAAAGCCTGATGCAAAAGCTGAAGTCAGTTTTATTTTGTAGCTTAAATGAGCTATAATTAATTAGCTGTCATTGTTAGAAGTTTCATATGTGAAATGTCAATTGTTGCTTTTAAGATTTAGCATCTGTCCCTTCATTTGATAAATGGAGAATGTAGCACTCTGAAGTATTTAACCCTAATAAATCATGGTTCACTGAGATGTAAATGCCTGGGAAGAGTTTAGTTACACAGTTGTGCTCTGCAAAATTATTTCCTCAATATTTTAGGTTTCTGTATAGACTGGCTGTAATATAATGAATTTAGATGGTTTAATGAATAGTAGAGATTGTAATTTTTTATGCAACACAGCCCAGTGCAGACTAAGGAATATGGGACATGCACAATGCCACCACATCCCACACCACTAGTGAAGCCTAAACTGTTGGGAGCTGCAGATCCTAGCTGCCACGTTAGAAGTAACCTGTGCAGTTGTTAACACATATGTATTTATAAACAGTCTCTGTGAGACACCTACCAGAGGTGCCTGTTTAACTCACATTAACTGAGCCAACCCATATTAGCTAACTTGAGACAGTGTATCAGCATTGGTAGAACAACTTGAAGCTCTGACACTCTGGTACCTGATCTGGCTTGTCTAGAGGTGGATTGATACCTCTGTTTCACTGAGTAGCTTGGCGCACTTTCACAGCTGCCTGGCATCATGAGTGACAAGCACATTTTTCCTTCTAACACTTTTTCCCTCTAAGACCCAGTATTTATTCCTTAAAGACCAGTACTTTCAGAATCTAGCAGCTTCCCTCTCCCACATTTGTCATTAGTCAAAAATGTTTCTTGTTCCTTTCCTAATGCTTCATTAGGAAATGTGGCATTTCCTCCAACAATATGAAAGCATTTCAGTCGGCTGATGTAATCAAATCACTTCCTTTTTGAGGTGACTGCTTTGTTGCCACCAAATGATTAGGGTAATGTACTGAAAGACAGTTGTTGTGAGTTTGCTAAAACATTCTTCCCTGAATCACTTAACCTTTTAGCCCCTTCTATAAGACTGTTTTATTACCACTCTGGTAATTCATATTGTTTCAAAGCAAAGAAGATTTGAATGTCCAGTGAGGCAAGAAGAGAACAACAGAAAGGTGTGGAGCTTTCCAGTATTTAGAAAATCTTCTTAAATCAAAACAAAAATTTGAAGTGGGTTTTTTCCCCTCTTTATCTATCAGCTGTTAAACCCACTTTTGTGCATCCCAAGGCCAAACAAAATTTATTATGTGAATTTAAACATGCAAATAATGTTTGGAAATGAGGAATTCATAAAATCATTTAAAAATTATGACCTTGGTGCACTGATTCAGAAATCAAGGTGTCAGCAGATATGGCTCTGAACTTGAGAGCAGTTTGCCAGACACCAGAAAAAAAGCTGAGAAGCCCATGTTTTTTGGTTTATTCTCATTCTGAAGCAATTTTAGAAGTAACATCAATTATGAATGTGAAGGATCACAGTAAAATTACAATATAGCTGTGCTTAAGAAAATGATCACGAGATAGCACCACAACATGATACTGGGCATTAGTAAAAAAGTAGTTTTCTTCAACAATGTCAGTTAAAACGTTTCAATTCTTTCATCTCCTGTCTATGCCTGGTGCTTATTGAAGCTGTAGTTCAATTCTGTTATGAAGCAGTTTTGGGGTTTATATAATTTTGGCTGAAGTTAGACCTTAAACTGAGCTAAGGGAAATATTTTCCTGTTCCTCATTCATTGTGTTAGTTATGGGACAAGTTGCAAAACAGAGAAAGTCAGAGTTGGCACATTCTAAAAATTAAATTCATAGCCCTGGAATAAGCTTTTGTTTGTTTCTCACACAGCTGAGATCCTTCTCACTACTCCACTCATAAAGCAAATCAGAATGAGCAGAAACCATAGAGAGCTGGGAAAGAAATGTGCCAGGAAGTGACTTCCATCCCAGTTTCTCATTGCCTATGCATGGATAAGTGGTCACTTAAGAATGCCCTGGAATAAGTCCCCATCAAGCTACAGCACCCTAGATGACCTAATGTTTTAAAATTATAAAAGGGAACTTATTTCTTACAGAATGCATTTATTCCAGGTCAAAGCCAAAAGGAGTTCTGAAAATATATATCCAGAATTAAACCACTTTCCTTTGGCCTTTATAATTCCACCTCCAGTGTTTAGTTTAATTATTTCAGGCTCATTTTTCACAGTGCTAGATTCAGGATTTTGGGCCATGTAATCTTCATTTATTTGAATACTAACAACATATTTTGATACAAAACCTACCAGGATAATGCAGGGGTAATCTACTTAAGAATTTTGTAACTTACCACACAAAAAAATGATACATATTCAGAAAAATATATATAAACTAGAGTTAATCAGCAAAAATAAAGAGTGTGAAAACATGAAAATTTAAATCTAAATGTCAAATAACAATCTAAGCAGAAGCTGGAGCAGACTCCATGATAAAAGTGGTTCTGGCAATTTCAAAACAAAAATATAATCTTTTCTCTACCTTGAAGGTCACATAGAAATTAAAAGGAGGCAAAAAAAACAAACCAAAACAAAGAAACGCAAACCACTGCAATATCTGTGAGACTCAGAAATGAGCCATGACATTATAAAAAGGACTAGAGAAACTTTACTGTAGGACTGGAAAAGTCATCAACTAAAACCTGATAAAATCAGCTGGGTCTTATAAAATCAGTATGGCTAGAGAGAATACTTAGGTGCTCTTCAGACAATTTTTCACCAATATGCAGTTTCAGAGGACTGCATAATTCAACTAAACAGTTTAAACTTACTCAAATGTTTATAAAATAGCTTCTTGAAGACACACTTTATGTCTTTTGATTTTGTTTTTTTCTTTCCAGATTTTCACGTTGCTTTTGCGTGTAACAGCAAGAGATTTTGAGTTATGCCAACCTGATTTTATTAGCTTTGCAATTAAAATGTGGTAGATAAGATATTTGCTTATCTTCCTAGCTTTCATTATTTGGCCCTTCCTTTGCCTCATCCTGACACTGAGTAGCAAGAAAATGCATGTCACTTTCTCATTACAAATGCATGACACATAACTTTTTGAAAAAGCTTGCAACAGAGACAAAAGTCAAATGTAGTAAAACTTTACCATTCTCTGAAGCAAACACTAAACACTCACCACCCAGCTCCCTTTAAATACAATTTATGGGAAGTATGCTCCCTGTTAGCATAAGAGTGACAGATGCTTCATTTTAGTCATATTAATGATCCTCCTAGTGTATGGATAAGGGCTGACAGCTGTGAAGAATGACTCTGTCAGTAACTTAACAGACTTCCTAGCAGTTTAGCCCAAACTGAGATAGCATAAATACAGTTCTTCACTCAGGAATCCTTCCTGATTCAATGTCTTTCCTTAACAAAGGATCTCCTCTCTGGAAGTCACTAATTAAGGAAAAAATAACCATAACACAACCACTGCAGCCAGATTTTGATTTTGAACAATTGTCACAGGTCAGGCAAAAGGGAGATGGTCTTGCAGACCAATGTAGCATCACCCAGCAGGCTGTTTTCAGCATGACACCCAAAGGTTTGGTGCTTCCTATTACACTGACACTTCTCATCTGTGCAGCCAAGCCTCTTTGGGCTTCTAGCCACATTCATTGGAGAGGAAACTGATGTATTGGCCAGTTCTGAGGTGCCTGAAGTGGCCAGCAGTGAAATAAACCCACCATACAATAGCAAGTTAATCTCCAATGTTCTGTGTTTAGTGTAAATTAAGTACAGCTGAGTTGTTTTGCACTCTAGAAAAGCCTACAGGCTACATCAGAGACTTTGATCCCATACACAAGCAATGTGAAAGACAATCCCAGGCACACAGAGCTCACTGTGTAAACAGTACAGAAACAGTGGAGGGGGAGTGGAAAGATGGGCCAGAGCCAGGGGTCAGGAAAGAGCCATGGTACCTGTGTTGGGTACAAAGTCAAGGACCAGTTGCTCCACACAGATAGTGTGATCCACTGTGCAGCATGGTAGCCTAGTGCTTCAGCTGGAACTGAAACTGCGTCCATAGATAATTTCTTCTAACAAACAGATGTGAAAAATAAAAGCATCCTGCACTTGTCCAGGAAAGGTGCCAGAGCTGTGGTAAAATACATTGCATGTCAAGGAAATCACTATTCATGTAACTGGATTCTCACCACAAAAGTTTGAAGAAGCAAGACAGATATGTTTGGAAAGTTAAAAACTAAGAGGTAATGTCTTAAACTAAAGAGTTTTGAGAAGATCTGGCTGATGGCCTAATGTTGATTACAGCTCTTATTATTTGGAACTCATCTCCCACCTTTCCAGGTTACACGTGGAGCCTCTCCCAGGTATCACTGCTGGTGTCAGCAACCCATGTGCATGTCAACCACACATGATCTGCAGTCACTGCTCCACAGAAGTTACTTTAGAAACAGGTCTGGACCCTAAGCCAGGGCATGGTGTGAGTTTCCCTATACTCATATAAGATGTTTCCAAATGACAAAAACTGCAGCCACCCTCTTCTTGTATGAAGATGATTCAGTTTGGGTCAAACTGACTTAACAGCCTACAATCAGGGCTGGTTATGGAGTTCTGAAGTTTCAAGGTTGACGAGAAACACTCATATCCATTACATTATCATTATTTTGACAATGTATGTCAAAATATAGATAGCTTTTTAAATAGTTTTTGGATTTACGGGTCTGATTTGAATGTCCCTTCGGATGAGAATCCCTTTCTGAGAATGGCCCTGTGTGTCAGGGCAACCCCTGTATTGATACGGGCTGCCGGGTGTCTTGCTTGGGAGAGGCCCTGCCAAGAAGAATTTGGGGGTACTGGAGGATGGAAAAATGGACATGAGTCAGCAATGTGCATTTCCAATCCAGAAAGTCAGCTGCACCAAAAGCAGCATAGTCAGCAGGGTGAGGGAGGGGATTCTGCCACTCTCTTCATTCTAGTGAGAACCTACCCAGAACACTGCATCCAGCTCTGGGGCCCCAGCACAGGAAAATATGTTAGAGTGGGTCTAGAGAAGGCCACAAAGACGGTCACAGGAGTGGAGTACCTCTCCTATGAAAACAGGCTGAGAGAGTTGGGACTGTTCAGCCTGGAGAAGACTCCAGAAAGACTATGTTGCAGCTTTTTAGTATTTAGAGGGGACTTATGAGAAAGATGGAAGAAGACTTCCTACCATGGTCTCTAGTGACAGGACAAGCGGCAGTGGCTTCAAACTGAAAGAGGGTAGATTTAGAGTGCACATGATAATGATTTTTTTTTTTCAGTGATGGTCAAGAGGCACTGAAACATGTTGCCCAGAGTGGTGGTGAATACCCCATCACTGAAAACATTCAAGGTTAGGTTGAACGGGGTTTTGAGTAACCTAATCTAATAGAAGATGTTCTGCCTGTGACAACTGGGTAGGAACAGATCCTTAAAGGTAAATCCAGCCAATCTACACATCTATGATTCTGTGATTTTCTGATTCTATAATTAGAGCAAAGACAGCACGGTGTCTGCAGTAAGAAAGGAAAATCAAATTACAGTACCCAAAGACATGCTCTGTTGGTGAGCCTCCAGAGAAGACAGCTGTGCTACACTTACCTCACAGCTCTTTATGTTTAAGCCTTGCATTTGCAGGGATGCTCTCTGTTGACAACCTGCTGTCTATAGCTGCTGATAGCCATTTTGAGAGTTAGCCCTTTACAGGAAGGGTTTATAAATGCTGTCACAGATACCCTACTTACATCTCATAACTTACTCTTTTGCCAACAATTTTTTTTTCTAATGAATAAGTACAATATCCTCAACTCATCCTACACAATTCACCCTAGAAAATTCATCCCACTTTTAGGATACGTTACTAATGTGAGCTGCCAGAGCATTAGTCACAGGTTAAAAACTCCCTCAGCCCTTCATTCTCCTCTGAAACCATTTTCTTTTTAGTGAACACAGTGCACAAGATCTATGTAGCTGCTTTAAAAGCATTGAACCTTTCCCAGAGGCTTGTTTTTATTCCCATCTCGCTCCTTGCACATATTCCTTTTTACCATCTCACCACTCTTCTGTGTCAGAGGATTCAGTGCAGTAGCCCTGATGTCAGAGGTCACTCACAAAGTTTACTCTGAGATTTGAGTGCTTTGTATTTGTGACCCTTTGTCCCTTCTCTGCTTCAGGAAGGAGAATGAACAAATCCACCAAGCAGACTAATAGCAACCTGCCAACACTCACTGTAGGAAATAGAGCTGGTTTTGAATTGCAAACCTGGTAGAGACTTTTCAAGCACTGACTGACTGGTTTAAAATGCACATACTATCTCTAAAAGCAGGAAGCAGACATGAAGTGTTTAAACAGTTTTTCTTCTCTTTATCTCAGGATGAGAGTTTAATACCAAATTCTATCCCAGAACAAATTTTTATGGGTGAGTAATAAAATATTTTGATATGATGGGATTATAATAGAAATGCTGACTCAGCCTTACTCATGGACAGGAAAGAACCCCGCTGCTGTAATTATTTAATGCAACCTATCATCTTCATGGTGCTTAAAGTCAAAAGGAAAATGAGAGGTTTTGCATAATGCTGAAAATCTATAAGGGCTTTGATGTTGCTCTAATCCTACACTAACTAATAGTTCATTTAATGTCCAAGTCATGTGAATGAAACTTCATAAGGTGCTTAAGGTTATTATAATTAGAAAGTTGAGAGCAGAAGCCAACTGGGAAAAATTGCTATCTCTATTTGACTTGATTTACCTAGATTAAACCCTGTTGTCAGAATATTTAAGCAGTGTTTCATGATTTAGATAATCTTTTAAAGTGAAGGCATGGATAGTCTACTGAAAAAGAAAAGTGAACTGAAATCAGCCTATAAAATCTTCATATTGTTTGCAGGTTATTAATAGGCAATGCAACATCGAAGGTCAAATCTTGGCATAGCCTCTTTGCCCACAGTGAGCAGCTTCTAAGATGAGGATCAACTGTGTCAAAAGCAAGAGCAGTGGGACTCTGGGTTGTGAAATGGTCCCATGAACTGTATCATCTGCCTCCCCACCCCCAAAAAGGAGCTCTGCAAATGGTTCCTCAGTGTTCACAAGAGCTACATACATACAGCTTTGCATACTGAAATGCTACCAAAAGTCCTATTCAACATTCATATATAACACAACAGCCCAAAGTCTGTCAGATTAACAATGACAGGTAAGCTAGAAATTCAAAGCCTTTTTTGAAGCTCTCGAGGACCTCCTGACCTGAGGGAGAATACAGAGACATTTTATCCCAACTCATATACAGTGTGAAAAGGAGCAGCTGGACTCATGAGGATGCTGTACAGCACAGCCCCCAACAAGAGAACCTGTTTGCTCCATGTCCGTCTCTCAGTCCCCAGTCATTTGTTTATTGCAGAATTCTCATGGAGAGCTTTCCTTTGATTCTTAGCTTTCACTTCACAGAATGGAAATCTTGGAGAGCCAGAAGACCGGTTTTTCCTGAAAATTCCTCAAAGCAAGGATTTCCTCAAAGCATGGATCACAAGGTGATCCATGGTATGTAATTTAACAAGTGAGCAGGGAACCACTACTTGACATGAGTCTTGCCCTCCCCTCTGATCTACTCACCTCCCCCCTCCTTGTGCTGGCAGAGGTTCTGGAGAGACTGTGCGCTGAAGCAAGAGAACACCTCAGGCTTAAATAAATAGATATACATATATTTTTGCTCAGGTGGTTTATGGTAGATCTGCTCCCTGATGTTATTCTCTCCCTGGTCACGTACTTGCACAGGAGACAAAAGAGTGCCAACAGCATGGCTGATGAAGAGCAGAGCTGAAAAGGAAATCCTGGCTAGTTAACACACTCTGATCTGCCCGTGCCCAACCTATTTAAAATACTAAGTCTCCAGTCTGTTTCAATAAAAAGTATTTCATTAATAACTGTTCCAGATGCATTAAAAAAACCAAATCACGCTACCAAACAGTAACACATACCTATAATTCAGATAGTGATTTATAATTATAGGTTTCAAAGCATTTACAAATGACACTCGTTAGCTCATTCTTTCACTGATAGGGAAAATAAGACAGGGAAGAGCTGTGTTTTAGGGCACATAACCAGCCAGTGCTGTAGCTTGGTTATAGTTGAAGCTCTGCACAGCACTCTGGCCTTCTATCCAGCAGGAAACAGAGCCTGTTTGCTAAACACAGTCCAAATGAATGCAAAATGGACAAGATATTGCAAACTTATAGCATATATGGCTTTGGCTCAATAATAAATCACATGTCCCAGAACTATGGTTTACTCTATTCTTTGTTTCCCAGAAAATCTGTCCTAGACATGTTTTTCAGTTCTCTTTAAACCCATGTTTCATTCCTATGCTCAGATGGGGAAAAAACAGCATTTTCCCATTACCATTTTGCAATCTAAGCCCTCCAGATCTTGTGGGGCGAAACAACTGAAAAACCAAATCCAGCATATATACAACATGGAGCTAACAATCCTTTGCAAAAATTGATACAGGATGCATTTTTTGAAGACTGTCTATGGAACAGCTTAGTTGAAAATTCTTAGTTCTTCTGTACGAAGCATTTACACATCCAACACATGTTTACATCAAAATTCAAGATAGTGGCCATCAGGTCAGAGACTATTATATTAAACCAAATAATCCTTCTTTACATAAAAGTTATGAACACCACAAATTACTTTTATGATTATGATGACATTGATATCTTCTTTTATAATTTAATTTGGTTCAAGAGCAATATTTTTTCAAGAAAATGGAAATAAAGCTTCTCAGCTTCACAATAGAAATTCTCTGAAATAGTCTTTGCTTTACCTGAGTAGTTCAACTCTCAGGAGCAAAACATTGCCTTGTAGTACAATATTGATGTAAGGTAAGGGTTTTCCGCTTTTGTAGCTGCAGCTGAGCTGGGAAAAATCATTAAGCTAAGTAGGGTGCTACTAGTTTTTCCTCAAAACACCACATGCTGAAACTCATCTTGGACTTGTTTCTCATTTAATTTGATCTTTTTCTTCAAAAGGCTCAGGAGACCCAACATGCTGAACCAAAAAATATTAGATTAAGAAATGTGAGATCAAAACACAGCAGTTACATGACCTGAGCTGTTTCCAAAACCTCTGTCATTTTAGCCCTAGATGTTCTCTAGATGTCTAAAGCTCTTCTATTGGACTGCTCAGAACTGCCCCAGCCTAAGCCATCAGGCACTTCCCTCCTGCCTCAGTCAGGTATGAATATAGGCAACACAGTAAACAGGACCAGTGTGGCTAGAATATTTCCCACACATGCCAGAAAGAGTCCCACTCCTGAAGAAATAGTGGAGACACAATACCAGCTTGGACAAAAGGAATTCCCAACAAACATACAAAGAAAATCTGTCCATGTCCTTAGTTGAGGGACTATGCCTAACAGTTATTGCAAATTCTCAGATATAAGAAGATACAGATTTTCCCCAGCAGAGTCCTGACTACCTCTCTGTGAAAAAAAACCTCAGCTTTTTCATGGTACTTGATTTCAGTTTTGAAAAAACAGATTCACCTGGCATGAAACTGAGTATGTGTATATATGGGCAATATGTGAAAGGAATGAAGCCTTCATAAACCTATCAGCTGCATTAAAAATCTTTGCAACATTATAATATATGTACTAGGAAACTGATGGAAGAGGATTTCCAGGATTTCCTAGAAGACTCACAGCTTCATTTTGAAATGGAGCACAGCAGTTTTATGTCCCTTACAGGCAAGAATCCACCCTACATTTCTTCCCTTCCAAGCACAATCCTGCTGATAGTGGTATGACAAAACCCCAAAGAGAGATTTAAGCTGTTTCAAAAGTCCAGGCTGAGACCACAAAGTATTATTATTAACAATTTATGACTGCAGTGTTTCGGGTTTCAAGAGGCCATTTTCTTTACTTTTATTTTATCCCCTCTTCATACAAGTTTTCAGCTCACTTGTGACAACTGTTTTTCATTAATGGGTAAATGGCAACTTTTAATCAAATAATGAAAGTAGAATGTACTACTGCCCATGATAGTTTAGTAGTAAGGATAATGATGTACTGTAAAGTTCTGACATAAGCTGCTTCTTTAGAAGACTCTAATCCCCGTTAATTGCCATATTTAAAAATTACTCCAAACTCACTGAGGCAATTAGTAAAGAACACCACAAATTAATGACTAGAAGCTTCCTAATATTGCTGTCCAAATGACACTAACCCCCCACTGTCAGTTTCTCCTCAGAGAGAGGACCTGCTTCTGATGTAGGATAAGGAGGAACAGACTAAACTGAACACGATCCTGATTAATGCAAATGCAAGACAGAGAACAGTAATTGTGGCTTATGTATTTGAGTCATTGAGCCTCTTACACCATTTATTTTTGTGTGTTTCTGCACAGTTGTCTCCTTTAGCTGGTGACTACCTGGCTGTCCTCACTAAATTACAGTCCTTCTTTTTTGATCTTCATGAGAGGTCATGAAGACCTATTCCCATCTTCCAGCAAGTCTTTGAACTACAACCTTCTGAATTGAGAAGAAAATTAGGTGGAATCCTGACCAAGGTCAAGCTCACCCTGCCTCAGTTCTTTGATGATTATCAGGGTCCTCTCTCCTTTACACTTCTGCAAGTTTATACTGTGTGGAGACAGGAGGATGATTTACCAATCCGTTTGATACCAAGATAGCGTCATTAAAGCCATGGCTCCATGGCAATACTACAATTATCTACTTTCCTCACTTGCAGGAAAAAACGGAATGGTTAAGCATAGCATTATCCACCATACCTTGTCTGATCATACAAAGTATTCCTAGTAAATCCTTTGCCCCTTTGCAGTTCTACCTTTGTTCATATTAACTGGTTTGGACTACAGGCAGAATTCTCAGGATAGAAAGTCACATCTTACTACCTTTCTCCTCATGATTGTAGCACATCTACAAAAAACTATAAAAATTCTATGAGAAGTAAAACTAACACATTGCTCTGATTAGCTTCTTGGGATTCATTATTTTTCCAGTGGCATTTCTGCACAGCTTCTTTGGCAGCAAACTCACAGTTCTGGATGATGTAAATTTGACAGCCTTTAATAAGAAACAGATGGTAAATGTATTTGCAGTGATGCAGGTGGCTGGCTTTAACTCTGCTGTTTCATAGGGATGCAGATGCTACTCTGACTCAACTAATGGAAGAAGAAGAGGAGCAGGGGATTTAAATTTAATATTTACTTTGGCAAACTATATACCTGGACCAATCTGACTTGGAAAGTGACATATCAGCTGTCATCTAGAACCTATTTACAGAAAAGGGTAGGGTAGTGATAAAGAGCTGAAAGATGTGCAGAAAGAGAAAAGCTTCCAGGTTACCAAGGCTAAATGGAAACTTACACCACGTCCAGCCTGGAGATGTACCAGCAGGACTTGCCATGAAATCTCTCCTTAAATGAAACAAACACAAGGACAACCTTCTGCATGTGAGTCAAAGTAGAGCAAACTGGCTGCAGCTGCTCTATAGAGAGCTTAGCCTCTTTTTCATGTGCTGTTGGTCTTAAGACATAATAATTGTAAGGTGAGGGATAGGAAGGGGGGGATTGAGCCCCTGGTTTCTCTGTTAATATGAGGGACCACTTGCAGCCAACTGAAGGGAAATATTCCTCATTTGGCAGAAGTCAAGTCTTTGCATGCTCTGGACAGGGCCTGAGAGTAGTGTGGAAGTATCTGAAGACACAAAGTCCTTATGGACAATGTATGTGATCAGTGTGTCCTACAGCCCTGGAGAGATACATTTACATGTTTCCCCCAGTCAGCCTCACAGACAGAGGTGAAGGCAGTAGTGGGTTATATTAGACATGTAGATATTCTTCTGCATTCTCTTGCACTTCCTATTTATTTGTGAGAGAAGACAGTTCTTAGGGTGGCAAAGGCTGTGCTCAGTAGTATCAGGAGGAGTCATGTATGGTATGGAGCTGCAGAGTATGGGGTGGTGTCTGGATCTTTTCAGATTACCAATACAAACATTTGTGGGATCAAATTGTAACACAGGTCACAGGAAAAAAAATCTGTATTAAGACATTTCAAAACAAGTCCTTTTTATCTATATTGTCAAATAACAGATTACTTGTCCTAGAAAGAGCATGTGTGAGCCCAAAAGACTTCAAAAAGATGAATTCATTGACATTTCTGTGATAAAACATCACTGGGTAGGGAAAAATCTTAACTGATTGCTCTTCACTCTCATCTGCTTCTGCAGAGACACAATTGAGCCCTAAAGCTATTGTCCTTTTGACATCCTTAACAAGAAATTAGCTCTCACTTTACTTGTGTCAGTACCATGCATAACCTCTCCTCAAAATAGGCAGCCCTTGAAAAACAAGGCATTATATTCTCATTTTGAACTTGACCAGGAAATAGATTTTTCTAAACACCAACTAGTAAGTTTCAATTCTTATTTGTTTGAATGGACAATGTCAGTAACCTACTGTGGCAGTGTGGTACAAAATAATGAAACACCTGTGTTTTACCTGCATTTAGAACAGATATACTCCAAGAGGAATTCACAGAAGCACCCATGTTCAGTTTTACAAAGTGAGCCCTTGTATCAGTTTTTTTTTTCATTGGATCTGTTCTTTGGTCTAATCATAAAGTCCTGTTGGATCAAACACCATGACTGACTGAGCAGTGTTGATAGAAACTTGCAGTATGAGTCAAACTTGAAAAAATCTTAGTGAGATTCCTAAGTGTGCACGTAAAGAATCTCTCCTTAATTAACCCCACTGAAGGGAGATTTTTCTAGTTCATCTAAAAATTTTGACAACAGGAAGAGTCACAAGAACATAATTTCCACATACAATTTTACCTTTACCTGTCAACTTTAACCTTAACATTTTGGGGTTTTGTTATTTTCTCTTGCTTATCTTGACCATGAACTTAACTGGCACAAAGAACTTGCATTTAGACAACTCCAGCCTTTTAGAATTTTTTCTTCTTCTCTTAAAAGCCAAATGATTACAACATTGTAGGAGCCTTTATCTCCTTCAAAAAAACCATGTATAAATGCCTACATGATGGTTCCACTGGGCTGCACAAAATGTGCTGCAGGTCTGTAAATTATCTCCAGCCAAATGTAGAATATGAAGTGGTATTTGACAGCAGTGACCCAGGTAAAATTTCCATCAGCTTATGAAGAGAATTACACATGATCTTTACAAGGTCCAAAAGGATGCATTTTCCTGGTATAATGTGTGTGTCAAAAAGATGAAAAACATAATCCTAGAAACTGTTTTGAAAATGGTTTTATCCATTAGGTAGCAGTCCCATTATTCTGAAGCCATTTATAACACTACTTTCTCAGCAATATGTTTATGAACATCTTTATGTAACTATGGTGTTTATGAATGAATATAGGCTCATAACATTTTTCTGTTGCAAGGGAACACTTTCATCTGTTTTTCATAAAAGGTGAACTGAACCACAGACATATGGAACAACATGCAGATAAGAGAACATCAGCACTTCCTGAATTATGTCTTTGGAAGAGGTGCAATTTACCAGCTTTTCTCACCTTGCTCATGCTGTTGAGGTTAGAATGCAGCTGAGGGGTTTCAATCACTACTCTGCTACAGGAACACTGTATTTGGTCATACCCTTGGCATACAAATGCACCAACAGCAGAAAAACAGAAAAAATTCATGTAAGAAGGAGGCAAGTTAAGGAAATTTGTGATTTGTATGGATAAAAGTGGAAAAAATAACGTGTTTATCCTATGTTCTAAAGTTCTTGAAATTTAATCTGTGGTCATGAGAAACCATGCTGAAAAAGCTTAAAAATAAACTTTATTTTAAACTAATCTTTATTGCACCTATCCAATACCACAGCCTTTTATTTTCCCTTGCAAAAAATTAAAAAACAATCAAAGGAGTGAACAGGAAATAATTCTTTTTATTTTAACATGAAATCATAAAATACCCCCAAACTTATCTTTGAGATTTGCTGCTACTTTTTGTTTATTTAAAAAAAGCAAAGAAAGATTAAGACAGTGGTTAATATTTCAAAATAGGGTTCAATATCCTTATTTTACATGAAACTTTCTAAGAAAATGGTTGGTCAATACAAATTTTTTACTAACAGACCTTGGCAAAAATCAAACTTAAAAAAAAATTAGAGAAAATTTTGATTCAATTTGTGTAGCAAGGACTTTGAACTTCTTTGTAATGCCTGGTAACAACATAAGCTCATTTGGCACTTAGTATTCCTGTGGTAACCCTAAACTCCTCAGGGCTCACTGCAGCAACTGCATATTTATCCTAACTTTTAATTAAATATTAAAAATAGACAGATGTTGCAAAGAATCAAAAAGGAAATTTTAGGGTTTGAAATTATTCATCTATCAAACATGCTGCCAGAATTTTCATCGTGAAAGGTGAAATGGTGAAACAGCAATTCACACAAGAGAAACATGATAAGAGGGCACTGAATCACTTCCAGTGGGATTATTCAAAGCATGCAAAAGGCCCTGGATTTCAGCCACAAATCCTGCTCATTTGCCTTGGAATAGGTGACACTGTTCATCTAAACGACCTAGATATGCTGTAATCACTAGGGAGTTTTCAATGATAATGTGTTCAAATACCAACTACTAATCATTATTTGCAATCATTAAACTAAATCAAAGTTGATAGAAATGACCACTATTTCAATTTGCAAGTCTTATTCTCCTTAAATTGTTCCTGGATGTTAAGGATGGTAATTGCTTCGAAGTCCTTTGTATATGTGTACCCAGAAGGTATGGTGGGAAGAGATAGCATCAGTTTTGGGGAGTAAACCCTCAGAGGAACAAGGAATTGCTCAGGAAGATTATTCCAGTAGAGCAGATAGTCTGTGCTCATTATGTGCCTTAAATAGGTGCTCTTTCCCGATTGAACTACATCGGGAGTTCAAAAACCAAACAATCAGTAGGNAGTAAAAATTCAGTGGCTGGTTTTTCTGTGAGTACAGAGCAATCTTCGGAAAACGTGAAAAGGAAAAAAAAAAACAGTATCAAGATTCAGAATTCAAAGTTAAGATGGACGCTCAGGCCTAACTCAGCTGTTTGAAGAAGGTTTTGATTTCCAAAAGTGGAGATTTGTGAGGATACATGAAAGACATGCATTTTGAGGCATGCAGACATCCAGGAAGGTAATAGCTTTCATTGTGGTCGTTTCCACACAAACGTCCACCGGTTTAGAGATATTTGTTTGGCAAAAACAAAGCAAATCTTGGCACGTAATAATGTCATTTTATTTAGATTAGATCACAATCGATTAGGTTCAATATTACTTTTCAAACCTCTCAGGACAGTAAAATTCAGACCCTAAAACTATCAAGCAAAACTAAACTAATCTTACAATACTGCTTAACGCTAAAAATATACTCTAAACCAAAAAGCCATATGGAAAATAGAAAATTTAAAAATATAACCAAATGTAAAATATTACCTTTCAAATCGATTCGCGATTTAGTCTAGATATTACAGTACGTTGACTATCTAGCAATGTCATTAACCAGATCTGAGCCATGGCAATGATATTATATTTTAAGACAAGAGAAAAGGAAAAAGGGAAAAAAGAAGACGAGACTTTCGCACGAGAAATTCAATTTACTCTTGGCATTGTTGCCGCCAGAGACCAATTTGGAGCAGGTCCTGTGATAAACCCACCACCCAATGCCATTGTAAATTGCTGGGTTAATGAAGGGAGTTCAAGTAGGAAAATGAGAGGCAAGAGTAGCAAGGTGCTGATCATCTGTAAATTACTTGCTGCAGGGCGTACGATGTTAAAGCTCAGAGAGTGAAATACACCATTTTTTCTTGGATGATAAGCAGAGGATTTACTTCACTTTTATTACTATATTTCACCAAAACTTCCCCGTCAAACTAATTCATTTTTGTGTACCCAGCAGTGTAAAGTTATGGCAGAGGAATTTCATGTGCAAAAATAGAGTGAAATACAAGTAGATCAGAGAGAAAACATACAAAGCTTTTTAGATAAGGAAATACTTTTCTAAAATAATAAAAGTGCAGTTTTTACAATGTTTGATAGTGTTTACAGGAAAAAAAACTCTGGCAATTTTCTTTAGTAAATTCTTGTATATTGTACCTTCACATTTCCTTTCCTGGTAGTTACTTAAAGCTGGGGGAGGGAATAACTTTTCCCATAATACTTATGCCATATATAGAAAATGGTTTACTTTCCTTTCCCACGTGTTCCAAAACCATTATGATAATTATCCTTCATTAGCTTAATAAGGCCATTTAATAATTTTTTTGTGAATTCATTATTCCTGTAACTTTATCTTTCATTGCAGTGGTTTTTTTAGGTACACCAATATCTTCACAAGCGCACCAGTTTGAAACTAGTGAGACATAACCTTTATTTCTTAACTTGTTTTAGGGGGGATTGTTTCTTTGTTTGTTGTTGGTTTTGTTACTCTTTTTTATAGGTGATAGTTCTATCAAGCAAAGAAAATACCAAAGACTCTTCCCTTGCCTCCTCTAAATATCCAGCACTAAATTCACTGCTGTCTTATAACCTCAGCTTTCAGACACCTTCATGCATTAATGGAGTTACTTTGGTGAGTGGCAGTATCTTCATGTTCATGGGGTTAGTATTTTTCTCTGCTGTTACTCTCTGGCTTTTTCAGGGAGCCAGGCTCCTTTGCATGAAGAAGGATACAGGATTTCCACATGAAGCTTCAGATTGAGCAGAATCTGGTTATGGCATCTATCTGTTGCCTGTTTAGGAGCCACAGCATGTGTCTTGAACCCTTGTGACTGTTCTTGAAAATAAAAAAATGTAAGAATTTAGACATTTCAGTGTTTTTTGTTTTATCATTCCATCTTCTGAACCAATGTAACAATGCTGGTTTGAACTGTGAAGCAGAAAGAAAAAAGCCAATATAAGATATAAACAGACATAAGCTTCTCTATCACTTTGTAAAATTTCAGCTTTGATGCTCATTACTTTATAGAAATAGCTTTATGTTGTCAGTTTTTCTAAGTAGTGTTGTATGTGAATTTTGAGTCTTAGTTGTTCCCAAGAACGTTGCTGTACTTTTAAAATATATGTGTTTAAAGGATGTAAAGGGGAAAATTGTAACAATTCCCCAAACCAAGATAATCAGAGCACACCTTTAAGCAATCTTAAGGGAAATCCCTCTGTTCCAAGAGAAAAAGAAGAAATCCTTCTCACATCTTACATTTTACTGAGCTAACACATAGCAAATTGTTCATCATAAGAGTATATAAGTTGATTTTTCACGTCCACTGTGAAGACGTTTCTAGCAGGGAAAAGGGGCTTGAAGGCCGTGACAGAGACTCTGGTACATACTGATAGCTACATTAGTCAGAACCAGATTGACAAAGAAAAGCCCTACATGTTAATGAAAGCTTGCAGGTTCCGTGCAAAGGACCTTGACACCACAGTGCGGCTTCTTTAGCAAATAGCAGGGAGTCCTTGATCCTGTGAAGCCTGATAAGAGTGCCAGCAGCCATCAGCATCCCAGTTAGCAAGTCCTTTCATGAACAGAAATGTACTCTTCTGTGCTCCTGATGTCATCGCTAATGCCGGCTAAAACATTCACCCAATTACTTGCAATATATGGAAAAATGGGAGATGAAATACAATAATTTTCTTATTTTTGAAAATTGGTGTAGAAAGTTAAAAAGGGCTGACGATTTTATTAAAAAACAGGAAGCAAAAGTAGAGTTCAGAAATTTGTGCCAAATGCTCCCCACTTCACAGGTGATGCAACAGCTTTAGGTTGTATGGCCAAGTAAACACCAGGTGGTACCTGATCAAAAAAAACACTTTTCACCTCGTGCTTCTGTTTTGAGATGTTGAGGGCAGCTTCAGACTGCTTGTATTTCATACACAGGGCCCAAAATGCCAGTCTCAGAAACCCCCTGGTCAGTGCCTATTGCCTTGGCACATATGCCAGCAGTACTCATTATCATCTACCAAATCTCTGCTTCCCTTCACCTGGAGAGAAGACAACTTCTGAAATTCTAATTTTTTTATTCTAAATTTCCAGAGGAAAATGGAAAATGGCAGTAACAGAGATTTTCCCATGCCTGCTCTCTGTTATTGCCATAGGTGAGCCCTGTATTTGCCACTGGACTATGAAAGGATCTATGCTGCAAGCTATTGCCCTGCTTCAGAGAGAACTATTTCATTTCATTTCTCCTAACATTTTCCCCAGCTCCCACGGAGAATGTAAAGAACTGGTACTTTTGTATCCAAAGTAAGATGAGTTTTCAGCTTCAGCTGCAGATGTATGTGCAGTGCCTCCTCCATAGATACATACAACTTTTGTCTCTCTTCACTATCTGGAAGCATCTTCCAAAACATTTCTGAAAAGACACACTAGTAAAGACAGTTGGTGTGACTTTCCCACTAGCCCAGAATGGATATAATTGAATGCTGTAGCCATCTGTTCAGATTCCAGGGTTTGCATGACTTTTCCAGAGTTAGTACCCAGAAAACTGGATCAAAGAAAGTAACTCCTTCTATGTTTTCACAGAACATATGAAAGGTCAGGTCCTTGAGTGAGTGCCTCTACAAGCTTTAATCTCTGATTAAGCACAGGAACAACAAAGGCCTGAAGGCAATTGTAATTCTCATTGAAAGATTAATTAAAACTTATCAGAATTCTGCTTAATTTAGTCTTTGACCTTTAGAATGTGCTAACAAGTCAGAATAACTGTGTAGAATCTTTGCAATAGACAACCAAAACAAATTGTGCTTAAATCGGTGGCCTATCCATCTGCAGCTAAAGTGAGTACCTTATTTGCTCAGCAAATTTTCTGCAATAACTTCTGACTTTTGGCTGTAGCCCTTGTTATAAACAAGGTGAGCCAAATTGTAATAATTTAAAAAAAATTTATTTTTGCGTGACAGCAAGTACAGAAACAAATCAAAAAATCACAGCCACGATAAAGATCAATTTGATCCCGGGAGTTGAAAGGGGGTGAACGCTGAGACAGGCCTCTATCACACTTGCCCCCCACCCCCCGCCATTGCGTTCACCGAAATCCCACCACTAAAGATCCAGTTCTTATACTTTTTAGTTCCCCTGAGGCAGGGTTTTCCTTTGTCCAGTTGTCCGAGTATTGATATTCATCGGTCTTTTTTGGGGATTCTGAGTTTTCTGAGTGGTTTCTCAGCGAACTGTTTTTCCCTGATTTTAAAATCCTTTCTTTCTCAGGTACAAATTAATACACAGAAGTTATTCACAACAAATCCTCTCCCTTTTTAGATGCTCGTATTAATTTGGGCCTATGGGTGAATTGGTTACATCAAGGAAACTCTCTTACCTACTTCTAAAAATTAAAAATGTGTTCTTCTTCACTAAGAAGAAACACAAGAGTTAGAGATTACATACTTTCTTATTTATCAGACTCTTCTTCATCGTTTTGGGAGGTTTCACAATATTCTTCATAATCTTTTTTAATCTTTACTTCTTTCTCAAATTTCTTCAAGGCTTTGGCAGCTTTATTCGTTTGTTTTTTTTTTTTAAGGGTAATAATTCTGAAGTCAGGGGTTGGTTGGTTTTTTTTTTGACGCTAACTTGGGGTCGGTGGGTAAAGCCGTTAATTGCATACTTTGAATGACAGATTGGATGAGCTTGATAAAACAAGGTATCAGACAGAGCAGAAATATTATGCATACAGTGAAGAAAGCTACTTCTTTTTATCAGGCTCTACTTCTAAAAATCTGTTCCCACCGAGAGGCGTTTAAGACGATGTCCTGTTTCTGGACTGGGACATGAGCCTCTTTTCTTATCTCTGCAGCTAGACCATTAATAGTTTTTTTATAATCATCAATTTCGATATAGCATTCTGACTCGTTGAATTTTTTACACACACCTCCCTTTTTAGCCAACAAGTAATTTAATGCTACCCTGTTTTGGTAGGCATATGCTCTCATTTGGGTGTGTTGTCTGGCCGATAATTCTAATGTATTTGAGGTGTGATTTAAAACTTTTTTCACTGTGGCTTGAAGTCTTATTATGAACAAATTTTGTGTAGAAGTCGGTAAACCCCATTCTCTGTATTGTTTTTCTAATTGATTATAGTACTCACTGAGGGATTTGAATCGCTCCTGTTCTAATTTTGTCTCGGGGTCTAATTCTTCTTTATCCTTGGAAAAACAAAAGGTCTTGCTATACTGCAAGCAGATTTTATCATTATTCTTATTGAATAGGTTTAAAATTATGGGTTCAATCCCAATCGGAGGATTATTATACTTAAGATTTTTACTTACTCAGTAAGTTTTTCCTCCTATAACACACATTTCTAATTGTCTTTTATCATAGCACACATCTTTTACTTGGTGATATCTTGCAAAAACAGAAGAAGATTTTTTTTTTCAATCTGTACTGTTTGATTGCACTGTGAACAGACTGGAATTGGAGGGGTTTTTTTTATTTCTTTCTTAGTTAATTCGTGAGAGGAGTGAATAGCCACTTTTTTAGCTCCAGGTTCTGCTTTCATATCAAAACAAATGATTTTTTCTTTGGTTTTGCAAATTTGGTATACGGTGCCTTTGTATGTGGAGTAATTTTCTTCAGACAGGCAATTGGACTGGAATTCTTCAGGGGAGTTCTGCTCCCTATGGACAAACAATAAACATTGTTGGCATCTTTCCTCTTGCTCTTCGGAGGTAAGCGGGTCTGGGGTGAGTTCTGCTGCTTTACCGATCACGAGGTTTAGGACTAGCAGGGCTATCTACAGGTATATTTCTCTGCTTTTGTCTCTGCCTATTGGGGTGCAACCAACGGCGGGGAAATGCATCTTTGCGGCAGCAAGGATATTCTTCAGGAATGTAGCTTGCTCAAACCTCGAACCTTCTTTTGTATATGTACCACTTTTTAAGTTTGACAGGGTCTGACATACAGGGAACCTTATTGGTTCTTCAGCACTCGACCTCTAGTATTTTTGCTTTAGTGTGGAGCTTGCTATGAACCCCAGTATAAACAATTAATGCTTACTTGTATGATCTTCTTTCTATCAAACCCAGGTTATGAGCAGTGTTTAGAGCTAGGTTAGTTTGTTTCAGTTTCTCTCAGTAACACTTATAGTAATAACTATTTGGTCTTCTTCCCTCCCGACAATGCACTACACAAATTTCGTGGCAGAATACACACTCAAAATGCACAAAAGGAAAGCAATCACAGTCAGGTATTTTACAACTTATTTGCTCCAAATTGTTCATTTGTTTCTGCGCTGTAGTTTTATCTAGAGGTTTCCTGGTGCAGAAATGAAGGAGTCTTTTTGGGGCGGGCACTTGGCACGAACACCGCGCGCAGGGCGACTGAGATTAGGTGGGACCGAGTCCCAGGGAGCACAGCTGGAGGGGGGGGAGAGAGATGAGGGGACTGGGGTGGGGGGGGTGTTGTGTAGCTGTGAGCAGAGCCCAGGCAAGTGGCAGTGCCCCTACAAGGTAAGATGTGGGCTGCAGAGACACAGGGGGGAAAGGGGGGTGGGGGGAGGCGCGGCAGGCGCTACAGCAGGCGCTGGTAGAGCTTCTGACAGCATCCATGTGGAGGGAATACTGCCCAGTAACACAGGCAGGGGAGCTGCTCCCATCCTCCTTCCTCTCTTCTTCTCAAACCTTCCTCTTCTCTTTCTTCTTAGGGATAACCTTTTTTGCCTCTTACTGCACAGGAAATTCCCCTTTCCAACAACACGACACAATGATAAAAATGAACTCTACAACTAACACATTCTTTTGCCCACACAAAAACAACAGACAAAGACTAGCATTTCTATATCCACTCATTCACTTTTTTCTACAACTGGACAACACAAAACCAGACACTCCTCTTTTCTAGGTCTCTTGTTAATATTTACTCATGGGCATCGCATAACTTCAGATACCTAGCCAAAACCTTAGATGCTTTTGGGTTTTTTGTATTTCTTCTGGTTTTTACTGTAAATAATTTAATTTCTACTCTTTCTCCAAATTTCTTCCCAAGATTTTGCCACAAACTGAGTTTTTTCCCTGACAGTCCCCCAAAACCTTGCTGAGATTTATTCTCGAGGCACAGCTTCTCGAACACTCTGAATTATTATATTCTTTAAATCGATTATACTACATTGACTTTCTTTGGTCTGAGTGTTCTACCTAAGATCTTGGCTAGGCCACTTTTGCTCCCTCCTTTCCCCTTGGGGATTTCGGCGTTCCCAATCTTGAATACCTGCACGCTTGATCATTTTTCTTTTCTCGGTGTTAAACAATGACCTCATTATCGAGGCGAAGTCTTCATAACTGTATATACTAGTGCTAAGGAACTCGTCTAATCTCTTAGCTACTCAGAGAGGATCATGCATCAGTTTTTCCATTTCTTTTTTAAAGGCTCTCACGTCTCCTGTGTTAATAGGGACATTTACGTAACTTATAACCTCCGGTGCCATGGGAATTTCCTTGAGTGGGAGGAGATGATGGCCATCATCCCCACTCTCGTTTCCATCGTCATCAAGCTTCTTAGCTCGGCACCTATTTCAAGGGGGTGAGTACGTGACTCTGGCATGGGATGCTAGTCTTTTTTTTTTTCTTGTCTCTGGCTGAGGCAAGGTCTGGGACTATGTTTCTGGGGACGTGGGTCGTGGAACAAAAGCGGGTGCGGGCAACTTAGGGGTGTCCATGGATGGGGGCAGAAGTCTTGTCTGGGGTAGGGGGGTGCCCGTTGCTTGTGGCTGTGACAGAGCCCCAGTGGGGAAGGGAGGGTTTAACAGGGAGGCTGCCATCCCACCTGTCGGGGGAGGGGTCGTTACTTCTAGCGGCAGCGGAGGGGCCGAAGCTCTCTGGGCAGAGATTGGCGCCTGCATAGGCTGTGGTCCTTGGACCAGGGGAGAAAGGAGGGGGCAGCAGTGGCGGGTAGGAATGGGGGTAGAAGATTATCAAGGAGGTCCCATCTCTTGCTCCGATCACTAGCTCCCTTTTTTATCTTTATGGGGTACAGCCCCGCTCGAGGTTCCTAAACCTCTGCATATCTTTTCTCCTCCCAGTCCTCTGGTCTTTCCTTGACCACGAATTTATTTAAAGCTCTGCCGACCCACGGTTCAAATGTCTCGAATACAGGCTAGACTAGGTGCTTTCTAATTTCCTTTCCTCCCCAAACTTCTGTGCAATAATACATACTATCTTTTTTTTAGACAGTTTCCTCCTCTGAGGACAATCTGCCCAATTTTCTAGCATCCATCCCAGTGGGCTTCCCCTCGATATTTTCAGTGTGTTTTCCTCCTGCTTGGGTCCATTATTTTCTTTGCCCTTTTCCAGGGTCTTACTGTTCTCCTGACTCATATTACAGTTTTTTGACTTACCTTCTTCTCTTCCTAGCTGTGCTTGGCCTCTGGCCCCTGTGCCCTCAGGGCTATTATTCTCTTTTCTTTTACTTACCAGCTGATCAGTATCCCCAGCATACTGGCCCTCCAGTGAGCTGTCTGTGGCTTTTCTGAAGGGGACTTCCCCTGACCCTCTTGGTAAGTTTTCCTGGGGCTTCCCCGCCCCGCAAACTAAAAGGTTTATCAGTCCCGAACTCGCAAGGACCTACCCTTCCCTTTTAGTTCCTCGTGGCCGACCCCCTGAGCCTCCTCTGGCTCAGAAGTTGCCGAATGTAAGGAATGTTATTTTTCTGAATCCATTCGCTTCCCTCTCAACCAACCATTTCCCTCATGAGAGGACAGAACTGCGATTTTGAGGTCTACACTTGTGTTTGTGATAAATTTCACGTCTCTTACACGCGTCCAGCCACACCTCACTCAATTACGAATACTTACAGCTCCTTTTCTTCGTGGGCTCTTCATGCATGTAGAATTTTGTGAGTGAAAAAGTTTAACCACGGTTCAGGGACAGCCCCTTCTCCTGGGCTCCTTTCGAGTTCTCAACCCGTGATTTGGACTTGTGTCCTCCCCTTTATCATGGCTTGTCTTTTGGCTCAAAAAAAATCTTTTGTTCGTGTTACAATTGGTCTCACAGAGTATTCCAGCACTGTCAAGCCACTAAAAATTAGCAGGGCGCTTCCCAAGCAGCGTGGAGTACTCATGAAAAAAAAATCCGCGATTGTATCACGTCGGGGTCACCAAGTCTGTTATAAATAAGGTGAGCCAAATTGTAATAATAAAAAAATAAAATTTTTTTTGTGTGACAGCGAGTACGGAAACGAATCAAAAAAATCACAGCCACAATAAAGATCAATTCGATCCCGGGAGTTGAAAGGGGGTGAATGCTGAGACAGGCCTCTATCACACTTGCCCCCCCACAGCGTTCACCAAAATCCCACCACTAAAGGTCCAGTTCTTATACTTTTTAGTTCCCCCAAGGCAGGGTTTTCCTTTGTCCAGTTGTCCGAGTATTGATATTCATTGGTCTTTTTCAGGGATTCTGAGTTTTCTGAGTGGGTTTTCAGGGAAACAGAAAAGATGTTTGGGTGACTATTTGGAAAACAGAATAGATGTCTGGGTGACCATTGCAGACTATATTCAGTTTTTCTCGGGCAGATGTTTTCGGTCGTTAGGCATACTTGCTGGCTCATTTCCAGGGGAGCCACATGCATTCATGTGCTGATCGCCTAAATCTTCTCCCAATTTGCCCCCTCATCTCGGAGTTTCTCGGTGAACTGTTTTTCCCTGATTTTAAAATCCTTTATTTCTCAGGTACAAATTAATACATGGAGGTTATTCATAACACCCTTAAGCAAGAACTGCAGCCAAAATGGAGGGACCAGTTTCCTATGGACTTCTAGCGTACATCCAAAGTATTTTACTGGTAGTCATTGGGAATATGATAAACATTTGAGGTGAGCAAAATGTGGAGGGGCTTCTTTCTCAGAAATAGTAACAAGCTTACTTTCAAGACATGTAATTCCACTTTCTAGGCTATTATTATTATTACTCTCATCTTCATTATTTTTGTTTTTGCTCTAATTTCCTAACACTGTAGATTCTGGCATGGTGAGGCATGGTGAGTGGACCAAGGGCAGCTGCCTTCTCCATCAGTGTGCCCAAGGGGTCTTTGCTGTTTCCTTCACGGTCTGAGAGACGGCTGTGATGAAAGACACAGAACACCCTGTGTGATGGAAATCCTTAAACCAGTGCCCAGCTGTCCATTCTTGTTGTTCATGACTGAGTATCTCTCAGTCAATTCACCTGCCTAAAACAATGACAGACTGTTCGTGGAAATCCCTCAACATCAAAGCATTAAATCGATTTAAATTCCTTCTAGCCCCACCCCATTCCCAGGTGCCCCTGACACTGACCACCAAAACGATGGAAAGTTATAATTCCAACAAAAGTGGCACTTACTTCCCCCCACGGAAGAGTGTGAATGTGGCTTGGGGCAAATTAGACAGGGGCACTTGGGGTTTGGGGTTTTTCAGAGTCAGTAAGAGAGGTTTCTCAGGGTTGTGAGGACAGGCTCTTCTAGTCAGATTCGTACCATTAAAGACCACCTTGTCACTAGTTGCCAAAACTAGTTGCCAAAACTTTTCTACAATAGGAACAATGACATTTGACCCATCACAGTAATGGAAAGACTCTGAAAAACAAGTGCAGTCTTTTCTGCCCTACAGTGACCTCTTTAGACCCAGATTTGAGGCATGTGCCTCAAATTGATTATATAGTTGCTATTTATTGTGGCAATTTCAAAAGAAGTAGAGGTTTGGGGGATTTTTAGTGAGTTGTTTCCACATTAAATTCACTGTGAAGTTTGAAAGGCTTGGGAGAATCACATCAGGAGTTTGCTTGTAGATTTGTCCAAATTTGAAACTTATCCTTTGTTGGAAAGAAAACAGAGAACATTTCCATTTTTCCACTTCCATTAGAGAATAATTCTAATTTATCTGGCCTACCAGAAATTTAAGAATGAGATCTGATGAGTATATGTGTGTGTTTGTACAAACACACAAAAATATGAAAAAGAAAAATACATACATATGCCGAGATATGTGTACAAAGTTAGTTTATATTTACTTCAGTAGATAGTGTATATGTTCACACAATAAACTAAAATATAAAAACACTGATTTATTATATCCCAACAGAATGATGTTGAACAAATTTGATTCATGACCAACATGGTGAGCTTCTTTCAGAGGCTCTTCAGTTTAAACAAAAGTCTTCTAAATGCATGAACTTATCTATGTGTGACAAAAACAGCTCTTCTTTGTTGAACATCTACCACATTAAGTTATTAATGCAAGAATTAAGCAAACAAAAAAACTCAACAACATTCTGATCACTAAAATTGCTAATTTACTTAATGGTTTTACCAGGTTAATTGGATTTTGTTAATCTCTCTAGAATTAATTTTTCTATCCACGTTCCCTTGAGAATTTTCCTTGCAAAGGAAGAAAAAAAGCCTGAGAGCTTTAGTACTCTGACATTTTTGTTTCACATTAAAACAAATTTCAGAGTCTCTAGAGGGAACATTACCTCCAGCTACTTACTCCATATGCACTTGCAGAGAAAAATATGGCAGTACTTAAAATGCAACATTCTAGTGAATATCTGAGATTTACATATGAATACTCAGATATTTTCTCTCCTAAGCACCATAAAATCTCATCAGTCATTTCTAAAACGTTCTGAGTGCGGCTGTTTGCTGCTCTTTCAAAATTGTGAACACTGTCTTTAAGGACCCTCCATCACCGCCTGTTCTGCTGAAGTATTTTCTGTGAGGACTGAAAGGAAGTAATTTAGAGCAATAAAGAACTTGAAACAACACAGGCAAATCATTCCTGTTTCCGCTTAATTTAAGCTATTTAAATGGAAGGTTTTCTTGTTTGTTCAGGTCTCACAAAAAGAATCCTCTTGACTGAATGCAGGTTGGACACAAGTCTGAAGGACTGAGCCTTCAGCAGAAAGCCTGTCTCCTGCTGTGCCAATTCCCACCACTTTGGCAGCATCTTTAAGGAACAACAGACAGAAACAGAAGTCCTTGACCTGCAGAACATTTTGTATATGGAGCTTCAGAGTGCTGGCAGGTCCAAATCTGACTGATTATCTGTCTGTGGTGAGGGGATTGCAGGACACCTCCATGTCCATCTTCCTCACAGCTGCACCAATGGCAGGGTTGCAAAACTGGAGGGCATGTTTCTTGGCAAATGAAAGATGCAACCCGCCCCCTGCCCCCCTTCTACGCACCTTGAAATGGACTTATTGCATCCAAAACCTGGCATATTGTTCAGTATTGAAAGATCAGCTCTTCCAGTGGAAGAAAAAAATTCACATATTTATTATTTCTTTTTATAATTAACTTTAATTGTTGCCTATTTCAGCCTCTGAAAAGATGAACTTGAAGATATTATCATAGTGTCTGTGTAAAGTTTTTGTTGTTAAAGACTATTGGGTTGATTCGTGGGGAGTTCTGGGTTTGAATTTTTGACATTTTTTTTCCCAGAGGAAGCTTTCTTTTGAGTCATAGTTTTTAAAGTTTGTATCTTAAATATTTATCAGGGTTTGTATCTTAAATATTTATCACAGTTGTAGGTCTATATTTTACCTTTCTAGTTACTTTTGACATGTGTAAAGAAATTTTTATTTCAAAACTAATTTTAAGATTTAGCATATTCAAGTTCTTAAAAAATTAAAAGCATCATGTACTTGTCAAAATATTTAAAATGCAGTTTCAAAATGCAAATCATTTGTGAGAAACAATACTCACTTTTAAAATTTCAGAGGTTTATTAAACCTTAACAAAACACAACAAAGGACTGAATAAGGAAGAAGGACAGCTTGCTGGCAACCGGCCACCCAACAGCCATGGCCCTATCCACAAAGTGACCGCTCCACCTTTTATACACCTGGGGGAGTTGCATCAGCCAACCCTGGCTCTGCCCATAGCCTGTCAGTCAACTCTTCTTTACTGTTTATGGGTGGAGGCTGTTTCTTGCAACTTGATTGGAGGTCAGCTGTTGCCATGCCATGCCTCCTAGCAACAAGCCTTCCCTCCTCCTAGCTGCCCCCTGCAAGGGACACAGGTACACACCCTCCCTTCACATGTCCCTTGGCAACCCTATGGGGGGGAAGGCAACTATGGGGATAACAGACGACATCTGAACAACAAATCAGAGTAACAAAACTATACATCAATAAAACTTCCCTTAATATACACATAATATTCATCCCTCAATTGCATGAGCCAAGCATCTCATTACCCATATGTAACAACACCTCCTTTTCCTTTCCTATAAGTCATTTGGCCTGAGCAATTATTTATCATTTTTTGTTTTGGTGATCTAATCCTACTTCTCCTAAGTCAAATTTAGTTTTGGATGAGGCATAATAGTATCTGTTGTTGCGGGTGAGGACAGTGGGAACAAGACTGGAAAAGAAAAGAAAAACCCCTCAGGTTTTCTTTAAGCGAAATGATTGGTGAAGTTTGCGACATGAGTTGGTTGGAGCAGACAAAAGGGAGTCACAGAGGTCCAGTATGGCTTTTTACCTCCATCTACAATGCCCATGGGGTTGCTACCCATAGCAGGAGTATCTTGGTGGCACATACGGAGGCCAACTTGGTCTTGCCCTCTAGTCCTTGTACTCTGCTTGTCAATTTTACTCATATTGAATTTCAGAGGGAAAAGACAATTGAGGAATAATAGAGGTCTGGTATAGCTTCTAGTCCCACCTCATAGCAGCCTATGAGGTTGCTTCCCACAGCAGGGCTATAATCCTGGGTGTCTGCCCCTCTAGGCTGTGGAGATGTGCTAGTGGCATGGGCTTTTCCCAGGACAAGAGAAAATGCTGTGGTTTTCATGCTGGCAAGTGAAAGGCACAAGCCGGGGCTGTCACTGATCTGGCCACTGCTGCCACTGATGGGAGACAGTGCCTCTTTCACAAAGTGGGCTACACATAGGATGGAAGAGGGTGACTTTGTGAGAAAGGTGACAAGATTGGTAACTACTGTAAAAGACAAAAGGGGGTTCCTTTTGGTCAAGGTAGAGCAAGTCAATGGAGGAAGAATATCTTCAGCAGTTACCCACCCAACAGCACAGGGACAGTAACTAGAGGAAGGCAACACCACATCAGGATTTGCCATCAGCATCCCTTAAAAGTTTGCAGGTTTAGCAAAAGGTTTTTGGCCACAGCTGCCTGCTCCTCCCGTACCTAGCTGGGTCCTCAGCTGCACTAGACTGTTCAGCCCTTGGGATCACAGAAAGGACAGTTCTCTCAGAGAAAAGAGACAAACGGGATACCTCCCCTTCCTTCCAGGGCGGACAGCCTCTTTTTACTTTAACAGTTATAAAAGGGAAACACGAAAGCAAATTCTTCTTTCTATGAGAACAGTGTACACAGAGAGCTAGGGGTGACTCTAGCCAGCAGACCTCAGTAGTGACACACATGCAGACACACACACACACATATATACTTGTCTGTTTTCTTAAGGGGGACAGCAGCTGGATGCACGGATCTGTGTCATGCCTAGCTGGGCATGCCTAGCCTGTGTGTACACCCAAGGACATGTGCAGAGCCACTGCATATACACACAGGTACTTGCTCAGCTGCAGAGAGCCCCAGTGTACAGCAGTACCTGTCAGCAGCACACACCTGCACACACACAGAGAGCTGTGCATGCCCAACCTGTGCACACTAGCACATGTGTGCTACAAAGACACTCACATATTCATAGTCCTTCCTAATGCACACGTGCTTACAAGGACGAGACTTGCTTGCATGTAGGGCCTGTCCACATTAACACATGCGTACAGAGCTGTGCACACCAACGTGTGCAGTGTCAGACACATCAACACACACATATCTCACACAGGGCTATGCTCATACTTGCAGAGCCTCTACACACAAGCGCAGAGCTGTGCACAAGCCTACTCATACCTGAGAGCGTGCAGTTTAACACACGTGCACACAACCATGGACACAACACGTGCGCACATCAGCGTATCTATGTGCACAGTGCCATGCACACTAGCACGCTTGTACACGATGTAAAGCAGGACATGTACACCCACATCTGAGTATACTAGAAAATATACTTGCACACAGCCATGCACACTGACACACTTGCACACCTCAGCACTTGTGTGTGCACACAGAGCTGTGCACATCAGCACCTACAGACACAGCATGTGCAGATTCTCACACACTGACACACATATGAACAGCACTCTCCAGAGCCCTCTTGGAGAGAACAAAGACAGACCATGCTGGATTCTTGCCTTCTGCCTCTTACTCTACAAGGGCAGGAGGGCACAAAACTGAGCAACTTTTTGTTGTCTTGTCTTCCCCAAGAGCTTCACCAGCATGAAGGAGAGGATTAAGAGGGATTTATTGAGCATCACTGTCAGTGCATCAGTGGTTTATGGGAGGAAGGGAAGGGGAAGTGTGGGTGACACACACACTTAGCTAAAGTAGCTAAACTGTTGTGTTTTGTCAAGAGGTACCTCTTAATCTTTACTTCAACGGAGGTACCTGTGGTCCTTATTACTGTGGAGGGCAGGTCTAAGTCCCCTGGGGATCAGGCACACACAGTAAGGCTTCTCTTCAGGGGTGGCAGTAACTTTGATACAGAGTGTGTTAGTTTAGCACAGATAGTGAGGTGCAATTAGTGATTTTTTTAAACTAACAACTAAAATAGCTAATTGCATGCAGGGATACATTTTTGAGTCACACAGCTTTAAAAGTTAGAAAGAAGCTTATAATTGCTTTTTCTTTTTCTTTTTTTTTTCTTTTTTTCTTTTTCTGGCTTTTAAAAAAAGTGAGGCAGTCTTGGCTTTTTCTTTTGGGGGGGGTCGGGATGGCCCGGTTTGCCCAGGCCCAGCCTTTTACGGGAGGCCTGCTTAGCTCAGGGACTCCTAGGCCAAGAGAGGGAATGATGTGCCCCCATCCTGGCCCAGATTGGTTTTTTAGCATCTGAAAACACTTTGTTAGTTTTTTTTATAGGGGGGAGGCTGGCCCGAAGCCTGGCTGTGTGTCTGGGCTTTTTTCTCAGCAGAGGGAGGGGAGCCTGCAACCTGCAGCTGCTCTAAGCTGGGCTCACTCTGAATGAGACCAAGGGGTGGGGGGCAAGGAGCTTTTCATCAGCTTATCTGCTTTGAGACTTACCTGAGTTTTTTTTTCATTCTTGCAGTCTTTGAAAATTTTAGCTGCCACTCGGCAAAAATTACGTAACTACCGCAGGCTTTAGCAAGCTTTAACTTTTTTCTGCTAGGGGATGGGACTTTCAAAGCACTGTTTTTTCTCAGAGTGAGAACAGACAAAGTGATTAAGCATAAAAAAGATTTAGCATAACAGTCAAATAAAGAGAGTGAAAAAAAATTAATTAAAAAAAAATAAAAGAGTTGCTTGCTGGCTAGACTTTTTTATTTAAGCTATGAAAAGAAACTCTATTAGTAAACTGGTTTTTAAGTCATAAAAAATATGTATTTAGAGAAATAATTTGTGATTTTTTAAACAAAAGTGTTTGTGAGGAACTGTACAATTTTATAAGATGTTTAAACAGAAAAAAAAGAAGTTCTTGCACCAATTAAAAAAGTAAAAAAAATCTTTGTCCCTTGAAATAAAAAATCTTTTGCCTTAAAGCTGCTTATCTTTAAAAAGTAGCACTCTAAATGCCTAAGTTCTACAACCCATAAGCAGCTTAAAAAACAACTAATAAAAAAAAAAACCACATGAAAGCAAGTGTTCATGGAGCGGCTGTTTCTGTAAGAGTTCTGACCCACAAAAAAACTTTTTCTAAGTTGTCAGTAAAAAAATTCCATAGTAAACAAAAAACTCTACTGAAAAATAAATAAAATATTATATTTAAAAAATAAAACTGACTGAATGTCACAGGTTTTGTCTCTATGTTATTTGTTAAAAAATGAACTCTTGGGAGAAGAGGAGAGGGGTTTTAAAAATTTCATTTTTTCTTTTCCTTTCCGTGTGTTAATAAACTATCTGTTCACTTTTAAGTTAAACCGGTTTTGCCTTTTTCTTCCGAAATCCTATCTCCCAAATGGGAAACAAAATTCAACAATTGTAAAACCACCACATAAATAGTGCATTAACCAAAAAATCAAACCAAAACCACAACACAGAGTTCATCAAGATATTATCTTGGACTGAAAGAGAGAAAAGTAAATCACTGTATATGCATGGAAAAATATCTAAGCCTTAGTTCTTCTCTTAACATGAAAGAGAAATAGCACTTGTTAGTGCTAAATTTGAATGGAGGACAACTGTTCTGTGTTACATTTGATTAAAAATTAGTGTTCACACAGAAAGAGAAAAAGGTAGGAGGTTGCAAAAGGAAGCCGTAAAACGAAGCATACTTTAAGCCAGTGTTTTTCTCGACTCCAGCATTTTTTGTTTGGACAGAGTGGGGTTCAGAGCAGCTTTCTTTTGAGATTCAGGACTGAGAACCTAGAGCTAGAAGGGTAGTTCAGTGAGAAATCTCTCCCTGATCTGTACTGGGGCTTTCGTTTAGCTTTCATTTGATTCACACCATGACCAGTACACATAGTTGAACACAACTTCTCTCTCAGTCCACTCTGTCACAATACTGCATAACTTTATCTTCACCCTTGGTGTTGGGGTCACATCTCCACTGGGCTAGTCTTCTTCCCAGGGGGCAATTTAGTGGTATCCTTTCATTTCTCTCTCCCTTTGGGGATTTTTTATTTGCTCTTAGTCCCATTCTTCTAGCAGCTCTTTACTACAAAAGCTTGCCTTCCTAATAGGCATGAGAAGAAAAAGAGAAAGAAAGAAAAAGAGAAAAGGAACCTTGCCTTCCTCTAGGACAGCAAAAGCAAACAAACAAGTTGGCAAGGAGAACCAGCAAGAGATTAAGGCTATTTCTGCCCCGGTCTTACTGTCTACTGCTCACGCTGGCCCCTCTGCCCCTCTCTCCCTACTCATAGTGGTGCCTTCAACGCTGTCCCTCACCCCACTCCTCTTCCTGCTGTTACCAGTACAATATAGTGGCCCTGGCAAGGGTGAGCTCCACCCTAGTGGCTCACCCTGGGAGGACGGGGGGCTCATAGACAACCGCCCATGTGGGGGAGCCCAGGGACAAGGCCGTGCCTCGCCTTCCTCTCT
>VZDJ01000991.1:361649-371798 GCA_008694505.1 Cyanoderma ruficeps | reverse complement strand
CCCCACAGGATTTTTCCAGTTCAACACATAGCACGTTTTCATTAATGCGTTTTGTGGGGAGAGCTCCCCCTCTTTTCTCAAAGTGACTGCGAGTCGCTTCACATCCTGGTGGCGCCGTTCTATGATGGCTTGTCCCGTACTATTGTACGGAATACCTGTCTTGTGCTGCACTCCCCAGGCTTGTAAAAAAGCCTTGCAGGCTTGACTAGTATAAGCAGGCCCGTTGTCAGTTTTTATGAGTTGTGGGAGTCCCAACGCCGCAAAGGCGGTTAACCAATGCTGTTTCACATAAGTAAAAGCCGTGGAGGGTGCAGCAGTCGCCCACACGGCTCTACTGCAGGTGTCAACAGTGACATGCACATGACGCAAGCGTCCAAAAGAGGAGATCTCAGTAACGTCGGACTGCCAAACTCCTCTTGGTTGCAGGCCGCGAGGGTTGGTTCCGCCGGCTTGTAGGGGAGGGATTCTGGCAAAGTCAGGGCATGCGGCGATGATGGCGCTGGCTTGCGCCCTGGGTATGCGAAATTCCTTTTGCAGCGCCTTGGCAGACTGATGAAAGAACTGATGCGAGTTACTGGCATCCTTTATAGATGTAAGAGGTTGAGCCAATGCAGATACAGGCTGAGAAACTGCCTTGTCAATGACGGCATTACCTTCTGCAAAGATATCGGGCAAATTGGTATGACTTCTGATATGAGTGCACCATAAGAGCTGGTGTCGATGATCAAGTAGTGCAACAAGAGTTATAAGCAGATCTTCAATGTCAGGGTTGCTTACATGACCCAGAATTGCACGGTCCAGTCGGTTAATCAGGCCTGCTGCATAAGCTGAGTCAGTGACCAAATTTATAGGGGAGGTTGGAAAGAGCTGCAAGGCCAAAACAACTGCCTTGAGTTCAAGTACCTGCACTGATACCCCAGTAAATGATAGGATATGCTTCTGCCATCTGTCCGCCTGCTTCCATGCACAGCCATATCTGCCAGTTTGGCCGCTGGCATCTGTGAACACAGTGATACCCCCTTCTATGGGTTGGAGGGTAATTTTTGGCCGTTCCTTTATCATTAAGTTAGTTTTGAATAATGGATGTGATGGATAATGTACTGAGAGTGGTATCCCGATAGTAGCCAAAGCAAAGGCAGGGGACTCCTGCATCCACATATGTAGAAGATCAGCAGTCTTCCAAGGGACATACAGGACACTGGGGTCACGTCCAAAAACTTGTCGCACCCGTGTTCTTGCCTTTAATAACAGTCTTCCTATATGATCAAGAAATGGCTCCACAGACAATGATGGTCTCATAGGAGGAAATACCCATTCCAGCACGTAGGTTGTTTGCCTCACAGTTTGAATGATTACCGTGGAGCGATATTCCTGGGGTCCATACACGGCGACTGCCAAGTCATTGTCAGGTTGGTAACGATAGCACTGTTGAAGGGACAGCTTGTTTTCTACCTGTTGCAAAGCTGTTCTTGCTGCTTCAGTAAGAGCTCGTGGCTGTGAGGGGTCAGTAGAGTTTCGTAAGAGACTTACTAAGGGCTCTAAATCTTGGTTAGTTAGGCCACACCACGTGCGAAGCCGTTGCAAATCTCCCACTAATCGCTACACATCATTAACTGTGTAAATTTCTGTGTGTAGCTGCATCTTGCTGGGTTGAATCCTAGTATCTGTGACAGTCATACCTAGATAGGTCCAAGGAGCCTTGCGCTGAATCTTCTCAGGAGCTATGGTTAATCCAAAGGCTTGCAACTGCTGTGACAACTCACATTCTGCTGCCTCTGGCAACTCTGTGGGTGTAGCTACTAGGATATCATCCATATAGTGGTACACCAAGGCCTCCGGGTGTCTGCTTTTCCAAGGCCCTAATGCCTGGTCTACATAAAACTGACAAATAGTAGGGCTATTGCACATTCCTTGGGGAAGTACTGTCCACTCATACCTGGCGGCAGGTGCACTGTTGTTTATCTGAGGGACAGTGAAAGCAAAATGCTCCATATCGTCTGGGTGTAGCAGAATAGAGAAAAAACAGTCTTTCAAATCAATTATCAACAGTGACCAATTTCTTGGTAACGCTGCGGGGGACGGCAACCCAGGTTGCAAAGCTCCCATTGGCTTCATGACAGCGTTTACGGCCCGCAGATCATGCAAAAGTCGCCATTTCCCTGACTTCTTTTTAATCACAAATATCGGAGTATTCCACTGACTGACAGAGGGTCGAATATGGCCTAGTCTTGCCTGTTCTTCAACCAAATCTTGCAGGGGCTCTAGTTTGTCCTTGGGAAGCGGCCACTGGGCCACCCATACCGGCTCATCAGTTTGCCATTGAAGTTTCATAACGGGCAGGCCCTGCTTCCCAGCAGCCGCTACTAAAAAGGCGTGGCGCTCAGTGAAAGACCCCACTGAGACATTATGTCTCTTCCCAGAATCCACAAGATAGTGTGCATCACGTACGGTTTCACGCGGCCTTCTCTGCCTTCTTTGACATCTCTGAAGACACACCACCGAGTCCTTTGGTGCGTCATGGCTTCTCCTGCGATGCCATTAATGGGGGTTTGAATTGGCACAAGAGGCCAAGATGGCGGCCAGGCCATCATGGGCAAGATAGTGATGTCTGATCCCGTATCCAACAGGAGTTCTGGCCTTTTCCCGTCTGGTAACAATATTTCGGCGGGCGTAGTGATGCCTGGCATGGTGATCTGCACTGTTCTTTTTGCCCGGTCTTGAGAGATGACCATTGTAAAGAGCGAGAGAGGCCCTGTCAAAGTGGCATCTGTACTGCCAAACCCTTCGGCCCCTCTGTGCTGTGGTAGCGCACGCGGTACTTGCGGGAAAAAGGGGACTGTCCTGGTTTAGGGCAAATTTGGGAGGAAACCTCCAAACGGGGGTTCCTCGGGAGAGAAAAACTTAAATGGCCCCTTCTCCAGTCGGTCCGGGAAAAGAACTTCCTCAGAGAAAAGTGGAAAAAACTATTTATTTAACAAACAAGCTGCCTACAAGCATAGGAATGAATAATATGAAACAATAAAACTTTTCGCTGGTCCGAAAAGAGATGGCAAAACTGAGGGAAGTTCTTGCTGTGTGTTAGCTCAGCTCTTTTAGTCTCTGATCAGTCTGGGTCCTCTTCGGCGCTGGAAAATCCTCAGATCCAGGCCCAGGGTGGGCCACAGGTGCAGTTTCTGGTGCTCCCCTGGGTTTTCAGTTTCGAACAGATTTAAACAGTCCCAAGAAAAAAAGGAAAAGGGAAAAAAAAACAGTCCAGGAAGCTTTTTTGCCTCAGCTAGCTAGACTAACTAAAAAGGGAAAAAAAAAAACTTCTCTTGCTGCTGTCCGTGCATCTGACGAATACACACACCCAAGGACGATGACGAAGGAGTAGGAGTGAAAAATGTTTTCCCAAAACAAACTGCGCGCGTCTTCTTCTCTGCTCCTCTCAGAATCAGTCTTAAAGGTACAGAACACACACAGCACAGACAGAACAGACGATTGGTGATACAGGCATCATAGTCACCCTAGGACATTCCACCCCTTATCACCATATCGTCAACCTACCAAAATTAATTAATTCCAACTCTACAAACATATACATTATACATACATATATTTATATAAGAGCAATATACAGACAATGGCAGTGACATTCAACAAAAGGTGATATTTTACACATGGTTCTCATCCAACAATCAGATCTTTTTGAGGTACACATCGTGTTGTTCTATCTTTCTGCATTATTCACTATGTACAACTTGGTTTCTGAGCAAAGACAATCCCACAAATGGGTTTGTCTATACTTGAGGCAGAATTGATCTAAACTTTCTTCTCTAATAAATTTCTTACATGTACTACAGGGACTTTATTTCCATTTACTGTATGGAGAAGTTCAGACTGGGCAGGGCCTGTTTTGTTGGTGGAACTTCGAGTGTTAACTAATCAGGTGGCCTTTGCCAGATGCTGCTCCCAGTTCTTGAAAGATTCCTCACTTAATGCTTTCAAGGTGGTTTTTAATAGTCTATTGAATTTTTTTATTTTTTCAGCAGTTGGTGCATGGTAGGGGATATGGTACACTCATTCAATGCTATGTTTTCTAGCCCAGGTGTTGATAAGGCTATTCTTGAAATGAGTCTCATTGTTTGATTCAATTTTCTCAGGGGTACCATGCTTCTAAAGGACTTGCTTTTCAAGGCCTAGAATAGTGTTACGGGCCGTAGCATGAGGCACAGCATAGGTCTTCAGCCACCCCGTGGTGGCTTTCACTATTGTGAGCACGTATTGCTTGTCTTGATGTGTCTGGGGTAGTGTGATATAATTAATCTGCTAGGCCTCCTCATATCTATATTTTGACCACTGCCCACCATACCATAGGGGCTTCATCTTTTTGGCTTGTTTGATGGCAGTACATGTTTCATAGTCATGGATAACTTGAGAAATACTGTTTATGGTTAAATTCACTTTTCGGTCTTGTGCTCACTTATAGGTGGCATCTCTGCTCTGATGACCTGAGGCATCATGAGCTCATTGAGCTAGGAACAACTTCTCCTTGTGTTGCCAATCTAAATCTATTTTTGACACTTCTATTTTTGTGGCTTGATCTACTTGCTCATTGTTTCAGTGCTCCTCAGTAGCTCTACTCTTGGGGACATGGGCATCTACATGACGGATTTTTACAGGTAGTTTCTCTACTCGAGTGGCAATGTCTTTTCACTTTTCGGCAGCTCAAATTGGTTTTCCTCTACGCTGCCAATTAGCTTTTTTTCACTTCTTCAATTATTCTTATAGAGCATTTGCTACCATCTATGAATTAGTATAGAGGTAGAGCTTTGGCCACTTCTCTCTTTCAGCAATGTCCAGGGCCAATTGAACAGCTTTGAGTTCAGCGAATTGGCTCGATCTACTTTTTTTTTCTGTAGCTTGTGCGACCTGTCGCGTGGGGCTCTATACGGCTGCTTTTTACTTCTGGTTCATCCCCACAATGCGACAGGAACCGTCAGTGAAAAGAGCGTAGCGTGTTTCTTCTGCTGGCAGTTGGTTGTACGGTGGAGCTTCTTCAGCACGTGTCACTTGTTCTGACTCTTCTTCATCTGTGAGATTAAAGTTTTCACTTTCAGGCCAATTTGTAATTATTTCTAAAATTCTAGGGCGATTTAGTTTTTTAATACGGGCGCGCTGTGTGATGAGAGCAATCCACTTACTCTATGTAGCATTGGTGGCATGGTGGATAGAGGGAACTTCTGCTTTAAACATCCACCCCAGTACTGGTAGTCGGGGTGCCAGGAAGAGTTGTGTTTCAGTCTTTATTACCTTTGAGGCAGCTTGGACTTTTTCATAGGCTGCTAAATTTTTTTTTTTTTGTTGGAGTGTAGTTGGCTTCAGACCCTCTGTAGCTTTGGCTCCAGAATCCTAGTGGCTGGCCTCGAGTTTTTTCAGGCACTTTCTGCCAAAGGCTTTAGGACAGACCATGGCTCTCGGCTGCAGAGTAGAGCACATTTTTTACATCTGGTCCTGCCCTGACTGGGCCAAGGGCCACTGCATGAGCGATCTTCTGCTTAATCTGGGCAAAGGCGTGTTGCTGTTTAGGGCCTCAATGGAAAGTGTTCTTCTTGCGGGTGACTAGGTAGAGAGGGATTACAATTTGGCTATACTCAGGGATATGCATTTTTCAAAAACTTATGGCGTTTAGGAAAGCTTGTGGGTTTTTTTTGTTGGTTGGTGGAGACATTGCTGTGATTTTGTTGATGACATCAGTGGGAATCTGACACCGTCCATTTTCTTACTTAATTCTTAGAAACTGGATTTCTTGAGCAGGTCCCTTAACTTTGCTCTTTTTGATAGCAAATCCAGCTTTCAGCAGAATTTGGATGATCTTCTTTTCTTTTTCAAACACTTCAGCTGCAGTATTTCTCCACCACAGCTGGGTTCTGAATGTGTTCACATGGAAAGTCCCAGGCTATAGGGTCAGAAAATTCCTTCAGGGTTNGAATCCTAGTATCCGTGACAGTCATACCTAGATAGGTCCAAGGAGCCTTGCGCTGAATCTTCTCAGGAGCTATGGTTAATCCAAAGGCTTGCAACTGCTGTGACAGCTCACATTCTGCTGCCTCTGGCAACTCTGTAGGTGTAGCTACTAGGATATCATCCATATAGTGGTACACCAAGGCCTCCGGATGTCTGCTTTTCCAAGGCCTTAATGCCTGGTCTACATAAAACTGACAAATAGTAGGGCTATTGCACATTCCTTGGGGAAGTACTGTCCACTCATACCTGGCGGCAGGTGCACTGTTGTTTATCCGAGGGACAGTAAAAGCAAAACACTCCATATCGTCTGGGTGTAGCGGAATAGAGAAAAAGCAGTCTTTCAAATCAATGATCAATAGTGACCGATTTCTTGGCAACGCTGAGGGGGACGGCAACCCAGGTTGCAAAGCTCCCATTGGCTTCATGACAGCATTTACGGCCCGCAGATCATGCAAAAGTCACCATTTCCCTGACTTCTTTTTAATCACAAATATCGGAGTATTCCACTGACTGACAGAGGGTCGAATATGGCCTAGTCTTGCCTGTTCTTCAACCAAATCTTGCAGGGGCTCTAGTTTGTCCTTGGGAAGCGGCCACTGGGCCACCCATACCGGCTTGTCAGTTTGCCATTGAAGTTTCATAACGGGCAGGCCCGGCTTCCCAGCAGCCGCTACTAAAAAGCCGTGGCGCTCAGTGAAAGACCCCACTGAGACATTATGTCTCTCCCCAGAATCCACAAGATAGTGTGCATCATGTACAGTTTTACGCTGCCTTCTCTGCCTTCTTTGACATCTCTGAAGATACACCACCGAGTACTTTGGTGCGTCATGGCTTCTCCTACGATGCCATTAATGGGGGTTTGAATTGGCACAAGAGGCCAAGATGGCTGCCAGGCCATCATGGGCAAGATAGTGATGTGTGATCCCGTGTCCAACAGGAGTTCTGGCCTTTTCCCATCCGGTAACAATATTTCGGCGGGCGTTGTGATGCCTGGCATGGTGATCTGCACTGTTCTTTTTGGCCGGTCCTGAGAGATGACCATTGTAAAGAGCGAGAGAGGCCCTGTCGAAGTGGCATCCATACTGCCAAACCCTTCGGCCCCTCTGTGCTGTGGTAGCGCACGCGGTACTTGCGGGAAAAAAGGGACTGATTGGCAATTCTACTTCCTTTTGGTATGGTGACTGGTGGCTTAAAAGCCTTTACCATGATTTTTATAACCCCAGTAAAGTCTGCATCAATCAATCCTGGTAAAACAAAAATGCCTTGTCGGCTAGCAGAAGAACGCCCGATTAATAAGGCAGCTAATCCACTTCCTAAAGGTCCTGACGTAGTCGAGTCTACCACCTGTACATCTTCGTTGTCCAAGACTACGGTGCTTGCCAGGGCCAAATCGACTCCGGCGCTTCCCCTTGTTGCGGCGTGCAATTCGTGGAGGCAGCCATGCTGCAAAGATTGGTCTGCGCCGAGTATTTGTTTGCCGCGCTCGGGCCGTGGCTGCGGAGGTTTCCCGAATTCCCTAGAGGGGTTCCATCTTTTTTGAAGTGAGAGCGGCACTCTTGTGCCTTATGTCCAAATTTGTTGCACCTCTTGCAGGTACCGTCAAAAACTCCTGATGGCCCTACTGGGGCTCTTCTTTGTTTTTCCGGGCAATTCTTTTTAAAATGCCCAGGTTTGCCACACAGGTAACATCCTGTAGGGCCGGGACCACGATCTCCTCGTCCCTGCGAATTCTGCTGCTTCAGTGCTACTGCCAGGGCTGATGCGTGAATTCGAGCTTTCTCTTTTTCCTCCTCCCACGGGGCTCGAGCACAGACCTCAACCATTTGTACGATGGTTGCCGCAGGATTCAACGTGGCTAACAGTCTCTTACAAGCAGAATTTGCATTTTGAGATATAATCTCCTTAACCATCACATCCTTCATCTCTTCGGGCACATTTGGCAGGGCTTCTACCGCCCCTTTAACCTTATCCACAAAGCTCAAGAAGGACTCCTGTTCTCCTTGGGTGATTTTCAGGTATGGCGGGTTAACTTTCCCAATTTGCGGCAAAGCCATGAATGCTTCAAGTGCTGCAGCTTTGGACTGGGCCAGTACCCTGGGTGGAAGAGCTGCCTGTCTTTGAGGATCTCGATATACGCCAGTTCCCATTAGCTGTTCCAAAGTGGCTAAACGGAGTGGGTCCCTGTCGGGCAGCTGAATGTTGTCTAGCTGTTTTTCTTCTAAACGCTCTTGCCATTTAGTAAGAAATAGGGTAAACGTTGTGGGACCTAATATCAGTTCCATTAGCAGACGAATATCAGTGGGCACCAATTCTGCATATTTACAAAAGGCTGATACCTGCTTCTTCACCAGGGGGTTGTTAATTCCATAAGCCAAAATAGATTGCTGCAGCTTGTTCAACGTATTCCAGTCCAGAGGTCTCCATTCCGGCCTATTCTGTGAAGCGATCACCGGAGCAGCCAGTAATGGTGTAAACACAAAATCTCCTGCAAGCTCGGCATTTGTCACCACTCCTCTCCATCTTTTGGTAAGGTCAAATGTAGGATCTCTGGGGGGTTCTGGTGCTGTCTGTTGGCGTCTCGGTTCCATGTCTCGTCTTGATTTGTTATATGCCCTCTCTCTAGCATCAGGATCTTTGCCCGCCTCCCGCAATCTCAATCGCATTTCCGCAATACGGCGTTGCTCGGACTGCGTAAGCCCTTGTCCGGGCCCATAATTGAACCGCAAGTGATCATTTAACTCGTCTATCCCCATCTCTCCTTCTGCTGCATAGTCATTCAAAATCAGTCTCTGTGCCTTAGACAACTCCTTATACTCGGGAATCGCGCTGCTTGATGTAACGCAGCTCTTATCCTGCTGATCGAGCTGTTTTTCGATATTTTCCAAGCCTTCCTTTAATGCTCTTGCGGCTCGTTGATATGCAGCAGCTCGCATAGGTTTGTCTGCACCTCCATCAATCCTCTTCATCTCAGAAAGAATCTTGTCCATGACGTTCTTTTGAGCTTGTAGTAATCTGCCTAGTTCTGGTGACTCTGTGGTCTCAGTCGGCAAGGGAACTCTTTTCAGTTGGGTGTCCATGGGCTCAGGCAGGGGAGGTGCGCTGGGGTCTATGCTCTGCGGTACGGAGGGTTCTTTAGGTGGCTCTGGGTTCCACGGCGGGATGATATCGTCAAAAGCACCTTTGAATCCCGCTGGTGCTGCCACTGGGGGTACAGGCAGAGCAAAGTCTCCCCAGCCATCATCGTAGCCCTTCGCTTGTTCCTCCTCCCGCTCTGCTTCTTGCAGGGTACTTTCTTCCTCCGGACTTAAATCATCTCCGGGTCCATCAGCAATTGCCGACTGTAGCGCCTTAGCTACTTCTGCGTCTGCATGTACCTGCTCTATTACCAGTCTCACCTCCCGGTAAGTTTTTGCCCTTTGCTTGCTGCCCTTGGAGCCCGTCTGTACGCTCTCCCATAACTCCCGCCCAATCTTTTGCCAGGCTGCCAAGTCAAACACTTGCCCAGTAGAGTCCAACAGCCCGCGGCGCCGACACCAAAAAAGCAAATCCACTAAATCCTGACGATTTATCTTACGTCCCATTGTAGACGCAACTTTCAGCAACCCATCCACGGTTGCCCTTTCCAAAGCTGTCATAGCAGCATTCCCCATCCCGAATCCAGACCTCAGTCTGCCTGACTCACCGGTCAGCCGTGGCCACACTGGTTATTTATTTTGCTTGCCGCCTCTCTCGGGCACCGGGATGGTCCACCTTCTCTCTCGTCCGTCCGGAGTCGACTCTCTATCCCGTCCTCAGGATCACGTCGGGGTCACCAGGATGTCACGGCCGAAGGTGGGGAAGCAGAGACATCATCAATATGATGGGTAAAAATGCTTCGTTTATTGCAGGCTCACAGCGATTAATATACACAAGCTAATCCCGTACATGCGATCACGCAGCAAACACGGCTTTTCTTATTGGTTTCCAGCCCAAGGCACGCGGCAAGCAGGCAGCAATAGCTCAATTTAATTGGTTGGCTTGCATATACACATATCTCGCTTTATCTTGCTTTGTGGTCTGCACATCCCGCTTTGGTATCTTGCAGCTGTTCACTTTTTGCTAAACTCCGCATAATTCTCTTGGCTTCCCCTTTCCCAAGGTCAT
>VZDJ01000991.1:335448-356994 GCA_008694505.1 Cyanoderma ruficeps | reverse complement strand
TGTAGTGGTTTGAAAACAAACCAAGTGAGAGGCTCCAAGTCAGAAAGAAATAATTTAATAAGAGGAAAGAAAAACAAGGTAGAATAAAAATAAATCCAGTAATACAAAAGACCACTGACAGAGTCAGAATACAACCTGATCCGGGTGGTGGAAGCAGTCCAGATGAGGTGGTCTTCCTGAAGCAGTGGTCCCATAAACAGGTCTGGTAGCTCCAGTCCTCTCGGAATTCAGTCCTGCTGGGGCTGCTCAAATCCCTGATTATATCCAGGTGAGACTGCCCCTCTCCCTCCCCCTTGGCGGAGCATCTCACAATGGGATGGTGAGTGATGCAGAAGAGTCTTGATGGCCCATTAGCGAGTGATTGCTCCCGGAGGCAGTTATCTATGAGTCATACAGTAAGGCACCTGATGGGCCATTAACAGAAGACAGTCCAGGGGGAGGGGTCTGGGAAACACTGCTCCAACAAACGGCTCATGAAGGTGGTGATAGAATACTTCTGCAAATTCTATACTACAACCCAGGACAACTACTACTTTCACACTTTTGAGGTTTGTAATTCCTCTCTCAGTGTTGGAAGCTGCCCCCATGGACTAAAATCAAACCCGGTGTCTTTTTGGGCTCTGTGCCAAGGTCTCCAACCTCCCTGGAATGGCTCCACACCCCCCTGTCCAGGGTCCGAACTCCCTTTCTCAGGTCCCAGGTCATCCAAAGGGATGCCCTGGACTCCAACACAGATCCACAACGAGGACTGGCCATTCTGACGGAAGCATGGCAGGCGATGGCATTCCAGCCTGCAGCGTCCCCATGCTTTCCATCACTGCATTCACCTTTCGGAGGTCTTGTAGCAGCCTCCATTTCCCAGACTTCTTTTTGATGCAGAACACAGGAGTGTTCCAGGGACTGGTAGAAGGTCCCAAATGACCCTGGTCCAACTGTTCCTGCACCAAATCTTGAAGGGCGATTAATTTATCTTGCGGAAGGGGCCACTGGGGTTCCCAAATGGGTTTGTCCGTCAGCCACCTGATAGGAGGCATCGGACAATCTGCGCCCTTCTGTGCAGTGGCCCCAATCAAAAATCCGTCCCCAAATGCACCCCCCACGTGGCCAGACAATCCCCTCCCCCCCCAAAGGTTATGAGAGATGTCGGTGACATGGGGCCAAACCATGGCTGTCTGACTGTCCGGGCTCGTGATTGCCACCTGCTTCTGGCTCACAAAGCACTTCCTCGCTCCTCCCAGACCTGAAACAGACGTTGCCACCGGGTCCAAAGGCTAATCTGGCGGCCAAGCAGCAAAGGACACAATTGAAATGTTGGCAGCTGTGTCTAGGAGTCCACGGAGGCAAATTTTCGATGGCTTTGCACCAGGAAGGGACAGGGTGCACGTCTTTTCGGGATGGTTCTTGCCCAGAGCAGCAGTCCAGAAGACCTGAGGCGGCCCGGTGGATCCGAAGCTGCCATCTTCTCTCTCCTGAGACTCTGCCCTGCAAACAGAGGACTTAAAAGGCACAAGTTGAGCAATTCTTGTTTTCTCTGGGATAGTGAGGGGGGGAGTGGATGTGGAAACCATGGCATAAATCCTTCCCGTGTAATCTGCATCCACGAGACCCAGATGCACAATGACACCCTGAGTGGTGGTACTAGACCTGCCCATAAGAAGGGCACTCATACCATCTCCCAGAGGACCAAAGGCATCCAGAGGGACTTTATGCACTGTGTTGTTCTCTATGACAACTGTTTCAGCGGTGCAGACATCTAGGCCTGCTGACCTGCGGGTGGTGGCTGCGAATTTGCCCAGCAAATCTCCATCGGCCCTGGGGAGTGGGAACGCACTTGTGTCTGAGCGCGCTTTCCCTTCGTGCTGCGCTTCACGTTTCCCGGCCCTGATAGAGGCTGGCCATTCACATGGACCATTGCCTTACCGGCCTCGGCCATGTGATTCGGCCTTCCACACCATCCACAGAGAAATTATGGAAAAGTCCCATTTTTCCCTTTCTTCCCTTTCTTCTTGTTGGCCTGAACTTTTGCCTGTGTCTGCTTGCCACTCCGCTGCCCCTTCCCAGGCGACCGCAGAGTGGCAACCATGGCACCCACCTTTCCACCTGGGGTGCCCATTTTCAAACAAGCCTCAGCCAATTGAATGAGTGTAGGATCGCCTGGGAGGGCTTCAATAATCTTCCTACACTCCACATTGCAATTGCTCCTTGCCACGAACTTGAGAAATGCCGTTCTGACAGAAAGATCTGCCACCTGTCGCTCAACTGACGATGCCAGCCTCTCTGCAAACTGCAAGAAAGGTTCATCAGCTCCCTGCCTAATTGTGGCAAACGGCTGTTTTGGAGCTGACATTTCTATCATCTGCACCAAAGCCGTCATGCCAACCTTTTGGCACTGCTCCAGTAACAATGGGTCATAGGCAACTTGTCTGTTTACATCAGCAAATTCACCTACATCCAGCAGCACATCAGGCCCGACCCCATACCCAGGGTCGACTTGATAAGCCTGCAGATTCTGTGCTGCAGTCATTTCAGCCAGCTGAGCCCACTTAGACTCAAAGAGGTCATATTCAACAGTCTGAAAGAGACCCTTGCCCAGGCACCGAATGTCATAGGGTGGTAACACGTCTGTGTCTATCAATCTTAGAAACTGCATCATCTCGGAAGATGCCAGACGGTATTTTCCAACCCTATCACGGAGATCAACCATTGCCTGCCAAGACAAATTAGCGTGTTTTCTGCAACCAGCTTCCTGGATCTCAGAGAAAGCTTTAAAACTGTCCTGCGGGACACCATCGTCCTCCGAATCCTGCTCAGACAGCACAGGGGCACGGACAAGATCCCGTCTCGCTGCAATTGCAGAGCTAGATGATCCATCTCTGCCCTGCAGGGCGCGCCGTGACGAGCCCCGACCGTTGACTGCTTCAGTCTTGGTTCGGACCTCATCCCAAAACCACGTGCGGTCCCGCGGCCGGACCGTCACCTGGCATGAAGGCAGTGTCCAGCGGCCAGCTGAAGGGGACCCGTCTGTCCAGGACCCTTTGCCACGGGTGAACACCGGCCCGTCCCCGGCCATGCCATCCCCCCCCTTGAAAACAAACACAGAGCCAGACCCCGCCTCCAGCTTAGAAGCGGCTGTGCGGGCGGCTCCGCTCCGTGTCACTGTGGGGGGGGAACGGAGCAGCTGGGGGGGTGGGCGTGTCCCACGGGCTCGCGGCAGCGCCAGGCTCCTCTTTNGAAGGGGAGGGGCTCAAAGCTCGGAAGACTGCCGAGCCCAGCCCCCGCCTCTGCCCTCTCGGTGACTCCTCAGCGGCGGGCGGCGGCTCCAGCAGAGCCCCGAAGGAGGCCCCACCCGGCCCCCGGACTCCAATTCCGTACGGCTCCCTCCCCCACCATGGGGCGGGCTTCTCAGCTGTTTTCCTGTAGTGCACAGAATCCCGCACTGAGTGCAGGTGCGCCTGCGCAATGCGGGGGACCGAAACGTCCTCCCCCCGCTCCTTGGGCTGTCCGCCATCCCCTTTCACTGTGTACTTAGTAGAGATTCCGCAGTGGGGACAATCCGCTGTCACACTTTTAGGTGCGTGACCGGCAGCGCCAGTGCCGGAAAGGCACAAAGGGATGGGACAGGTGATGCGCGGATCCGGTGGTGCCAGCCCATCAGGGCTCACACAAGCCCCACGCGCCTTCGCCCCCTGTCCACGGCAGGCTGACACCGGCGAGATCCTGTGCGGGGACCTCCCGCCCGCAAAATCGGTCCGCGTGGTCCTGTCACTCACAGGCAGATCTCCCTCACTGCTGCACCTGCGCAGGGGTGTGGCCGCAGGTTCCGGCCCTTGCCCACTGTCGCTGGGGGGGCCATCAGCCTCCCCCTCCTCCCTGAGCTCGGGAGAGGAAATGAGAACTGAGCCTTCTTGGCTGGGAAATTTGGAAATGGATTGCGAGCCACATAGGAGCTCGTCAACCCGCTTCCAGGTATGAACCAGCTTCGACAAATGCCCATCGTTCTCTCTGGCACAAGCCTGAAGCAAACAGCTTCCAATGTTCTCCCATTCTGACAGAGAGAAAGCAATATAGAGATTGCCGAGGAAACCACGAATCCTCGCAAAAAAAACCAACAGCTGGAATTCCTCTGCAGAAACAGAGGATTTTTCCCTCTCTAGGACCGTAAACCAACGGTCCAGCACGAGAGCACTATCTGTGGTAGGGGGAGAGGTCATCTCTCTTACCCTTTCCTTTCAGATGCATGGCAGTGTGAAAGATCCGCGCACACACACAGGCTGCTGTCCTCACACAGCAGGGGTCACCAGATGTTGCAGGCCGAAGCTGGGCATGTCCCAATTTCAGGAACACTGAAATGAAGCTCACACCATGGCAGTGAGGAAAAAACTCTTTTTAATTCAAATCTGACTCCAGTTTTTATACATATGTACAGAGGTCAAGAGATTGGCTACATAGGTTGCCACCTCTTCAACCTGGATGGTGGACATCACCATCAATCATTTCTTCTCTCACAGGAGAAGTATGTAAACATTCTAAGAATAGATATTGTTTTCATGAAGCTGCATGAGAAAGTTCTACAGAAAGACAAAAAGACAGAAAGCTCAGGGCAACAGGGAGGGTCCCAGTAGATGGTGGCAGTCAGCTTGCTTGGCTCTGCTAGGTGCTCCCGGGAGTCTGGACAGTGGATCTTGGGAGGCTCCAGATCTGCCCAGAGGGAGGAGACAGATTCATGGAACCTCTGGATGCCTTGGCTGAGCTATGAGAGTGAGGCACCAGCCCCAGTGTTGAATCACCCCAGGGACCTTGGAGCCACCTGGACCTGCTGTAAAGCCAGCGCTGAGTTTCCCAGTTCTGGGCTGGTGCCTGTGTTTCAGGGCTAATGGCACTGCGGGGAGCAGCAGGAACAGGGGTCCCAAGGGAGGGAGGTGCAGGAAATGTCCCGGTTGGATGTGGGGTGACACCTGCAGACACCCCAGGCATGGGTGATGAGCCCCTGTTAGCATTGAAACACATAATCACAGAATGATTATATGCAGTGCTTTATTGAAGAGCTCTGGGAGTCGGGGTACAGGATACAAACCCAAATCTGACTCCGACATAATCACAAAATAGACGTGGTTTTATACCCTCCCATTACATAACTGTACATGTAAATCATTAAATCCCTATTATTCCATTGATTCTACCCAAGCATAAACTTGTAACAATTGATTCTTATCGAAGATGATAATCATAACCGGTTATCAAATAAATGTTACAATTAACAATAATGTAATTTATCATATTGATGATTACTGGGTACAGACCTACCTGACCTAATATCTAGCTTTATTTTTAGAGCCTACATGTTCAACTAAGAATCACGTTCATCCCCCCTCCAGCCTTCCCATTGCCTAGGCAGAGTTCTACTTGATTTAGTTAAAACAATAGCATGAAACTAACATCCTGGTTACAGTGAAGCTGGCATTCTGTTTTTTAGGCCTTGCTGCCTCAGAAATTCTTTTAACCCTATACTATCACCCCTGCATGGCCCAGCAGCGTGGGGTGAGAATTTACCTACACAGATTTGCTCACTCCCGCTCCAGTGCCCATCCTCCATGCAGATGCGACTCTGGTCACCCTCCAGCTGGTAGCCGGGCAGGCAGGTGTAGTCACAGCAGGAATCCATCTACACACGTAGGAGCCCTGCAGCACCGTTGGCAGCACGTGGCACCGTATTTCTGGGATGGAGAGAGCAAACAAGGGAGGGAGGGAAATGGCTGCCAGCCATTATTAGTGGGCAGAGCACCCAGGACTGGCCGCTGTGGGTGCCCTGTGGGGGATGCTGGCAAGGCAAGGGCCAGGGACACTCACACCAGCAGTACGCTATCCTGGACCAGTGGCAGTTGGGCAGGCACTGGACAGCGCTGGGACCCACCAGGCAGTAGCTGTGGGTGCAGCTCAGCTCACAGCATATCCCCAGGCTGCTGCGGTAGGAGCTGCCCCAGGGTGAGTAGCAAATGGCCTCATGGTGGATGTTGAGTGTGGTGCACCACTGGGGCACTGTGGGAGAGCAGGGAGGTGACAGAGGAACCTGCCATGCCTTGGTTTCCCCGTGAGGACCCAAAGGATGAGCTGGGTGCTGTTACCTCAACGGTAATCCAGGGCAGGCTCAGGTGGGGGTTCTTCTGCGTACACCTTGTTGGTGTGACTCTCCAGGTAGTAGCCAGACCCTGGGGAAGAAGGAAGAGACAAGCAGGCTGCAGGGTAGCTCATGGCTGCAAAATGTCTCGCAACTCCCAACAAGCAGCCCTGGGCAGACCCTGTGCTTGGGGCTGCTGTCTAGGGTTAAACAGGGCAGACCGCAAGCCCAGTCCCCAGTGACATGGTGTGTGGTGGCATCAGCCGCAGACTAAACAGCAGCAGCTGTGGCAGGAAAGAGGTGCTAGGTGCTGGTGCGGAGTGGGCTGGCACTGACCCCCAGCTTCGTACTGCCAGAAGTCCTTCCACCTGCTCCCATGGCACCGTCACTGCCACGGGGCATCCCAAAGGAAGGAAGAAAGCTGCCCTTTCCTGCCCATCCTTTCACCAAGGCAAGGGATGATGAGCACACTGTCCAGCCGAGGGCTGGTGGGGGTGCAGCCCCTTGCCCGTGCTCCAGAGAAGGATGAAGCTGCTGAAGGGGCTTGGTCAGAGATGCTGGCCCCTCGCCACCTGTGCTGCACAGCAGGGCCCCGCGGATGGGGTGAGGACAGCCCTGCGCCATCCTTGCGGGCCGCCCTCTGTCCCGCACCATGCCTTCATGGGAAAGGTACTGGCTGGTGGGGAAGGAGCCATGCAGAGGGAGAGGGCTGACATCCTTTCCCGTGGCCCCTCGGCGCCTCGGCTGGCCGCGGCATTCCCCAGCACTGAGCACATGTTTCCGCCGCGTTTCCACTGGCCCCCGCCGGCTCTGCCCCCTCCTCTCCGCCAGCCCACCTCACCGGCTCCCCTCCCGCATGGTGGGGATGTTCAGCCTGGGGGGTGAAACGCCGCAGAAAGAACTTTACAACTAATAGTTGTTAGAGCGGTATGTATTTATTGAGGTCGAGATGCGTGGGGAATAATTTTACCAAAGACATGCATACTTACTAGGGAACTTGTTCTCTTTATTATTTCTTGAGGTCTTACATATGTATGACATTCTACAGTCCTTTTCATACATATTCATTTTCTGACCTGCCTGTCCTTGCTTGGTATAGTAATTAACTCCACGCCCTTCTGGGCATGCTCAGTCTGTTGTGGTGGTGGTCTTCAGGCCGTGGTGGCGGTCTTCAGGCATTCACTTTTTTACTTTTATCTCTCTCATGTGTGCTTTGGCTCTTTTGGCACGTTTTCAAGGGAACATATCTTAGAGTCTGTGTTTTCTTTATCTGTGCCCTTAGCCCTGTTACTTTGCTGTTTAGGCTAGTTTTTCTTCTGATTATGCCAAAGGTTCCCCATACTTGTGGTGCTTGAAAATATGCAAAAGGGTAACAGACAGTATTCAGTGTTCACTAAATGCCATCTCATATATTCTAAAGTACTACTTGGAATACATTCTAATATACAGTATATGTTCTTCAATCTACTATAAAGGATCAGCTGGGATTTTTTAAATCTATGTCTCATTCCCCCCTTTTCTATAAACTTAGTAAATTCTTTTACTACTATTGGGGCTTTTTTCTAGCCTTTAGTCAATTATTTAAAGAATTTCTTTTTAATATTGTCTTATGTATTTTAGATAATGAGGTCAAAGTTTCTACTTGCTTCAGCATTCTTTAGTTCTATATAAGTATTGCAATAGACATTATTAAGTTTATCTCTACTATCATCAGCAAAATAATGATGGGGTGACATAGGGTGTTTTAGATTCTAGTTGCTGTTGGTAACTATCTAAATAGAGCATTTCACCACTTGTGGCTTGTGAAAAGAATGGGCAAGGAGACCAGCTCCTGCTCAATGTAGAGAAGGAGGTGTTCAGCTTTGCCACAGGGCAGAGATAGACCTTCCTCCTCACGATAGTCCATGGGAGAGATCCTGGGAAGACACCTTTTGGGCTTGTGGTCTAGGGGTGTCTGTCTGGTCGAGTGCTGTTGAAGTTATGGCGACGAGGTGAAACCCAGCTCTGATTGGTGTGAAGTTCTCTGTGGTTCTGCCAACACAGAGTGGTCATTCTTAGTCTTTGGTTTTGTGTTGGCTCATTGTTTTTTAGGGGTTTTATATCCAAATACTGTTCCATGAGCACTTGAGGCTTTTTTGTTTGCATGTCGGGTGGTGTCATCAGTTGCCATGCGGGAAGCAGGAAGCGGCAGGGAGAGGCAGGAGCGGCAGGGGTAGTTAGGAACGGGTACAGTTACAAAGAAAGGGGTCTCAGGTAATTAACATTTAACAGAGAAAACATTTAGGAAAGGTATTTTCAATTACAATAACAATAGGTCTGAGCTAAATGGTACTTAACAGAAAAAAAGCCTTACCACGGGCAAGGTAAACAGTATCCAACTGAGAAGGCACTACTTAACTGAACTCAGAAACTTGTATTTTATTTCTTACAGCTTGTGTCTTGTTTTATCTTTTGCAGGACTCTACTTATTTCTTTTGTATCATGTTGGACAGTTATTAATGTTTTTTGTCTGTTCTCTTGAATTTCTTTTATCATTTTCACTAGATTTTTATGTTTCATTAATTGTTTTACTAGGGTTATGTTTATTTTAATTGGTGTGGATAACAATTGGTGATAAGCTGTATAATTAGACTTGATCAATTGGTGGGATACTATTTGCACTAAATATGAAAAGTTACATCCAACAATTTTAATGAAATTGCAGATACAAAAATTAGGATGGTCCTTAGCATGTAGGGATATATTGTTTCTATTTCTAGAAATGTACAAGTGATTCTTAAGCATATACAGTCATGGCTTATGTATATAATTACAGTCTTTTGATCAATATTTGGGTGAATTTCAAAATGTCAAAGGCTTTGCTCAGTGTCGAGACATATATCTTGAGCATCAATTGTGTTGCTCTCACATATAAATCCTTGCTGCCCTCGAGTAATGCAAGATTTTAAATTTACAGTTTGCCACTTTTTGTACATTGTCTGGGCCCACAATCTATGTTCAATGGGATAAAGTACTGTGCTTCTATGGTTTAATCTTAATGGGATAATGGGGTGTATTACATAGGCTATGGCATTATGTATAGTGAGCACAAAGGTAGTGGCTGTGTTGGTGGTGGGATTATAGGTAAAATTTATTAGGGTCTACCAGGATTGAAGTTTATTTTTGAAATTTTTAGCATTATTCCAAATAGCTTTTTAGATTTCAATTGGGAAGATACCTTCACTTTTCTTTATGATTAGGGCAATGGTTGATTGCATCTATAATTGTGCTTGCATGCAACTGAGAGCTAGAGATACATTGTCTTGAGTTACATTAAGTGCTTTTATTATTAATCTATGGTCTAGGTTCTCAGCCTCTCCCTATTTTGGTAATACTTTTGAAACTTGCCATTGATTAGTTTTTAATGCTAGTAGAGATGATTGTAGGGGCTGTTTTAATTTTGCCAAATTATTTGCTACAGAGGTTATCTTATTTATTACTATTTCTGAATTGATTCTGTTTAGGACTCCCAGTTCTGTCTTTAGTATTTTGGTTAGATCTTTCTGTTGTTTATCTCTAAGGTGTATTTATTTTTGTAACCATGTGGTCTAACCCTCGAAAGATATTTTCAGAAATGGAGCGCAGGCTGGCTGGATCTTTGAAATATTAATTTGCATTAGTAATTCAACTTGCTTTAGGGACTACTCTGGATTAAACAATAGTTGTTGCTGGCCTGAGTTTCTAATTATGTATGGGCCAGCTTCATAAGTTTTAGGGTCGAGTTTTAGTGGCGTAAATTGAGTTTGGGCTTGAGTACTAGTGTATGCTGTAACAGGCTTGGTTTCGGTGTTTATTCTAAATTTGAATGAAAGCCCAATAGTATCCTGCGTCTAAAGACAAACTACTTCTACAGTTTGTTTCAAAGTAAAGTTATACTAGCAGTCTTCTTCATTTAAATGATTACAAATTTCCCAGTGTTTGTCTGTGGGAGAGGCTGAGACACTAATTTTGATGGCTTTTTTATGGATAGTCTCATTAATCATCCAGCATCTTACTTTAATTACTTTTTCTAAGGTTCTTTGGAGTGACCATAACCCTTGGTTTTGCTAATTTTGTTCTTCATATGCCTGTTTTTTATGCATAACTACTGTTGATAAGTTTAGATCTACTAAATTAGAATTTTTTCTCATGGATTCATTGTACTGGATAAAAACTTGGGACTATGGCCACTCAGTGTTGCTTAAGTTAGATTCACCTTCTGATTCTTGAAATATAATTATGATTACAAACAGAACAATTTTTTTGTACACATTTGCTGTGGGCTGAGTTAATAGGTGTCTCTAGTCACAACGCATTCATTTTGTTCGGGTAAATTTTAATTTCAGTTCACAATCATCTGGTGTCACTCTCCGAGAATCTTCTGGAACTTTTTTCTTAACTCGGCTGTGGTGTATCTAAGCACTCTGTTCTTTAATCTTAATTGCAGTGAAAGTAGTAAGGAGTACTTGGTATGGTCCTTACTGTGGTTTCAAGGTTTTTTCTGCAAGACTTAACATACACGTAGTCTCTAGGTTGTATGTCATGTACTGGTGCATCAAGTTTTGTGCTCTGAGTTTCAGCCACATGTTTTTCAATTGCTCTAAGTTGTTTATTCAAGGCTACTATATAAGTAGTCAATGTTTTTTTTCCAACTTGAGTAGACAACCTTTTTTGTACTTTATATGGTCTCCTGTACAGCATTTCAAAGGGGCTAAGTCTTTCCTTAGTTCTAGGTTTGGTTCAAATTCTCAGTAGTGCTAACGGGAGGGATTTGGGCCAGGGTAAATTAACTTCTTGACTCAATTTCACAATTTGTTGCTTAATTAAATGATTCATTTTTTCTACCTGGCCACTTGACTGAGGGTGGTATGGAGTATGGAGTTCCCAATCTATGCCTAGGTGACAACTGATTTGTTGCACTATCTTTGAAATTAAGTGTGGTTCTCTGTCTGAGGATATTGTGGCTGGAACTCTGAAGCGTGATATTATTTCTTGTAACAATACTTTAGTTACCTTTTGGGCTTTTGCAGTTCTTGTGGGGAAGGCTTCTGGCCATCCTGAAAAGGTATCTGTTAATACCAATAAATACCTGTACCCCCCTTTTCTTGGCAATTTAGTAAAATCAATTTGCCATTGTTCTCTAGGCTTCTGGCCCTTTCTAATTTGGCCCATTTTTGGTTTAGGTATATTCTTGGGATTGGTCTGGAGGCAAAGATTACAGTGTTGAGTTACTTGAGCAACAGTGGAGTATAAATTCTTAGCCACTATTCTTTCAATTAGGTCGTTATATAGGGCACCTATTCCCTAATGTGTCTTTTGATGTTCTTTCTTTACCAATGACTATAATAAAGAAGAAGGGATGACTATTCTGTTGTCTTCTGTAACTGCCCACCTTTCTTGGTTATATGTTCATTTTTGACTCTCAATCAACCTTTTGTCCTTTTTATTATATACTGGCTTGCTTTTGAGGCGAATTTGTCTGTCTGGAACCAAAGCCTTCTCTGTTGTTATCTCACCTTTTGCTGCTTTTTTTGCCTCCCTATCCGCCAGTTCATTTCTTTCTTCTAATTCTGAGTTCACCTTTTTATGGGTTTTTATATGCATGATTGGTACTTTCTCAGGTAATTGGACTGCTTCTAATAGTCGCAGTATCTCTGCTGCATGTTTGATGTTTTTCCTTTGCGAGTTCAGTAGTCTCTTTCTAAATGGCTCTATGTGCGTGCACCACTGTAAAAGCATACTTTGAGTCTGTATAAATGCTTATTTTTTTCTTTTGTGCCATTTCGAGAGCATGGGTTAGCGCAATTATTTTAGCTTTTTGTGCAGAGGTGTTTGCTGGTAAGGGTCTGGATTCATTGATGCCTCTACAGGTAGTGACTGCATATCTGGCATATTGTTTCTCACTAATAACATAGCTGCTTCTATCAGTAAACCAGGTTTCTGCGTTTGTGAGAGGGGTGTCCCTCAGGTTCAGGCAGCTGGAACGGGTGGCTTCAATGGTTTCTATGCAATCATGTTCTACTGGCTCCCCTTGGTTCTCGCAGAGGAAAGAAGCTGGATTGACAATGTTAGTCACAACTATCTCTACATCGTCTTGTTCTACCATGATGGCTTGGTATCTTAGGAACTTTTGTGGGGAGAGTTAGTGTCTACCTTTGACTTTTAGTACTGCAGACACTGTGTGGGACACCAGCACAGTCATCTTCTGGCCTAATGTAAGTTTGCGTGCTTCTTGAACATTTAATATAGCTGCTGTGACAGCCTTGAGGCACTTAGGCCATCCCTTAGCTGTTGCATTTAGTTGCTTTGAAAAATAGGCAACTGCCCTTTGACATGGGCCCAGGTCTTGGGCTAATATCCCTAGGGCAATCTTTTGTTTTTCATGGGAAAACAGGAAGAATGGTTTACTTACATCGGGGAGTCCTAAGGCTGGAGCTGATATGAAAGCCTTCTTCAGCTGTTTGTAGGCCCAGTTGGCCTCTTTTGTCTACTGAAGGTCTTTATCCCTATTTGCAATGAGTGCATAGACTGGTTTGACGAGTAGTCTATAATTGTAGATCCATAATCTACACCATTCTGTCATTCTTAAAAATGTTTGCAGATCTTTTGTGGTTTGAGGCTTGAGAGTCTGGCAAATCACTTTTTTATGGCTCTGTCCCAAAGTCCACTGTCCAGCACTAATTTGATACTCTAGGTAGATCACTTTCTGTTTTATAACTTGAGCTTTTTTCTTCAATACTCTGTACCTTTGGAGTCTCAAAAAGTTCAAGAGGCTAACTGTCCAGGCCACACATGCTTCTTTTGTTCTAGTGGCTATTAGCAGGTCATCTACATATTGTAGTAGCTTGCTTTCTTCTGGTGGGGCTTTCCAGGACTCCAGATCTTTTGCGAGTTGTTCTCCAAAGAAAGTAGGAGGATTCTTAAATCCTTGTGGGAGTACCATCCAGGTGAGCTGAGTTTTGTGCCCGCTTCTCTCGGGCTTTCTCATTCAAATGTAAAAAATTTTTTGACTGGCTTCATGGATAGGAATGCAAATGAAGACGTCTTTCAAGTCTAAAACTGTAAACTAAGCTCTGGTGTTAGGCACGTTAGCAGTGTGTATGGGTTAGCCACTATAGGATAACGATCTTCAGTTATCTTATTTACTGCTCGTAAGTCTTGTACTAGTTGATATGACCCGTCTGGTTTTCAAACAGATAGTATGGGGGTATTAAAGTTGGATTGGCACTTCTTCAGTAATCCGAGCTGTAAAAATTTCTTTATTACGGGGCTAATTCTTTCCCTATCTTCTTTCATCAAAGGGTATTGTTTCATTTTAACTAGCTGTCATCCTTCCTTAAGCCTAACTTGCATAGGGGTAGCATTCTTTGCCCTTCCTGGCACATCAGAGGCTCATACTCCAGGGAATACCTGGTTTAGTATTTTCTTGTCAATTTTCCCTTTGGCTTCAATTGCTGTCAGTATTAGGCTTAACACCTCTACGTATTGCTTGTTGTTTACCTCTAGAACAATTTTTTCCTTCCTAAATTTAATGTTTGCTTGTAGTAATTCCAGCAAATCCCTTCCTAGAAGGGGTTTTGGGGAATTTGGTAGATACAGGAATCTATGAATGCCCCACTGTTTCTCAAACTTGTATTTTAATGGTTTACAAAAATATGCTTTTTCAGGTTGGCCAGTTGCTCTTACTACTGTAACATAATCATTTTCTATAGGTACTAAAGCCTTGTTCAAAGCAGAATGCGTTGCTTCAGTGTCAACTAAAAATTTTACTTCTTCTTCTCCTAGCTTCATTTTTATAACCAGCGGGTCTGCTGGGGTAGACACCCCCAGTTTTCCTCAGTCCTTTTGTACATGTGCCACTACTTCTTCCTTTCCTTGTCTCTTGTGTCTGCTTTGTCTTTGTTCTGGACACTCATTTTTCCAGTGGCCAAATTTCTTACGATTTGTACACTGGTCTCTGCCCAGCCAAGGCTGGTCTCGCTTGGGTGGCTCCGGTCCACGCCCGTGTTCTCTTCTCTCTTCTTCCTGTACTACCGCCACAAACTTTTTCATTCTTTGTACTTTTCTTCCTGATTTCTAAAAACTCTCCATGCTTCCCCCAACAGAACTTCTAAGTTTCTCTTATCGGGCTTTCTGAGTTTTTGAAGTTTGCGTCTAATATCTCCTGTAGATTGCCTCAGGAACAAGTTTACTAGTTGTTGTATCCTTATCTCGGATGCCGGATCCAGTGAGGTGTGGCGACACATGACATCCCTCAGGCGGTCTAGAAATTCAGATGGTGTTTCTGAGGGACTTTGTTTTATTGCATAGAAAGCTGACCAATTTATAGTCTTGGGTATAGCCTTTTCTACTCTTCTTGCTATCCATTCTTGGTAGTTTAACAACTTTGGCCTACCTGCCATTTTATTTGGGTCCCAACATGGGTCCTGAAGGGGAAAATAAGATGCTTTCTTATCTAATTGCATTTGTCAGGCTTTTAAGTGGTCTTCTGCTATGTTCCTTGCTGTTTTCAAAATCAATTGTTTCTCAGTTTCAGTGAATGCATCTAATAGCAACTGTATATCATTCTAGTCAGGAGTATTTGTTTCATTATATACTGCAAGTGTTTGGCTGTGCTTACCAGGTCATTTTGATAATTTTTTGCAACTTTTTTTCATGCCTCTAAATCAATGGAGGAAAAAGGTACTTTAATTACTACTGGCCCATTTGGTTCCGCTACTTCTTTTAGGGGTGCCTGTATTACTTGCCTTTCCTTTAGTGGCTTTATTGTCTTTCTCAAGGGCCAGTACCAAGGGATCGAAGGGGCTCTAATACCGCAATCCCTTTGGCATTCAGGATTATTTTGGAGGGTGAAAAACATGTAACAATATGAAATCTCGTCCCATTCCCTTTCACATCTTAAGAAAAGCATTAACTGCAATAAGCTGTTATAATCTAGTGTGCCAGTCAGGGGCCACTTTACCCCATTATCCAAATGGTACAAGGGCCACCACTGTGAACAATACTTAACTAATTTTTTTGTTTGTTTTTTGTGCCTTCAGTACCCACAATGTTTTTCCAGTGTGCTAAAATACATTCCAACAGGCTGGCCCTGGGTATCTCTTTGCTCTGTCCTGATCCCATTATCTTTCTTCTTTGCCTTGTTTCGCTTCTAGCCAAACCTTTTTTCACACTCTAGCACAGTTCTTTCTTAATCTTCTTCTCTTATACTCCAGATTTCTGGTTCCTTTTACCTGTCTCTCTACAGTTATGTCTCAGAGGTCAGCAGGATACCACTCAACTCCTCTTTCGTAGTTAACTTACGGAAGTGGAGGCAGCCAGAAAATAGTAAAAAGAGGAAAAGGCTATGCTTATGTGATTAGTACATGTCTTGGTTTAGAAAGACAGGTATCTGCCAAGGAAACTGGGGTTCCCCTTAGAATAGAGGATGTAAACCCCTCACCCCCCGCCAAATTCTAATTTTGCAATTAACGGCTCTCAGGCAAAGATTTGGGAGTAGGAATAACAGCTTTTTACTAAGAATATAAGAATACAAATGTGGTAGAAAAGAAAAAAACAAAACCACCCCACCAAACCAGCAAACAAACAAACAACAATTTTGGAAAGCCCTGACAGGGTCAAAGCTACAACCTTGTTAGTCAGGGTGTGGAAAGCAGTCCAAAAGTGAGTCCTCCTGGAATGGCAGGTACGGCTCCGCTGAGGCAGAAATGATCCAGTAGCAGAAAAAAAAGGGTCCTGAGGTGGTGAGAAGGGTCCAGCCTTCCTCCCGTAATCCGATGAAGCAAGACACTGTGCTGGTTTAAAGTTCCAGCTTTATCCAGGTAAGAATGGCTGGCTCCTCCCACTGGGTGGAGCATCTCACAATAGGTATGATAGGATGTGTGTATGTGTTGGGAAGGGGAGACGGCTTGGGAAGAGTGTTAATGGCCCATTATGGAGAAAGATAAGAACAATGCTCTACCTGATATTGACCGTTGGGCCATTATCAAAAGGCACCCGCCCCCAACTGTTTTTCAGCAGATGAAATTGAATAGACTATAACCCAGGACAGTACAGAAAATTAGAAAGCTATTAGCTTACTGTTATACAGTGTATTTGGTCCTGTTGACCCCCAGCTGTACCAGGTGCCCGTGTCTGGTGGCGCCAAAGTTGAAGGGGGCGTGGCACAGCAGGGAGTATTCGCCCTGTAACACCTGAGTCGGCCAGCCGGCGGGGAGAAAAATACAGCGGGACAGTGCGTAGCACGCTGTAGCACCGGCAGGGACGGAGTGTGTAGCGAAAGGCTGGCACGAGCTAGCTGTGCTGGAAAAAAGATAACTGGGGGGGCTGCCTAGCTCAGCTGCACTGAAAAGAAGCCTCAGCCGCGCCGGGAGCACGAGTGGGAGACAGCGGGCTGCCCCGCTCAGCCACGCCGGGAGCGTGAACGAGAAGCGGCGGGCAAGAGGCAGCGGGCTGCCCCATCCCGCGGCGCGGGGAAGCGAGCCCTCTAGCTCTCCCATGCCACCAGTCCCACACGGCTCCCCAGTCCCGCGGGTACAGGAAAATTAATCTATCTGTTTGCTCTCCGGGACGTCCTGCATTCCCGGAAACAAAATGCTTCTCTCAACCTGGGACGGGCTGAGAGGAATCCTATGAATTACACAATACACGGTTTTCTCTGCAATAAACAGTCTGAATACACGTTACTAAACACACAACTCAAACAGGTGACACTTGGTCCGAACCTTTCAGCCGTTTCAGCCACCCAAAACAAAGGGTGTCCCCGATGCACGATGCCTACACACACACAATCAGCACAAACACGTCTGACTACCACACTTGTCTACAAATTAGCAACTCTTCAGACAAAAATCTACTTAAATTCCCTTGAGACGCCTTGGGAGTGAGGGTTCTTCTCTTTTCTGAATACTACATTTCCCAGTGTGCCTTGCTCAGACCATGCGCTGTCGCTTCCTGGCTGTCTCAAACATACACACACAAAAAGTCCGGATCTTGTTCTTATAACCTCACACCCACGGTTCACCAACGCAGGGGTTCTCTAGGCCTACCTCCAAGGCCTCTAGCGGGTCGCCTCTCGACCAGGGAATCCCCTAAATCCCTTATACCGGCCCTCGCCGGTTCCCAGCCGGTATCCCTTACCGCTAGCCGTACTTGGCCTGTGACTGCTTGCAGGCGAACCCCCAGGGCTTAATGCCGTGCATGTGGACATCTCTCATGTGTCTTACCGGAGCCCTATCCCAGCGTACGCTTTCCCTTCCAGTTTAATACATACCTTTGTCCACGTTGGCCCCGAACAGGTCCTTCTGTCCCCCGTGGGTGAGCACGCAGGCAGGGGATCCCCACCGGGAATGCCCCGGCGGCGCCTGGGGAGTCCCACCCCGCCCACCTCCGCAGTTGGACAGAGGTTGTCCCTTCGTGGTCACCGACTGAAATGCGGATGAAAGAACTCCACAACTAATAATAGTTGTTGGAGTGGTATGTATTTATCGACGTCGAGATGCATGAGGAATAATTTCACCAAAGACACGCGTAACCACCAGGGAACTTGCCCCCCCCCCCTTTTTATTCCCTGAGGTCTTACATATGCATGACATTCCACAGTCCCCCTTCATACATATTCATTCCTGACCCCGCCCATCCTCGCTTGGTATGGTAATTAACTCCACACCCTTCTGGGCATGCTCAGTCCATTGTGGTGGTGGTCTTCAGGCGTTCACCTCTTCACCTTTATCTCTCCCGTGTGTGCTTTGGCCCTCTTGGCACGTTTCCAAGGGAACATACCATCTTCGAGTCTGTGTTCTTTTCTTTATCTGCGCCCTTAGCCCTGTTATTCTGCTGTTTAGGCTAGTTCTGACAATCGCCAAGGCTCACAGTACTTGTAGTGCTTAAAAATATGCAAAAAGGTAACAGACACAGCATTCAGTGTTCACTAAATGTCTTCTAAAATGTGATCTCATATATTCTAAAGTACTACTTGGAATACATTCTAACATACAGTATATGTTCTTCAATCTACTATAAAGGATCAGCTGGGATTTTTTAAATCTATGTCTCAGGGGGGACCCCAGGAAGGGCGACAGCCCCGCCGTGGCTGCACTCAATTTCCCCTTGTCTCTGCTCTGGATTTTGGGAAGGGGATATCTGCTGGGGCCAATCCAAGCAGAAGCCCCGCCATCACAGGGAGGAAACTCCATTATGAATCTTTCCAAAATTAACTTTACCATGGAGTGGCTCCCCACTGCTTCCCACAAGTCGCCCGCTTGTTTTCACAATGCTTTTATCCTGCTGCCCTTTTCACGCTGCAATGGATCCTTGGGGAGCAGAGGAGCAGGGATGGTACCCATGGGGGTGGCAGTGGGGATGTGTCTGTGACCTGGTGAATAAAGCTGTTTCCCGAGGGGGCTGCCAAGACTCCTGCCGGGGTCCTGGGGACAGAGTGCACTGTGTCCCTGCAGGGAGATGTGCCATTTAGTGGCGATGTTTCCTTCTACTGCAAGTGCTGCCTTTTCCTTCTCACCTGGGGCCAGCTCAGCCCTGGCTGCACTGGGCAGGAGCATCCCCAGGCATGCTGGCAGCATGGCCAGGGGAGGGGATGGAAGCAGGGAATGGGGAACCACCCCAAACAAGGCCTATGACCTGCTCAGCACAAGCTCCAGCCATGGGGCAGTTGGGACTGTGTGCTCCGTCCAGCAAACATCTGTGGGCCAATGGCGCTGTAGGAGCAGGGAGTCAACGGGAAACGGTGCTCCCACAGGCGGGGATGTGAGGAAGAGAGGCTGGTTTTCTGCTCCTCCCTGGATGCCTGACAGCATCCCCTCCATTCTTCCCCATACCCACAGCTCACCCCCACAGGCACCCCATACCTCAGGCACTGATGCTCTCCTGGTGTCACTGTACCCAGGCACCCTCCATCCCTTCTGTAGTGGTTTGAAAACAAACCAAGTGAGAGGCTCCAAGTCAGAAAATATAATTTACTAAGAAGAAAGAAGAAAAGGTAGAATAAAAATAAATCAAATAATACAACAGACCACTGACAGAGTCAGAATACAACCTGATCCGGGTGATGGTGATGCCTTGAAGGCTGACGTGAAACAGAGACTGGACAGGGCTAGAGAATAAAATAGGTATTTATTGAAAGGCCTCCGGGTTCCACCTTGGGCCGAACAGGAGCCCAACCGAGGCTGCACCCTGAGTCCACTACGAAACGCCACACACAAAAGGCTGACCCGTCACGAGGTCCTACATTTTTATCAGTTTTGGTCCATTTGCATATCGGGGTTTAATTGTCCAATTACAGCTTCAGGTTGTGAGGTCTCATCCTTCTTGTTCCTCCCTCTGGTTCACCGTTGTTTATACTTTGGGCCTGGAAGCCGTCCTTGGTCCTCGGTCCTCAGCAGAAAAGGGATTTGTATTGTCTACCTACCCTGTGAAGAGAGCTTACTAGCACTTAATATGAAGCTCAGAACTACATTCTTAGGTAACACAATCTGCAAGCTAAAGCTTAGGGTATCATTTCCCCTCTTTAGAGGCTCAACAAGGCTTTTCCCTTGTTGAGTCTCTACTCTAAATATCTACAAGGAAGTATTTAACAATAGTGAACAGCTAATCGCGATGAACGTTAAACAACAATTACAAACATCTAACAGTAGTATTTTCTTGTGTGGTTAGGTATTACATAAAGAAAACAATGATTATTTTGCACAGTTCTTTTAGGTGTAGAGGAGAAATCATTTAAAACATGTCTTTGTCTGCATCAGTTCCTGGTTTTACATTTGTTTCAGGAGCAGAAGCTCTCTTAACTCTGGAGTAGTGAATCCAGGGTCCTTTGCCAGCAATTTTTACTGCAGTGAGAGTGGTCAGGAGAACTTGAAATGGTCCTCTCCACCTGGCTTGTAGAGGATCATTGTCCCACCATTTAACGTAGACCCAATCTCCTGGTTGGAAGGAATGCGCAGGTGTGTCGAGTCCTATGGGTCTGGATAGCACGATGTAAGTCTGGAGCTTCTGCAAAGTAGAACCTAAAGCCATCAGATATCTCTGTAAATCAAGTTTCCCTTTCATATAAATTTCACCTGGAATATGGGGGACCTGATATGGTCTGCCATACAGTATTTCATAGGGACTGATGTTATCCCTCCGCCTTGGTTGTATGCGGATTCTCAGTAGGGCTATAGGCAGGGCCTGAACCCATGTCATAGAAGTTTCCTGACAAATTTTGCTAATTTGTGTTTTTAGAGTCCCATTCATACGTTCAACTTTCCCACTCGCTTGGGGTCTATAAAGTGTATGCAAATCCCAGCTAATTCCCAACATCCTGCTAACTTCCCTAACTACTGTTGCAACAAAGTGCGGTCCCCTATGTGATGACATCCCCAAGGGAACCCCGAACCTTGGAATTATATGATTGAGCAAGACTTTCACCACCTCCTTAGCTGTATTAGTGCGACAGGGGTAAGCCTCCGGCCATCCGCTAAAGGTGTCAACCAACACCAGTATGTACCGGTATCCCTCCTTGCATGGTAACTCCGAAAAATCTATTTGCCAGTAATCTCCAGGAAGATCCCCTGCTTTAGTTACCCCTAATACAACTCGTTTCCTTGTGTCAGGGTTGTTTTTACAGCAGACTTCACATTTGCTCACCACCGACTGTATAATGTCAATCATTCCCTTTCCTATTACTACCTTTTTTAGATGTTTCAGGAGGTTTTCCACCCCGAAGTGTGTGTTTTCGTGCTCTCTTTGGGCTAGTTCTCGCAGGATCGGCGGTGGCACTGCGACCTGATTTTCTGGCGTAACAGCCCACCCACTTTCTGTGATCTCAGCTTTAAGAAACTTGATTAGTTTGTGGTCTGCTTGGTCATATTTTGGGGTGAACCCCGATAAATCAATCTCTTTTTGTGGAATTACTGCGAGAATACCTTTTTCTGCAATCCCTCTTGCCGTTTTATCAGCAAAACGGTTTCCCAATTCTGGAGTGGTTTTCCCTTTTTGGTGACCTCTGCAATGCATGATGGCTACTTCTACAGGTTTTTTAATGCTCTCTAAGAGGGCAAGTATTTGTTCAGCATGTTTGATCTGGTTACCTTGAGCGTTTAGAAGTCCTCTCTCTTTCCAGATGGCTCCATGGGCGTGGACAACACTAAATGCATACTTAGAGTCAGTCCATATATTTACCTTTTTCCCTTCGCTCAGGTCTAAGGCTCTCATTAGTGCAATCAGTTCGGCTTTCTGTGACGACACATCTGCTGGTAGGGCTTTTGCTTCAATCACCTTATCTTGAGTGGTGACTGCATAACCTGTCATCCTTTTGCCATTATTCATAAAGCTGCTCCCATCAGTAAAAAGCTCCCAATCTGGATTTTCCAGGGGCACATCCTTCAGGTCAGGTCGACTGGAATATACCTCTTCAATTG
>VZDJ01000991.1:300537-315121 GCA_008694505.1 Cyanoderma ruficeps | reverse complement strand
TGGGGGGGACTGCTAGTCCCAATAGGAGAAGATGGCTGGTTTTTGGTACTTGGCCAAACATCCTTAAAAGAGCCCTATATGTGGTTTTGGTCCATGGACGGTAGTGAGAGCACTGGACATGGAAAGGAGGGTGTCACCCTGGTAGAATTCTCTGGGTGATGCCATGGGTGACATGGGAACACGGGAGGATGGACCTGTGTTTCCTGTGGGGGGTCTGTGGTGCGAGAGAGACTCCTCTCTCCCTGGATGGATTGAAGATTGTTTTTTAAGGGATGATGACTTGGATTGGGAACCCAGGGTTGTGGAAGGTTTAAGCAAGTAGATGAGGGTAATGTGCTAGTGTTAACTGTTGAGCATGTAAGGGATGGAAATTGGGGGAAGGAGAAGAAGTGGTCTGGGAGGTTTTCTTTTCTGCTTTTGGGTGTTTGGGTTTCCTTTTCGTGTCAATTGTCTGTTGTTATGTAGGTTAATAAATTCTCTTTTTCCTATTTTAAGTTTTAGGCCTGCTCTGCTCTGTTCTTGACCACATCTCACAGTAGCTCATTAGGGAAAACATACACTCATGGGTGCACTGGCATTTGGCCAGCGCCAACGCATGACACAACTGCAGCCTGGGTCACATCTGCTGACCTCCTGCTGTGTGGGATTTCACACAGCGGTGTATCTGGAGGAAAAGGTAAGAAATGACTTCTTTACCAACCATAGAGAGCACTGTGGTCTTGGAACAATGGTTTGGGGTCCTGGAGAATGAGGAATCCCCTGTTTCTGCAGAGGAATTCCGACTATTGTTTTTTTTTTTTTGCTAGGATTCGTGGATTCCTCAGCCATGAGAATGTCGCTTTTTCTCTGTCAGAATGGGAGAAAGTGGGAGGCTGTTTGCTTCAGGCCTGTGCCATGGAAGACGGTGGCCATTATTCGAAACTGGTTTGTACCTGGAAGTGGGTTGACGGGCTTTTACGTGGCTGGCAATCCATTTCCAAGGCTCCAAGCCGAGGAAGCCCGATTCTCCTTTCCTCTCCTGAGCTTGGGGAGGAGGGGGAGTCTGATCCCCCCCAGCTCTTCTTTTGAGCAGGTCGGGGAGGGGGGGGAGTGTGACAGCCCCCCAGAGACGGTGGGGGGGGGGGCCGGAACATGTGGTCACGCCCCTTCGCCGTTGTAACAGTGACGCCGATCTGCCCATGGGTGGAAGAACCACACGGACGGATGTTGCGGGCGGCAGACCCCCGCACGGCATCTCGCCGGTGTCGGCCCGCCGCGAGAGGGAGGAGAAGGCGCGTGGGGCTTGTGAGAGTGCCGGGAGGCCGGAAAACGGCTGAAAAGCCCTCCCCCAGGAGAGGGAGGGAGCCGTCTGGAATCGGATTTCGGGGGCTGCCGGAGTTTCTTTTGGAGCTCTGCCGGAGCCGCCGCCCACCGCAGGCGAATTGCCAAGAGGGCGGAATCGGGGGCAGGGCTCGGCAGGCTTCTGAGCTGTGAGCCCCTCCCGCTCCCCCCGTTTCCCCCCCCCGCCTCCCCTGGGTCTTTGTTGGAGCAGTCTGACGGAGCTGCCCACTCAGCTGCCTCTAGGACGGAGGCAGGGACTCACTCTGTGTTTGTTTTTAAGGGGAGGGATGGTGCAGACGGGGACGGGCCGCTATTCACCCATGGCAAAGGGTCCCGGGCAGACCGATCCCCTTCAGCTAGTTGCTGGATGCTGCCTCCGTGCGAGGTAACTGTCCGACCGCGAGACTGCACGCGATTTTGGGATGAAGTCAGGACCAAGACTGAAGCAGTCAATGGTCAGAGCTCGGCGCGGCACCCCCGGCAGGGCAGAGATGGAACATCTAGCTCTGCAATTGCGGCGAGACAGGATCTTGTTCCTGCCCTTGTGCTGTCCGAGCAGGATTCGAAGGACGATGATGTCCCGAGTGGTGGTTTGAAAGCTTTCCCTGTGATTCGGGAAGCTGGTCGCAGAAAACACGCTAATTTGTCTTGGCAGGCAATGGTTGATCTCCGTGATAGGGTTGCAAAACATGGTCTTGCGTCTTCTGAGACGATGCAGTTTCTAAGATTGATAGATACAGACGTGTTACCACCCTATGACATCCGGTGCCTGGGCAAGGGTCTCTTTCAGACTGTTGAATATGACCTCTTTGAGTCTAAGTGGGCTCAGCTGGCTGAAAAGACTGTAGCACAGAATCTGCAGGCTTGTCAAGTCGACCCTGGGTATGGGGTCGGGCCTGATGTGCTGCTGGGTGTAGGTGAATTTCCTGATGTAAACAGACAGGTCAGCTATGACCCAATACTACTGGAGCAGTGCCAAAAGGTTGGCATGACGGCTTTGGTGCAGATGATAGAAGTATCAGCTCCAAAACAGCTGTTTGCCACAATTAAACAGGGGGCTGATGAACCTTTTGTGCAGTTTGCAGAGAGGCTGGCATCGTCAGTTGAGCGACAGGTGCCAGATCTTTCTGTCAGAACGGCATTTCTCAAGTTCGTGGCAAGGAGCAATTGCAATGTGGAGTGTAGGAAGATTATTGAAGCCCTCCCAGGCGATCCTACAATCACTCAAATAGCTGATGCTTGTATGAAAATGGGCACCCCAGGTGGAAAGGTGGTTGCCATGGTTGCCACTTTGCATCCGCCCTGGGAAGGGTAACTGAGTGGCAAGCAGACACAGGCAAATGTTCAGGCCAGCAAGAAGAAAGGCAAGAAAGGGAAAAAGGGAACTTTTCCATCATTTCTCTGTGGATGGTGTGGAAGGCCGAATCACATGGCCGAGGCCGGTAAGGCAATGGTCCATGTGAATGGCCAGCCTCTATCAGGGCCGGGAAACGTGAAGCGCAGCACGAAGAGAAAGCGCGCTCAGACACAAGTGCGTTCCCAATCCCCGGTGCCGATGGAGATTTGCTGGGCAAATTCGCAGCCAGCACCCGCGGTTCAGCAGCCTAGAAGTCTGCACCACTGAAACAGTTGTCATAGAGAACAACACAGTGCATAAAGTCCCTCTGGATGCCTTTGGTCCTCTGGGAGACGGCATGAGTGCCCTTCTTATGGGCAGGTTTGGTACCAGCACTCAGGGTATCATTGTGCATCTGAGTCTCGTAGATGCAGATCACACAGGAAGGATTTATGCCATGGTTTCCACATCCACTCCCCCCCTCACTATCCCAGAAAAAACAAGAATCTCTCAACTTGTGCCTTTTAAGTCCTCTGTTTGCAGGGCAGAGTCTCGGGAGAGAAGAGATGGCAGCTTCGGATCCACCGGGCCGCCTCAGGTCTTCTGGACTGTTGCTCTGGTCAAGAACCATCCCGAAAAGACGTGCACCCTGTCCCTTCCTGGTGCAAAGCCATCGAAAATTCAGCCTCGCGGACTCCTAGACACAGCTGCCAACATTTCAATAGTGTCCTTTGCTGCTTGGCCGCCAGATTAGCCTTTGGACCCGGTGGCAACGTCTGTTTCAGGTCTGGGAGGAGCAAGGAAGTGCTTTGTGAGCCAGAAGCAGGTGGCAATCACGAACCCGGACGGTCAGACAGCCATGATTTGGCCCCATGTCGCTGACATCTCTGAGAACCTTTAGGGGAGGGATTGTCTGGCCGCGTGGGGGGTGCATTTGGGGACGGATTTTTGATCGAGGCCACTGCACAGAAAGGCACAGATTGTCCGACGCCTCCTATCAGGTGGCTGACGGACAAACCCATTTGGGAACCCCAGTGGCTCCTTCCGCAAGATAAATTAGTCGCCCTTCATGATTTGGTGCAGGAACAGTTGGACCAGGGTCATTTGGAACCTTCTACCAGTCCCTGGAACACTCCTGTGTTCTGCATCAAAAAGAAATCTGGGAAATGGAGGCTTCTACAAGACCTCCGAAAAGTAAACACAGTGATGGAAAGCATGGGGACGCTGCAGGCTGGAATGCCATCACCTGCCATGCTTCCCTCAGAATGGCCGGTCCTCGTTGTGGATCTGAAGGATTGTTTTTTGACGATTCCTATGCATCCTGATGACAGACCGAAATTTGCCTTCTTGGTGCCAGCAATTAATAATGCTGAGCCTGCCAAACGATATCAATGGAGGATTTTGCCTCAAAGAAATGCAAAATTCCCAGAGCCTGTGCCAGTGGTTTGTGGCCCGAGCCTTGTCTGGAGTTCCCAAGCAATTTCCTAATGCCGAAATTTATCATTACATCGATGACATCCTGGTGGCTGCGTCCACCCAGGATGAGTTGCAGAGGATTCAACCTCAGCTGGTCCATGTTTTGCATTCTCATGGGCTGCAAGTGGCTCCGGAAAAGGTTCAGCAGGAACCACCATGGAAGTATCTGGGTCTCAAGATTTTGGAATGCACGATCCAGCATCAAGAGGTGCAATTTGTGCACTCGGTGCGCACATTGAATGATGCCCAGAAATTGGTGGGTGTCATCAATTGGTTACGTCCGTATTTGGGACTAACCACAGCACAGTTGTCTCCTCTCTTTGATTTGTTAAAGGGAGACACTGATTTGAAATCACCTCGGTCATTGACCTAGGAGGCACATCAGGTGCTGGAAGAGGTTCAGCAAGCTGTTTCGGCTCGACAGGTTGATCGCATTGATTCCTCCATTGCTGTCCTTCTGTTCATCACCACCCCAGATTTACATCGCACAGCCATAATTGGCCAGTGGAGTGACAAATGGTCTGACCCCTTGCACATCCTAGAATGGGTTTTCTTGCCCCATCAGCCGCAGAAGACGGCAACAGCATTGGTCGAGCTCATCACTCATCTAATAGTCAAATGCCAACAACGGTGTTTGCAATTGATGGGTGTCGGGGGGCCAAGCTGGGTGTGTCCCAATTTAGGAACCCTCAAGAGAGACTCAGGACGCAGCAGTTGCTAGGAGGCTCTCCAATTTTAATTTTATCTGACTCCAATTCTTATACATATGTACAGAGGTCAAGGGATTGGCTACACAGGTCACCACCCCTTCGACCTGGATAGTGGATACCACTGTCAATCATTTCTTCTCTCACAGAAGAAGTATGTAAACATTCTAAGAATAGACATTATTTACATTAAGCTGCACTGGAAGTTCTACAGAAAGACAAAGAACAGAAAAACTCAGGCAACATCTCACCCTTTTTACATTAATTAAAAGAAAAAAAAACAAAAAAAAGAAAATGAACATTACTCAGTCTCTGTTCATGAAGGATCATCAGAGTCATCACTCATGTCCTCGACTTCAGACTCGTCACTCAGTGGTTCCCCCACTTGTTGACCTTCATTTTGATCACGGTCTCCTGACTGTCCATTGGCCGGATTCTGTCTCTGCGGTCTGAGGTCACGACGGACATATTTGCAGGTACCCAGCGTACTCCTGTATCTGTAGAGACACAAGCATACCTGCGCCCTGAGGCGATAAGGTCGTAGGAACCTTCCCACTGCTTGGTGACTAGGTTTTGCACATGGACTATCGCTCAAGGCTGATGCGTCTCGTCTGAAGCCTGCAATGAAATGTGGTGATTCAAGAAAACAGGGTTATTTGAGTTCTGTGGCACCGTAAGGTGATTGATTGTGTACAAAGCCTTTTGCGACTGACTGTGTGGGGTTTCACCCTGCATTCCCCGCTTTTGTTTTTGGAGAACATACTTGAGTGTACCATGAGCGCGTTCTACAATTGCCTGGCCCGTGGGAAAATGAGGGATACCAAACTTGTGTGACACACCCCACAATTGCAGGAATGGCTGCGCCTTCTGCGAGGCATAAGCAGGACCATTGTCGGTCTTGATAGCAGAGGGTATGTGTAGGACAGCAAAGGCCTGCCTCCAGTGGGCAATGACATCTCGGGTCTTTTCTCCCGTGTGAACCGAAGCCGACATAGCAGATGAGAACGTGTTCACCATAACATGCACATACTTGAGCCGGCCGAACTCGGCAACCTGGGTAACGTTCGTCTGCCAACGTTCCAAGGCCTTAAGGCCCCTGGGATTCACCCCTGTTGCCCTGTTTTCAGCTTTCTGCCTCTGTGCAGAAGTTTCTCACGTAGCCTTCTGTAAACAAAGTTTATTCTTGGAATGTTTGCATTCTTCTCCTCTGAGAGAAAAATTGATTGATGGTGATGTCCACCATACAGGTTGAGAGGTGGTGACCTCTCTAGCCAATCTCTGGACCTCTGTATATATGTATAAAAGTAGAAAATTGTAAATAAAGAAAAGAGTTTGTTCCCCACTGCTGCTGTGTCTGCCTGGTCTCTTTCTGTCCCTAAAGTGGGACACACCCAGCCTCGGCTAACCACAAGTGGTGACCCCGAATGAGTGAGGACCACAGCCCAAACCACACACCCCTGCCGGCAGAGGTGCAGCGACCGCATGACAGTCATCACACGACTCGACAATGTCATGGGATTCGTCGTCAACTGAAACGGCTTCTGCAACGTATGCGCATTTTGGTGAAAAAACCCATGTGATGCCTTGGCCTGCGTGAGTGTATCAGGCTGAGAGGCCAACCACGCTGGGTTGGCCAGATTGTCAGCCCTTGTGTTACCTTCCGCTGTGTCAGGTTGAGGGGCCACCCACGCTGGGTTGGCCGGTTCGTCAGCCCTCACGTTACCTTCCGCTACTATTCCAGGCAAATTAGTGTGTCTTCATACATGCAGAACATAATAGGGATGAACCCTGTCCCAAATTGCACACCACAAGGTCTCCAGTAAACGAAACAAGACAGGATTGCTGACTTCCTTCAATACTGAATGACCCAAGCGCTGGGCAATGTCGGCCACCTAAGCAGAATACGTGATCAAATTGAAGGCTTGCTGGGAATATTCCTGAAAAGCCATAAACGGCAGACCTCAATTCAACCAACTGGGCTGACCCGTCCTGATGGCCTTCCAGGACCTTCCACTCAGATCCATCCTTCCAAGTGACAATGGCCTTCCCTGTTTTCCCCAACCCGTCCGTGAAGATGGTGGGTCCTTGCACTGGTTCCTGGCTGGTTTTGGGCCACAAAGAAATTTGCACAGATTTTGCCACGTGCAGCAGCTTGTGGCTGCGCAGGTGATAAGTGATCTGCCCTGTAAAATTTTCCAGAGCACTTTGCAGTGACACACTGTTTGCAAGACTCCATTCAAAATGTTCCCGTGATGCCGGGAGCACAATCTGTGCAGGGTCTGCACCCATCAATTGCAAACACTTTGCGGGCTCAGCATTGTTAATTGCTGGCACCGAGAAGGCAAATTTCGGTCTGTCATTGGGATGCAAAGGAATTGTAAAAAAACAATCCTTCAGATCCACAATGAGGACCGGCCATTCTGACGGAAGCATGGCGGGCGACGGCATACCAGCTTCAGCGTCCCCATGCTTTCCATCACTGTGTTTACTTTTCAGAGGTCTTGTAACAACCTCCATTTCCCAGACTTCTTTTTGTTGTAAATAACCTCTGTATATTAATTTGTGCCTGAGAAATAAAGGATTTAAAGGCAGGAAAAGAGACATTTGTTGAGAAGCCTCAGGAGAGGAGGGCAGAACGGGGGAAGATTTGGGGCCATCAGCACATGAATGAATGTTGCTCGGCTGGAAATAAACTAAGCCGGCATGCTTGATGGCTGAAACATCTGCCCAGAGATGGAATTGAATCTGCAGTGGACATCCCCCTCTGTTTTGTCTGAAAACCCACTCAGAAATTGAATATGGTCTGCAAGAGACGCTTAGACATCTTTGTGTTTTCCCTAAAAGCCCACTTGGAAAAATAAGAATCCCAAAAGGGGGCCGATGAATACCAACACCCGAACAACTGGACAAAGGAAAACCCTGCCTCAGGGAAAATAAAAAGTATAAAAACTGGACCTTTAGTGGTGGGATTTGGTGCGAACAAAGGGGAGACAAGGTGCGGTCTAGGCCTGTCTCATGTTTCACCCCCAAATTTATCCTTATCGTGGATGTGGTTTTTATCTGTTTCCTTACTCGCTGTAACGCGAAAATAAATTTTATTTTTATTATTACAAATTGGCTCACCATATTTATAACATTTTTGATGCAGAACACAGGAGTGTTCCAGGGACTGGTAGAAGGTTCCAGATGGCCCTGGCCCAACTGTTCCTGCACCAAATCATCAAGGGCGACCAATTTGTCTTGGGGAAGGGGCCACTGGGGTTCCCAAATGGGTTTGTCCATCAGCCCCCTGATAGGAGGCATCGGACATGCTGCGCCCTTCAGCACAGTGGCCCAAATTAAAAATCCGTCCCCAAATGCACCCCCCAAGTGGCCAGAGCATCCCTCCCCCAAAGGTTATTAGAGGTGGCAGTGACATGGGGCCAGACCATGGCTGTCTGACTGTCCGGGTTCGTGATTGTCACCGGCTTCTGGCTCACGTAGCATTGTTCCTCCCAGTCCTGCTACAGGCATCCTCACCGGGTCCAAAGGCCAGTCTGGGGGCCAAATGGCAATAGCCACAATCGTGACATCTGCGCCTGTGTCGAGGATTCTGCAGAGACAAATTTCCGATGGCATCACACCAGGAATGGACAGGGTGCACATCTTCTCGGGACGCTTCTTGGTCAGGGCATGGGTCCAGAAGACCTGAGGCGGCATAGTGAATCCGAAGCCTCCTTCTCCTCTCACTGGATTTTCTGCCCTGCGGACAGAGAACTTAAAGGGCACAAGTTGAGCAATCCTTGTTTTTTCTGGGGTAGTGAGGGGGGAAGTGGACATGGAAACCATGGCATAAATCCTTCCCATGTAATCTGCATCCACGAGACCCAGATGCACAATGATACCCTGAGCGGTGGTACTAGATCTGCCCATAAGAAGGGCGCTCAAACCATCACCGAGAGGACCAAAGGCATCCCGGGGTATTTTATGCACTGCTCTGTCTGTTAGGACAACTGTTTCAGTGGTGCAGACGTCTATGCCTGCTGAACCGCAGGTGCTGGCTGTGAGCTTGCCCAGCAGGTCTCCATCGGCTCTGGGGATTGGGAAGACACTTGTGTCCAAGCGCACTTCCCCTTCACACTCCACCGCCCGTTTCCTGAGACTGACAGAGGCTGGCCATTCACATGAACCGTTGCCTTACAAGCATTGGCCATGTGATTTGGCTGTCCACACAGTCCACAGAGAAACAAAGGAGTGGTCCCCTTTTGCACTTTTGTTCCTTTTTTCTTGCCAGCCTGAGCATTTGCCTGTTTCTGCTTCTGACCCTGCTGCCCCTTCCAGGTTGGCCGCAGGGTGGTAGCCACAGCAGCCACCTTAGAACCTGTGGCACCCATTTTTGCACAGGCCTCGGCCATTTGTGAGAGTGAGGGCTCACCCAGGAGGGCTTCAATGATCCTCCTGCACTCTGCATTACAGTTGGTCCTTGCCACAGTCTTGAGCAACAACATTCTGGAAGTGAAATTATCTACCTGTCGCTCAGCTGAAGCTGTCAGCCTCTCTGTGAACTGCAGGAAGGGTTCATCTGTCACCTGAACAATTGTGGCAAATGACTGCTTCAGTGCAGACATCTCTATTGTCTGCACCAATGCTGCCATGCCTGTCTTTTGGCACTGCTCTAGTACCAAGGGCTCATAGGTGATTTGCCTATTAACGTCAGCAAACTCACCTATACCCAGCAGCATGTCTGGCCCAACCCCATACCTACGGTCATTTTGATGAGCCATCAGATTCTGTGCTGCAGTCCTTTCAGCCAATTGAGACCACTTAGACTCAAATATGTCATATTTGACCAGCTATAAGAAAACCTTGGCCAAACACCAGATGTCATAGGGTGGTAATACATCTGTGTCTACCAGTCTTAGCACTTGCATCATCTCAGGAGACCCCAGACCGTATTTACCAACCCTATCTCGGAGATCAATCAATGCCTGCCACAACAAATGGGCATGTTTCTTGCAGCCAGCTTCCCGAATCACAGGGAAAGCTTGCAGACCGCCCGGTGAGGCATCATCATCCTTCGAATCCCATCCCATGGGCTCCACGGAGACAGAGGCGAGAGCCTGTCTCACAGCACCTGCAGAGCTAGGGAATCCATCCCTGCCCTGCAGGGGGCACCATGCTAAACCACAGCCACCCACTGCATCAGCCTTGGCTCAGATGTCGTTCCAAAACCATGCGTGGTCCCGTGGCCGGACCATCACCCGACACAGTGGCACCGTCCAATGGCCAGCCGAAGGCGACCCAGCTACCCAGGACCCCTTGTCGTGGGGGAACGCTGGCCTGTCATCGGCTGTGCCGTCCCCTCCTTTAAAAGTGGTGCCGGCGGCAGTGGCTCCAGCTCAGAATGGGGGGGAGGACGCAGCGCTGGGAAGGGCTTGTCTCGAGGCGCTGCGGCACTGCCAAACGCTGCTTCCAAGGGCGCGGGCGATTCGGGGGGAGATGGAGCCACGGGGGAGGTGCCGTGGGCAACGCAAGGAGGAGGGGGGCTCATGGGGGGCAAAGGGCACGCAGAAGAGCCAGCCCATACAGCTCGGAGGCCACCCGAGCGCCACCCCACCCCTGCATCTCTTGGCAGAGCCACGGCCACGGGAGGGGCTGTAGGAACCTCTCCAAACAACGTTCCCCCGACCGCCCGGACCCTGATGGCAGGCATCCCTCCCACCCGCTGTGGGGTGGGTCTCTCACTCTCAGCTGGCCGCCCAAAGCTGCGCGCGGACCACGGCTGCCCACCAGGCAGCCCGGAGCCACGTGTGCACTGTGGGTCCCCGCCGCGCGAGTCCAGGGGAGGTCCGGCTTTCCTCACTTCTGTGCCCGCATGGGGTGGGAATCGGTGGTCTGGCTGACAGCACGTGTGTGTGTGAAGGAGCTAAATCCCCCCAACTCCAGCGCCGTGTCCGCGGTGCGGGAACGGGAGAGAAAGCTCCACCATCTCCCCTGGCACCCAGCCCGGGAGACAGCATCAAGTTGGAGCCATCCTCTTGTTAAAAACGAGGTGAGACAAATTGTAATTAAAATAAAACAAAATTTATTTTCGCGTGACAGCGAGTACGGAAACGAATCAGAAAAAAATCACAGCCACGATAAAGACCAGTTAGATCCCGGGAATCAAACGGGGTGAACGCAGGACAGGCCTCTATTGCACCTGCCTCCCCTCCATTCACAAAATACCACCACCAAAGGTCCAGTTTTTATACATTTTAGTTCCCCCGAGGCAGGGTTTCCTTTGTCCACTTGTCCGGGTATTGATATTCATCAGTCTTCTCTTGGGATTCTGATTTGTCTGAGTGGGTTTTCAGGGGAGAACAGAAGAGATGTCTGAGAGACCATTGCAGACCTCATTCAGTTTCTCGGGCAGATGTTTCGATCGTTAGGCATACTTGCTGGACCATTTCCAGAGGAGCCACATCCATTCATGTGCTGATCCTCTCAATCTTATTCTGACCTGCCCCCCCTCTTCCCGGAATTCTTGTTGAACTGTTTTCCCCGCTTTTATATCATTTTATTTTCAGGCACGAATTAATACACGGAGGTTATCCATAACACTCTGAAACCCCAGAACTGGGAGGCTGTGAATTATGCAGCACCCTTTCCAGCCTTTTCCAGGTTGCTAGCAACCTCAAAAGATCCATGCTGCAATCCGCAGTAAAAAACTGGAGCAGGTGATCACCCAGACATCTCCATTCTACTGTGGAGAAAGCAGCCTGGACGCTGTAGAAGAAACCATGGGTTCTAGCATAATAGAACAATTCTTGGAAGTCCCCTCTGGGAACGGAGGCTCCTTCCCTCTCTAGGACCTCAAGCCAAAGGTCCAAAACGAGGGCATCATCCGAGGAAGAGTTCACCATCTCTTACCACTTATTACCTCAGACACACATCAGGCTGCAGTCCCACGCAGGGTCACCAGATGTCGCTGTATCAGACACACAAAAAACGATGCAGACAGCAGGTCAGGCAGGAAAGTCCTATTTTAATTTTTCTGACTCCACTTTATATACACTTTTTACAGAAGGCAAAAGATCAGCTACACAGGTTGCCACCTCTCCGACCTCGTAGGTGAACATCACCATCAATCATATTTCTCTTCCCAGAGGAGAAATATGTAAACAAAATAGATAATTCTAAATACATACATAGTTTACAGAAACTGCGTGAGAATCTCCACTACAAAATTGCAAACACTCACAAGGCAAGAAAACTTAGGGCGACAGTGTCCCATATTGCTATTTACATTGAAGTCCAAACTCTGATTAATGACATAAGTATTGTAATTGCTAAAATTGAATTTAATGTTCATTGAAAGAGCTGGGGCACAATGAAATTGCTCAGTTTTGAGCTGCTACCTGAACACTGTAATTTAGAATTAGGGAATAATTCTTTCCAGTCATTATTTACATTCTTTGTTTACATAACTGTAATGGTAAATTTTGGACTGAAGTTATGGAGCAGATGTTCAGTGGAGCAACTGGTAAATAATAGAGAAGAATTTTTTTAACTTGGTGCTTCTCATTCCCTCCCGTATGTTGGAGATCTAACGAGGTACTTTAGATGCATTTACCTCATGTGAGGTACCTGCTATACTGATGTCCTACTAGATCATCTGATATCCAGAGAAAACCTTTAAATTGGCTCCTGAATTCATGCCAGTTCTGAAATATTCCCACACTATATATTTTGCATCCTATAGTCTGTCCTTTCGTCAGTCCCTCATTTTTCTTTAATCACTTGTAGAAGCTCATTTTTTCAAGATAGAGAAGGGTCTTTTTTAAGTAGCATTTTAAGGTTCCCAAATCCCAGTTCAGAATTAAAAACTGTAATAGCATTCTGAAGTAATTTTTTTGGCTCCTCATATATTACAATTAGTGATCAAACTGTGCTGGTGCACTGCATTGACAACCATCTTTTATCTCTGGTAAACAGCTCAGTAATTAGGATTTCATGGATCACAATAAGTCCCAGATTTTACTTACACATTTTGAGGCTGATGTTTTTCTTCCTTGGGTTATAAATTTATGTAAAAGTCTGGCATTAAAAGTAGAAAATTGAAACAGAAAATCAAATTTCCTAAGAATGCAGTCAGGTGTCAATCCCTGACTCAAGTAGAGGAGGTTTTGACTTCCCCCTTTGTGGTGATTCCAGAGGCTGCCCCATTATCCATTTGTTCATTGGAAACTATTTTTAGAAGTTGTTGGAAGTGCAGACCAGAATTTTCTCTGTGCACTTATATTTCAAAGCTGATCAAATAGATCCATAAAGGTTTTCTTTTATTATTCCATGAGCTGCATTTTATTCCAGAGACTGTGGGGTATTTTATAATTTTATTAAGGAAAATAAAAAATTCTCTTTGTATTTTTTTCATATTAATACAATTACTGAAGCTCTTTTATGCGGGTGTTCAGTTCTGGTTTCTGGCTAGTTCTTTCACAGAACTAGCATTTAAGGGTACAGCTTGGTACCTTTCTGATTTTGTGGGTCTTAGCCTCAAGCAGAAACATGGCTTTGGTGTGGAAGAAAGGGGGACTTCATGTGAGTTACAAAAGGTTTTATTTTACCCAGCGGGTGGCCCATGTAGAAGTGAATTTTTTTCCTCTGGGTCTCATTTGAAGTACAGGGGGTGTGGACATGGCAGGGGACAATCTAGAACCGATCCCAGAAAGGGGGGGGNAGAACAAAAGGATAATCAGTAAAACAATCCCATGCATAGAAAAAGGAGGGGATGGCAGGGGCTCCACCAGTCACCCTGGCTCCCCACTAGAACTTTCTAGCCATCTGGGCAGGGTTGCAGAGTGATGGACAGGACCCAGAACTAAGGAAAAACCAAAAGGGGTCTTAACTTGGGGGTACAGGAAGAAACCATTATAAAACAAGGAACAAAAGCATGCAGAACTTGGCAAAACCCAAAATGCACAACACTCTTTAAACACCCAAGTATTAGAATTTCAAAGTCTCTTGTCTTTTTCAAAATACCAAGGACACCAAAAAAACTTCGAATGTAACATTTTTCCTGAAATGGAACTATATATTTTTCTAAAGCACAGCACACTATTAAATGAACTTGCATTATTTTTGGGGATATTGTAACAAAGTATGGACTATTCTAGATAAATTACTGACATATCAACAACTGGGACACTGAAATTCAGATTGCTTTTGAATATACAACTATTTTTAACCCATAAAGGCAGGGATTATGAAGGACAAATAGCCTTCGTTGACACTGTATCATCATAGGTTGCTCCTATTAGCTCTTCTAATAATTAATTCTTTTATAAATGACACCTCAGACCACATTCACACCAATCATTCAGCTTGGCCAGCAAGGTTCATTTCTCACGTATGGATGAAAAAAAAAGGAAAAATTATAAAACTGTGGTAGCTAAGAAATGTTTTACTAACATGGGGATCTTGTAAAAGCAGCTCTCTGGTAAAAGAGAGCAGCTCCAAATCACAAAATGGATAATGAGTGATAATTTTCCATAAATGAATGGTAGGCTTCAGGAACATACTTAAAGAGAATTAGACATTTGCAAGACTTTTAGCAAAACTAAATTACCTTAACACTTTTAGCTAGCCATGGTGCTTGTTTAAGACGTGAAGATCAATTGAATAATAATCAAGAGGGGTGATATAACTATTAAAATAATAACAATACCAATACCAATAACAATAACAATAATAGTAATAGTAATGAGAAGAAGAAGAAGAAGAA
>VZDJ01000991.1:274014-298020 GCA_008694505.1 Cyanoderma ruficeps | reverse complement strand
CTTTATTTTCTACAGATTAAGTGGATTATATAGAGATCGCAAATACAAAACGAACAAAATAATACAACGAAAATCAGCCAAATTATAGTGGAACCGGCAAGGATTCCCGCCACAGCAGAGTATAAGTCCGATTGTGACTGGGAGGCAGATATCAGACCAGCCCGCGCTGAGTCTGCGATCATCTGCTCCAACATGCTGTTCCCGGGGTCCCATCTTTATACAGTTTATTTTTCCCCGGGCCAGGCTTCTCCTCGGAGATGGCTTTCCCATTCAATTTCTGATTTCACCTCCGCCGAATCTGAATAGAGTTTCTGGGATTAGCTCAACCCGCTTTCAGTTGTAGAGAGGGTCTCCGTCCCCAGATGCCCCTTTGTGGATTCTGGGGTCTCCCCCTGAATTGGGGCAGTTTTGGTTGTCTGGGACGGGGATAGACATGTCCCCTCTGGACAATGCGGTGTGGACTCGATGGCTGAAAGCTGAGGGGGTTGAGTCGGCTCGGCCTTTTCACTTGTTGATGGAGTCATGCATTCCTCACGTATCTTCTCCGGTGTCTCTTCCGTGGTTGCTGGCAACTGCAGGATTTAATTTCTCACCCCCCCAAATCAATATGTACTATATTTTATAACACCCATAACAACTTGGACATCTACTGATTCTGCTTAGGAAAATCTTTTTTACAGGAAACCAGGTAGGCTACAGTTTTCTTTTAAATTCTTATTAGCCAGTGGAGATTCACTTCTTTTGTAGCTGTCAAGTGATTGAAAGAAACTCATTACTATTTACCTTCATTCACAGGAGCCTTTACATGATAAAAAATGAAACACTTTTCAAAACAGAAACTTTGAAGTTTTTGCTTGTGACAAAGGTATCAATAGAAGTTCTGTAGGAAATTTGAATTTTTTGAAAAAATTAAGGGTTTGGGGTTTTTTGGTTTCATTAGATATTCTCTGTATCAGGCTATAATTCTTTCTTTTTAATGTTTTATACCCAGAAGAACAGAATCAAACAAGAACCACCTGTGCAAAACAAGAAAACACCATTCCCTATTCATCCTTAACAAAGCAGACCTGGGAAATTTTGGCAGGGAGCTTTAAAAGCCCACAGGTTAGCCCTATGGGGAAACAGGGCTGTCTGATTGCTAGAGAGGAAAGATCAGTGCAGTTTGTTCCTGGGAAATCTGTTTGAAAAGCAAAGTACATTGGAACCATGGTGAATTTTCCTGGACTTCACAATTCGAGACTGTTTGCATTATCTAAGATATTTAGCTACAGGGAATAATACACTGGAAATTTAGTGCAGCACTCCAAATACTGACAAGATTGGTATAAATTCTCACTGCTCTGTAGCATTTTTCACCTCCTAGTAAGAGTGTTAGAAAGGAGGAATTATTTGTTTTCTTTAGTTTATGTAGAGTTCAGTTCCTGAAGGAACGCCTTAAAAGTCTTTGGTTGGAAAAGATCCCCAAGAGCATTGAGTCCAGTGATTGATCTTGTACTGATCTGGAGGTTTTGCACTGATCACTGAGCTGAGTTGAGCTGAGCCCACTTAAGGCTGAGCCCTGCCATGTTCATCCCACCACTATCTGCGGGTACAGGTTTGTTCTTCACCAGAAAACTCCTGGGAACAACCCCCAAACCCAGGAGAGGGATCATCCGCAGGGTGGGGAGGGGTTAGGAGGCCTTTTCTCTCTCTGTTTATTAAGTCTTTCCATCCATGTTAGTGCCCCAGCAGAAGGCACAGCCTCTTTTTAGTTCTGAGGTCACATGAAAAAAGAAAAATCAGCTTCACAGGTGCATATTATTAGACACACAAAGCACTTGTTAACAGAAAATATGAGATGGCTCACATTTATCAAAATTATCCCTGGCGTTTCCTTTTGCTCAGCTGAAAACAATATTTTAAGCTCCCAGAGCAACATGTAATGTGTGAATGGGGAAAAAATCCTAAACCACAACCACAGTAGTTTTTTTCTAAAGGACACCCAGAGGAATATGTGGTGAATAAGTTGTGTTTGTGGTAAAGACCAGAGTTGTCCAAAGAGTCATATTTTATACGTTTATTACAATTAAGTGGATTTTAAATTTTTCTATCTATATTTCTAATATACTGACAACTAGGGACTCTCATACCTCTGAAAACATAAAAATCATAATCCTGACCATCCTGTAAAGTGATATTCTGTTATTGACAGAATAGACATTGTGCCACAGGCAAGGCAAACACAAAGGTGGCCATTATTCTCCCATCTGGGGTTTCAGCCTCATGGCAAAAGGGGCTACTTTTAGGGATGAACAATCCAACCCTGGTCAATTAGAGGTCCCTGTAATAAAACTGCAAAAAGAGGTGTGCTTTAGCCACAGTTTCAGGGATTGTTTTTCTGTTAATTATTTACTTGAAAACTCTGCCTGAAAGACACTTTTTTCCTCCCTGGAGACTGCTATTGTGATGCTAATAAGTATCTGTATGTACTTTGTTTGTGTGTTAATTAAATGCTGTCACTACAAAATTTAACTTGGATAGCTCATTTTCAAGATGATGTGTGTCAATAAATAAAATATGGTACCTAAAACAAAAGCAGTTTTGCTTGCAGAGAAAGAGAGAAGATGAGCTTTAAAAAGAAGTCATTTAGTAATTGCATGATGTATTAACGCTAATAAATTTGCTAGTCACATTTGCCTTAAATTAATAATTTATATCAACATTTGGTGTGGGTAGATATGATGAATATTTTTATGTTGCGATAATCCTGGAAAGTGGCACGTTGAACAGTTTAAAAATAAATTAATTGCAAGTCCTGTCTGTTTTTACACATTTGTGGTAGTAACTGAATAAACAAAGGTGAGAAAATTTCACAGAAACCGGTAGGAAGGACAGAGCTTAAACCCATTAAACCCTCCCGGTATATTCATTGTGCTAGTAAGATGAGTTAATAATGTTGTGAATAACCTCCGTGTATTAATTTGTGCCTGAAAATAAAATTATTTAAAAGCGGGGAAAACAGTTCACCAAAGAATTCTGAGACTAGGGGGGGCAGATCAGGGGAAGATTTAGGAGATCAGCACATGAATGCATGTGGTTCCTCTGGAAATGGGCCAGCAAGTATGCCTAACGATCGAAACATCTGCCCGAGAGACTGAATATGGTCTGCAATGGTCACTCAGACATCATTTCTGTTCCCCCTGAAAACCCACTCAGGAAAAATCAGAATCCTAAAAGAAGACCAATGAATATCAATACCCAGACAACTGGACAAAGGAAACCCTGCCTCGGGGGAACTAAAATGTATAAAAACTGGACCTTTGGTGGTGGGATTTTGTGAACGGAGGGGAGGCAGGTGCGATAGAGGCCTGTCCTGCGTTCACCCCGTTTGATTCCCGGGATCTAACTGGTCTTTATCGTGGCTGTGATTTTTTTCTGATTCGTTTCCGTACTCACTGTCACACGAAAATAAATTTTGTTTTTTTTAATTACAATTTGGCTCACCACGTTTATAACAATAATGTGCCAGGCTGTGTCTGCTGCTGTGGCAGGTCATCAACTTTACCACCCCTGGGTTTGCTGCTTCCTGGTGCTCTGTGAGCTGGAAGAGAGAGGAAAGCTGCTCCATCTGACACCAGGGTGTGATTTGGGACTGGCTGAATTCACTGCAGTCCCTCTGTGCCCCCATTATGCCTGAACCTCTCTGCAGCCTCCTCCCCACCCCGTGCTCTCACCACAAACATGCTGCAGGGGTATGCTTTTTTTGGGGGGGGTGGGGGTGGGTGGGTGTTAATATGTTTATATATCATTTAACATAAAGTAAGTGCAATGTTTCAAAAATAGTAATTTGTTTATCGCAGGTTTACTGGAAGAACATATTTTGAGTGATTTGTAGGTTGTTGCCTCCCTTGGTGCTGGCCTAGGGAAGCTCATGGCTCTTCTGCTAATGGCCTGACTCTTCTCCTGCTGTTCACATCCTCCTCCACCTCACTTTACATCTTAATGGTGTACATCTGTTATTGGACAGATTGCACAAGATGAACATAAGGCACTCTTTTCCAGGGTCAGCTAAATTGCCAAGCTAGGTCCACTTAGGCTATTGAAATGTATGTTTAAAATTCCAGAAATTCTACTAATTACAGATATCTGTCATATTATGCTGCATAATAATTATACTTATCCAGGCCTGTGTGAGGTCAGAATAAAACCATTGTTTCAGCGTCAGCTATATCTATATATGGGTGTGAGTAAGGAGTAAGTGTAATAATATGGGGTTTCTTGTGATATCAAAAATGGAGATTTTTAATTTTCATGTTCAAACTTATTTTGTTTAAAACTGCACATGTGAAGTTAGGCAAGTTTAGAATCAGTAGTTTTGGGGTTTACATGTCTTGAAGTGTTATTTCCAAACACTCTGGCTGTATTTACGGAGTCAGCAGATGTTAACAATTAGGAAAAGATAAAAATAAACTGGGGTGCCTCTTGGCCCACTGTTCTTTGTGTACATGTGTTTCCTAAGATTTTTTTGTTTTTTAACTGTGGGATGAGTGCAGAGTAACAAGGCACTGATTTGTCTCGGTTCTGCACTATAGAGTCAAACAAGGAACTGTTGCAACACATGGCTTTCAAATGAGTTGATTGTAGACATATTGTCTGTCAGTCAAAACTATAATATTGTAATTAGAGCAGGCCCTGTCTCTCCATACGTGCATCAGATGGCAATGAAATAAGCTCAGGAGTGAGCTATGGGGATGCTACAGCATAAATCAAAGCTTATATCCTGCTCTACTGCAAATTTTAACTAATTCACAGTTGGAATTACTGAAGAAATCATATTTTATCCTGTCATTCTTGTAGAGTCTTTATATTTTTGAAAGCTGAAGTGTAATATTACACAGGTGTAAACCTTCTCAGTAGCAATCTATCAAATTAATGTGTCGGAAAACCCTGAGAAGCTCAAGAAAGTTCTCTCTTGTTGCAGTATGTTTTTATGTTAAATAGGTTGTTTTGCTGTCCCCTATATTAATAACTTAGTCCTGAGTTGTACCCCCCTCCCTTCTTTATGCAGTTAGTATTGTCTAGATTGCATTCACCTATGTAGCTGTCAATCCTTCTCTAACCCTGCCTTTTCTTCCAGACTGTTCCCTATCAATCTCCCAATATTCGATGCCTTATTAGTTGTTTAGGTTGTTATGCTTCTTTATTGGTTTCAGTATTGTAATCCCTGCCTTGTTCCCCTCTCCCTATTGGATCCTTACCCTGAACCTGTCCCCCAAAAGAGTCCCTTAAAACCCACTGCCCTGCCCTGAGAGAGGGGCAGACTTGCTAAGACTTTTTGCTTTCATTTTCTCTTTTAGTTAGACCTTTTGCTTTCACTTTTCATTTTGAGATTTTAGGTCCTAGCCTCTGCTATGTCTTCAAGTTAGTTGCGTTTTGTTATGCTTTTATAATAAACGAATCGGAGCTGCAAGCTTAGCCCACCTTGCATTTTTTACACTGCTCTGCCGGTGACTGCCTGAGATACACAGGGCCCTGGGAGAACATGTTGCACCCCCATAAAGAAGAGTACCATGGCACTCTCTATTTGTCCTGATTCCTGTGACTGACTCAATTGGTAACTCTACTTGAAATGCGATTTGGTACTGAAGAGTTGATTTTTATACTACAGTTCATATACTAGAAGTCCATAGTGATATGAATAGATAACCTATATATTGATCGGGGCAGGAAATTAATAACCTTTAGAGATATAGTAGAAATGGTGCAGGGGATGGGGGGAGGTGTATGTGTTTTTTTTCTCTTTTTCGTCCCTCTTTTCACTCACATACTACAAGCACGGAGACTCACGGAGAGGGGAGGACGAATGCCAGCTACCCCCCACCCACACAAAGGGAGGATGATGGTCGTTAAGAGCCGCTTTCAATAAGGACAATGGAAGGGCTCCGATCTTCCGATCTTCGGGAGCAGACATCTACAAGTGAAAGACTGGCCAGGTGGAGTGGGGAAACCAGATCTCCAAGTCCATGATAAAATCTCTGCCATCAGCAACGAGACCTCCAACTATACACCTCCCACCGGGTCTCCTGTGTCTCCAAACTTCTACAGTACACAACCAACGTATGGAAAAACATCCCCATTTTTACTCATCTGGAGGTCCCATACAAACTGGGCCTCAGCAAAATTATAAACTATAAGAAAGGACTCATGTTTATTAAAATTCATTGTATCAAGGGAAAAGCCTAGCCGGGGGGAAGAAAAAGCATATAAAAAGGGGACTTTACAGAATGGCGCTGAAACAGGCGTCCCGAAAACCTGGCATGGGCCAGTCTTGGGTCTGTTTCCACGTTCGAACGGGATTGGGCTTCGCTGTGGCTGTGATCTTCGCAGGTTGTATTATTTGGTCAATTGTTGTTGCTTTTTTTGTTGTCTTTTTCGTGTCTCGAATTCTTTAATTGGGAAAATTAAAAACCGTAATCCTTTTTATTCTCGTTTGGTGCACTTCATTTATAACAATAGGATAAAGCTTACACAGGTCTATTCCAAACATGGAGAGGAGGGATATTCAGAATCGTTGATGGAGTACAATAAATATATAAGAAAATAAAAAGGTATTGTTTGGATGCCCCAGGAAAAAAGCAAACTTTGGGGAAGAGAGGAAATTCTGCTGTCATGAAACGAAGCTCCCTGGTTACAGACATTGCCTGTTTTATTCACTGATATGTCACAAAAAGCAGATTTACTTCCAGATTCTGCCTGATTCTGGGTCCTGTGACACAGGAGATGGAAGGAAGATATTTTATTTAAATAAGGTAATTTTGTTTAAATAAGTGGTAATAGATAAATAGGAATAATAGAAAGTAGGGTCAAAACAGCAGTGTGGCACTGGTACAGCTGATGCGGTTGATGTCCTTGTTGGTCTGCATAAAACTTACAGAAAAATGAATATTTACTGGATATAGTATTCACCTGGAGGGGAGCCAAGGAGCTCCAGAAAAGATGCAGAAGATAAAAGAAAACCCTTGAGAGTGTAAAAAATAAAAGAAAAGGGAGGGGGCACAGAAGGAGAATTGAGTTACTCCCAGAGTTACTCCCAGTTCACCCTGGGCACTAACTGGGATATTGTAACTTCTTTGGTTCTGTGAGGAGCCCAAATTCATGTCATGGACACAGGCAGTGGAAGTGCTGATGACTCAGACTTCTGATTTTGTGATTTACAGGGAAGTAATTTGAAAAGTAGTGCCATATGGGATGATGCTTGATTTGTAATTCTAGAAGTTAGCAATTCAGTCTCCTGCAAATCTGAGTCTGTCAGGGATTTCTCAAGTGATGTGCAGCATAGAAAATGTCCACTTTTATTTTTCTTCTTGAGTTATTTTATACAAATCAGCCCTGGGTTTACTGGCAGAGGACATTAAAGAGCAGGGAGGGAAAAGCTGGTTCATTCTCTGCCAGCACAGCCGTTCCCAGAGTTTTTCCCCAACACAACTCCATCCACTCCTGAAAGCCAAAGTAATATTAATACTTTTTTTCAATCCCTGTGTACATTTTATTCTTCAATACTACCATATTCTGCATCTCTACATTCATCATTAAGGAGTTAAATCCTAATTTAATGCCTCTGTAATAAAATCCCTTTTTCTCTGTGGCTCCTATGGTAGGGAATGACTATGGCAAGGTCTCTATCAACCATGGCAAGGGAAAGGAAATTTTGTTTTCTCCATAGATAAGTGCATTATTTTCAAGAGGATTTTTAGGCATTCAATACTGTAATTTTTTCTGATTTTTTAAAAACTGATAGCACTTGAAAGCCTCTTGTTTTATTTTAATACACTTATTATAGCTAAGATAATTGACCTGGAAATCCAGCTTCTGGTTAGTCTTTTTCTTGGTGAGAAAGAATCCTCAGCCATTTTTAGTCATTAATTTTGCATCAATAGGGATTCTTTAGCCCTGCACTTATAAAATATATGTCATCTCTGATACTCTAAAAGTATATTTGATATCATAAAATAAAACTGTGACTATGCCAGCGTGTGGTGGCGGCGAAGCAAGTGGTGGATAGTGATGAGGAAATCTCCATCCCAGCCAAGCCTAAGCTTCCATGTTTGTTGTGTACAGATATCTGTCTGCATGCTTGATTTAGCTATTTAAAAATGTGATTTTGCACTACAGAATAAAACCCTGTCTCCCCAGCCCAGCTCAGTGTGTCCATGTCCACAGCAAAAAGCAGCTGCTGCCGAATTTCCTGTTAACTTCCCATCCCTGTGGTAATTGACTCTTGTCCTGATTGTTCCAGCCTCATGCAGGACTAGTTTTCAGTGCCTGTTCAAGCTGCCTCCTTTGCTGCTTTGCCAGGATTAGCCCCTGGAAAATTCCCTACAGGCACAGTGGGAGGAGGTCAGGGATGGCGCAGATGCTCCCACTGACACCACAACAGCCATAGCTCTTTCAAGAGCTTTTCCCAACCCTTTTCATGCTGCCAAATGAGAATTTGTAATTCTCTTTCTCTCTGTTACACCTTAGAAGGCTGCCAATAACTCTGCTTGTCTTTTATTTTTCCTTCCATATTTTTTTTTCAATTTGATCGTCATTGATTTGTTGTCTTGTTTCTCATGTAGCTTGAAATTACCACTGGCAATGGCAGTGCAGTGCAGGAAATCTCTCATGCACACCTTGGTGGTAGAACTCCATTGCCACCTTGGGACAGCACTGGTTAGTTGATCAATTATGCTGAGAGTAGAAATTGTGGGGGGGAATCCTTGTCAATGATTTAAAAGAAGTCAGATTTCCATCATCAATTATGTCATTAAAATATTTGTGTTTTCTGTTCTAAATTCATAGTTGGCTTAAGAGCTGCTGGCTTACTTGACATCACTTTTTTCATTGCATCTTATCCATTAATACTTGTCCTTGCTGGAAATGCAGGGCTTCTTCTCAATCTCAGCACAGAAATCTTGCTTCAAATTCAAAGTGGACAAGAATTTATATTTTTAGTGTCTTTTTTCCTGCACAACTGTTTTTTCCAACTCTCTCCAACTGGGCTTTATGTGATGGTTCTAGGCATAACAGCTTAAGTTTGTTGACTCCCTTGAAAGATTTGAAAATGTGCACAGATCCTGATAAACATAAATTAGCATGGGTCTGCCTTCTGTTATCAGTTATTTCAATCTGTTTCTGTTTCAATATAAAATAAGATGGTGTGTTGCCCTGAGGTTTTCTGTCTTTTGTCTTTCTGAAGAACTTTCACACGCAGCTTGATGTAAACAATGTTTATTCTTAGAATATTTGCATTCTTCTCCTCTGAGAGAAGAAATGATTGATGGTGATGTCCACCATCCAGACTGAGAGGTGGCGACCTCTGTAGCCAATCTCTGGACCTCTGTACAAATGTATAAAGTAGTGAAATTGTAAATAAAGTAGGAGAGTTTGTCCCCTCACTGCAATGCTTCTGGCCTGTTCTCTTTCTGTCCCTAAAGTGGGACACACCCAGCCTCGGCTAGTGACAAGTAGTGACCCCGAACGTGTGAGAATAGCAGCCTGCGTCACATCTGGTGACCCTCCCGACGAGTGGGAGCTTGCAGCCTGCTTGTGGACTTCAGACTGCCGTGTATCTGAAGGTGAAGGTGAGAGATGACTTCTCCCCCTACCTCAGATGGCTCTCTCCTGGTGGACCTTTGGCTTAGGGTCCTGGAGAGGAAAGAAGCCTCTGTTTCTGCAGAGGACTTCCAGGCGTTGTTTTATTTTGCTAAAAGCCGTGTTTTTTTCTACAATGCACAGGCAGTTTTTTCTACAGTGGAGTGGAGAGCCTTAGGTGAGAATCTCCTAAGCCAATTTTTTACTGTAGATTTCAGTGTGGATTTTTTGAGGTTGCTAGCAACATGGAAAAGGCTGGAAGCAGTGCTGTGTAACTTGCAGCCTCCCTCTGAGGTCTCGGAGCAGGGTGGCTCCAGCCTGATGCTCTCTCCCGGGCTGGGTGCCAGGGAAGGTGGTGGAGTTTCTTCTCCTGTTCCTGCGCGGCCGTTCCGGCGCTGGAGTTGGGAGGTTTTAGACCCCTCCTGCGCGGATGCGCTGTCGGCGGGACCACCGAATTCCCGCCCACACAGAAGCAGCAGTAAGGGAGCTCTCCCCGTGGGTGGGATACCCGCCAACGCAGGCACGGGGTCCCCAGAGCGGAGGACCCCGCCCGTACCTGCAAACGTGGCCGCGGGGTCCCTGGAGCGGACCCCGCCGGCCTCAGCCCACCGTGGACAGGGGGCGGAGGCGCACAGGGCCTCCAGAAGCCCCGCGGGACCGGTGCGGTCAGCACGCCCAGCTCCTCCGCCGCCGCAGCGGCGGCAGTGGGGAAAGGACGATTCCTCTCCCTGCACCTTCCCGGTGATGGAGGTGCAAAAGCGCGCTGGGACCGGGGAGGGCGGACAGTCACCGCAGTCTGTCCGCATTGTGGTGTTCCCACGAGATACTCAGTGGAAAGGGACAAGGCTGAGTTCTGCCGTTCCAGAGGGCCGACGGGGAAAGCCCCAGGCCTCCCTGCCGTGCAGCCACACACAGCCAAGGCTGAGAAGCCCGCCACACAGAGGTGCCGGCGGAGCTTCCTTGGGGACGTTGCCAGGATCCCGTGCTGCTGTGGTTCAGTCAAGAGACTCGGCACTGGCGTGGCGGTCTTTGGGTCTTCAGGCTGTCGAAACAGACTCCTCTGTGAGTTGGTCACCCTCTGAAATTCCCTCTCGTTCGTGAGTCATGTGCGGCACCCCCCCCCATGGCACATTCCCCTCCCCATTCCCCCGCGTCCTTGAACGAGACGCTTGGCAGTGCTGTGGCGCTGTGGGGCACTTCACCCTCCCTGCTCCGTTCTCCCCCCGTGGTCAGGGGGAGCGGAGCCTCCAAGGTGGAGGCGGGGTCCAGCGCCGCCGTCTCCAAGGTGGACACGCCCCCCCCAGCGCTGCTCTGTCCCCCCACGCGGAGCCAGGGTGGCGCTGCCCGCGCAGACGCCTCTACAGTAGAGGCAAGCTCTGGCTTTGGCGCTGTGTTTAAGGGGAAAGACGGTACGGATGATGTCCGAGCCAAGGCTGATACAGTGCAAGGCCATGGCTCGGCACGGTGCTTCCTGCAGGGCAAGGTTGGATTCTCTAGCTCTGCAGTTCCTGCGAGACATGCTCTCGCCCCTGTCCCACTGCATTCTAAGGGACAGGATTCAGTGGACGAAGATGTCTCACTCAGCAGTTTGAAAGCTTTCCCTGTGATTCAGGAAGCTGGCCGCAAAAAACATGTGGCTACTACCCTGCAGCCAACCTGCAAGGGCCAGCAGGGTGGGAAGCAGACACAGGCAAATGCTCAGGCCAGCAAGAAAAAAGGGAAGAACGTGAAAAAGGGGATTTTTCCTTCGTTTTTCTGTGGACGGTGTGGAAAGCCGAATCACATAGCTGAGGCTTGTAAGGCAATTATTCATGTGAATGGCCAGCCTCTAGCAGGCTCGGAAAACAGGCAGAGAAGCCCAAATGGGAAACATGCTCAGACACGAGTGTCTTCCCAATCCTCAAAGCCGATGGAGATCTGCTGGGAAAGCTCAGTTCCCACACCCACCCGCCCCTGTCACTGTCCCTGACAGGACCAGAATTGTTTAATCTGTGTTTCTGAGTCTTCTGTTCACAGGACAAAGAGCTGGTGGCGAGAAGGTGGCTGCTCTGAAGTTACTGGGCTGCCTCAAGTTCACTGGACTGTTGTTCTGGTCAGAGACTGTCCTGAAACAATTTTACCCTGCCTGTTCCTGGAGCGGACATTGTGAGTCTCTCCTTTGCTGTTTGGCATCTGGAATGGACTTTCTTTCAGGATGAATTCGTCGCCCTTCATGACTTGATTCGGGAGCTGTTGGACCTGGATCATGTGGAAACCAGTCCCTGAAACACTCCTGTTTTCTGCATTTAAAGAACTCTAGGAATGGAGGTTTTACAAGACCTCTGAAAAGTATCCTCATTGTGAATCTGAAATATTGTTTTCTTATGATTCATTTGCATCCCACAGGTATCACTGGCCGATGGAATGATGAATAGTCCGATCCTTTGCACATTTTGGACTGGGTCATCCTGCCCCATCAGCCGCACAAGGCGGCAAGATACATTTTTGAGCTAATTCTCGATTTCAGCCGCAAAAGGGCAAAATTACTTTGTTTGAGCTCATTGCTTGATTGATAATTAAATGCAGGCAGCAGTGCTTGCAATTGATGGGTGCAGATTTCATACTCTCGGTATTACGGGAGAAATTTGACTGGAGCTGTGCAAGCAGTGTTTCTCTGCCAATGCTCTCGAAAATTTTTCAGGGAAGATTGTTTGTCATCTGCCCAGCCATGAGCTCTTGCAAGTGGCAAAATTCTTTAAAAATACCCAGAAGCCAGTCCAAGGACCCACTGTCTTTACAGACGGTTCGGGAAGGACAAGACGGGCCATTGATGCTTGGAAGGATGGCCTTGAAAGGCAAGTTTTGGAAGGTCATGAGGATGGATCAGCCCAATTGGTTGAATTGAGGGCTGCTGTCATGGCATTTCCAAAGTTTTCCCAGGAACCTTTTGATTTGGTCACGGATTTCATTTCTGTGGCTGACATGGCACAGTGGTTGTGTCATTCCAATTTGAAGGGCATCAGAAATCTTGATTTGTTTCATTTGCTGAAGAACCTGCGTTGTGCCACTCAGGCCTGGTTCTTCAAAAACAAAAACGGGGAATGCAGGGTGAACCCCGCAGAGTCAATTGGCAAAAGCTTTGCATGCCATCAAGCACCTTAATGTTGCTGCAGAATTCTAATAATCCTGTCATGTTGAAGTCAGGAGACCATGACCAAGATGAAGGTCAACCAGTAGAGGAACCACTGAGTGACGACTCTGATGTCGATGACACGAGTGATCACTCAGATGGTCCTTCATGAACAGAAACTGAACAATGTTCATTTTCTTTTTTTGTTTTTTCTTTTAATTAATGTAAAAAAGGTGAGATGTTGCCCTGAGGTTTTCTGTCTTTTGTCTTTCTGAAGAACTTTCACACGCAGCTTGGTGTAAACAATGTTTATTCTTAGAATGTTTGCATTCTTCTCTGAGAGAAGAAATGATTGATGGTGGTGTCCACCATCCAGGTTGAGAGGTGGCGACCTCTGTAGCCAATCTCTGGACCTCTGTACAAATGTATAAAGTAGTGAAATTGTAAATAAAGTAGGAGAGTTTGTCCCCTCACTGCGATGCTTCTGGCCTGCTCTCTTTCTGTCCCTAAAGTGGGACACACCCAGCCTCAGCTAGCGACAAGTCGTGACCCCCAACGTGTGCGGACCGCAGCCTGAGCGACAACGGTGTGCACATTTACAATATATATCACTTCCAAACAAGTGGGAATACCTGTTGAAGGGCCCTTTGAGTAAAGACATCTTGTTAAGGATCTTTTTTATGCATGAGAGGAACATCCATATAGTCAATGTGTTTGCAGGAACATGTGGGACTGGTTTGGAATGCAGAGCAATATTTCTGCACTCTGACACAGCCTTTTCCTTATTTATTTATATATTTTTTATTTTTTTGCTGGGTGGGTGAAAGGTTGAAGTGGTGATACCACATCATTATAATCCATGGGAATTCTGACAGTAATTCAAGGGATTCGGGATAAAGCTTACACTGGAAAAAACACCAGTGGAAAAGTAGGAGCCAAGAAGTCTCTGCATGGCTACCCTGGTATTGTCTGTCCCTTTTCCTTACAGAAGTCTTGGGAAAAGAGGTTGCTGCCAATATTATTAATCTTTATCTTGTGCTGGCACTTAGCTATCAGGACGCCTCTGACACTTGATGGGGTCTGGAACAAACTCTTTTTTTTGTAATAGAATTTTTATGTCTCTGACTAGCCAAGGAAAGAAAGAATGAATCTTGTGAGCACAGAGTAAATATAAACCAGAGCTTTTATTCTTTCCCAAACATTATTTTGCTTTTATTTTTTCTTTATAGCTTAAGGATGTCAGCAGCTCAGAGCACACTTTTCCATCAGCGTTCTTCACTCCAATGTCTGAAACCTCTGGTTCTGTCTGTGCCACACATTTGCTACTCCATGAGGTGAAGCGTCACTGCGCACCAACTTAACACATGAAGTATAAGTGAAGTTGCACTTTCTTGAGATACCTCAGGATGCAAAACAGACACTGCCACCAGGACATGGGAGCAGGGGGAAGACTTTCATTTACTCCTCATTTTTCATCCCCACGTGGAGTTCAGCACCAGGGAAGCACCCTGAAGGCTTCCCAGCAACTGCACTTTTGGGAGAGGGATGGACAAATGCCTCCAGATAAGGTGAAAACACAGGTCCTGTCTTGTTGGAGTATTTAAACTTTGGGTGAGAAAAGAGGTACAAGTATGTTGGGCACAAGATTCTGGGAATTAGACCAGGTGAGTACAAGGAAAACACTCAGATTCTCTCTCCTGCATCATCTGCTTTGTCCTCATAAGAAACAGCACACCTCCCTTCATTAAAAGATTGTTTAAAACAAAAGATTAAGTACTAATGGAGAATAATACTAGTATAGAGAATATATCTATTAAACTCAGCACTCTGTTACAAGGTTTACTACTTGAGCTCTGTTGGTAAATGAGTGAACAGAAGGATCTTGGAGTTTATTTTTTTTTCCTACTCCATTTATTTTTATACCAGGCCCCAGTGGAGGCACTTGGAATATTACAGTTAAAGGCAGCCATAAAAATTTGATTATGTTTAACAAATCATTGCTATGCAGTAACAAGGTAAATTTGGTCCATAGAAATAATTTTCCTAGCATTTAGGAGATCTGTTGATAGAGCAAAACACAAAAGAATAATCTGCAAGGTCTGTAATTTTGATGTTTTATAGTAGCCGAGGTATGTAAATAGATAAATTATCTACTGAGACATCAGAGAGGTATTTGTGAGCGGGCAGTGGCTTGGGTAAGAGGAAAGTGATTAGTGGAGTGCCAGTGGACCAATTTTGTTCATTTTATAAGCCAATGGTCTGGACAAAAGAAAAGACCATACAGCCAAGGGACAGCACACACTTTGCTTCCCGTGTTGGGAGGGAGTGGCAGGCCATAAAAAAAAATAGGTCACACAGCCAAATTCAGAAAGATTTATCCAAGATTCAGACGGATAAGGAGTTATCATTTTAGTTGAGTGGATGTAAATTGTGTGGAAAGACTAAGGAAAAGAAGGGAAAGAACGCATGAAAAGACTGCAGGAGGATGTTGCTTCACTGGGCAGTGTGGGTTAAGGGGAAATATTTGAAATAATTTTAGTGATTTTGAATGCTTATAATTTGGTTTATTTCACTTTTTCAGTGAGGAAGACATTTGGTTTAAATTCCATATATTTAAAAGCTTTTGTGAAAACTAGATTGAAATCTTTTCCTAAAATCCAGTATCTTCAACTTTCAAGGTGATTACTAGAGGGAAGGTCCTGGGGGTGGTTCTGCCACCTGTTGTCTCACACAAACCCTGGGACCATGGAAATAAGATCATGTTACAGATGAGGTCAGAAGGAAGGAATGGCTCTAAAGGATATGCATGATGGAAAATACTGGAATATGGATAATTTTAGTGGAGATTTCACTTCATTGACTAAAAACTGAAAATTATTCCCATTTTTTATTAATTTCAAAATTCCCCTGTTCTGTTTACCAAAGGGATTAAGGAGGTTCCAGAACCCGAAGCGTGTTTACTTTTACTTGAATGTTAGCAGAAACAAAAACAGCACAAATGTCTCTGCAGTAATTGTTCCAATTAAATAACAGAGCCGTCATTAGAGAATCATTAAACTGAGCTTACAACATTTCTTCATTGAAATAACATCATCTACAAGCTACTGCTGGAATATTTTGGCTTAAGCTATGGAAGAGTTTATTATAACTGAAATTTAATTTAAAAAATAAGCTCTAAGCCAAGTACCCTAATAAGAATCATGCTACTTAAGGAGATAAAATTAAACTAAACACTGCCTGAAATAAGGACAATTTCTACTGAAACGTCTTCCTGAAAATTGAGGAATCTCAGTAGTTATTGTATGGTTTTCCATTTTTTAATGTTTTTCCCCAAAAGCTTCACTTCTAGTTTAGAAAGAAGTATTTGTCTTGTGTAGTTCATGGGTAGTGGATGATCTGCTTTTATTAAGCTTTTGCCACCACAGAGTCACTTTCTGTCAATTACTCTGCCTTTAATTTTTTTTCTAATACATCTAACATTTGCCCAATTTGTTCAAAACACTTGATTCAGCACAGGTATTTTTTTTATTCACAAGCTTGAGGTGTATATTGATGCCTGGAAAGATTGCAGCCTGATCCTCATTGTAAGGAAATCCAAACCCAAAAATTAATCTCATGTTTTGGAGGCTATAGGAAATTTGACCATGAGAATTACTGCTTATTCAGTTGTGCTAATTCCTTTTTAAATCAGTATGAAAAAGAAATGCCTTAATTATTACTGTAATTAATGTTTTAGGAAATGAGAAAATTATTAGCTCAGAGTTGCTTTATGTTGCATGTCTCTTGCAGTGAATAAACAAGAATCCAAAGAACTGAATGTGAGAAAATGCAGTTGCCATGAGCTGTGAGTTCTGGAGCCAGTGCTCAAAGCTCCACAATTTACCTACTGAGTGCTACTGAATATTGACTGGTGATGAAGTGTCTACCCTTGCAAGTTCCTATTTCAGGATGAGTCATTTCATCTTTGTCCAAATAATGGTGTGTTTTGTTTTAGGTGATATCTGGCTTCTGAGGCCAATAAATGCCTTTCCTGGTAGATGGATGTTTTATGTGAGGCTGTGTATTCCCTTTGAGTTATGTGGTATTGTTATAAAATATCCTATATATTAATCTGGGGATGGGGAGTAAAATTCACAGGTCAGAGACCACAGCTGCAGTGGCAGCTGCAGCTGCCAGGGGAAATCCGCGGAGGAGCGCTCATCTCTCAATCTGCAAGTGAAAAGGGCCGAGCGAGCACCACCATTATCTCCGGACAACCGAAAACTACACCCACGGAGCAGGGGCCCCCCAAAATCTACAGCAGGACCGTTTAGAAAGGGGGACCTCCCTTTGCACCTGAAAGCCACTCACGCCAAATCCGGGGACTCCATTCAGATTCAGCTCAGAAAGGAGTTGAAACTGAATGAAAGGGCACATGAATATCATAATCCGACCATCTCCACGGAAAAGGCTTCGCCCGGAGGGAAATAAACTGTATAAAAACTGGGTTCCAAAACAGCACCTCGGAACAGACGACCAAGGATCTGGCGAGGGCCAATCTGGTGTCTGTCTCCCAGCCTGATCAGGTTCTGCTGTGGCCAGAAACTCTGCTGGGTTTCATTGCAAAATTGACTGTTTGTTGTTTTGCTATTTTTCTGCTTTTATTATTTTTGCAAATCATTTTGATCAATTTGGAAAAATAAAACTGTGATTTTTTGATTCAATTTGGGTCACCTCATTTATAACAGTATTATCAAAGAAAACCAGAAAAGTGTATATTTTCCAAAGAGATGTGTAAAGGTTTGTAATTGTTTTAATCTTTTTTTATATTTCTGCTTCACCTTTTGAGCACTATAAACTGTGATCTTCTTTCAGCAAAGGTTGAAGGGATTTGTTTCATTTTTAAAGTGTTTTATTTCTTATTTCCTATCGGAGCAGGGAATCAAATGGGGCTGTTATGGAATGTTTTTCCTGGTGGCATTCATTGCCTTTGAGCTCCCCATGAGACGAGTGAGCTTGAGGAGTGAAGAATCCTAAAATACAGGTCCTAGTCCTGTATGACTGAAGGCAGAGAACCCTGATTACCCTGATTATGTGTGGATTCATTAGGGATCTCCTGGAGGAGGAACATTAAAGCCATGGAGTGTCTCTGGTTGAAACTCGTCGTGTCTTAAAAATACAATTTTGTACAGGTCCTTCCTGACTTGACCAACATCCAGCATCTTTAATATCTTCCTTTTCAAAGACATTTACTCCAAGTTCACTCCTGTGCCTTTGGGAGTAGGAAACAACCTTCTGCATGTTTCTGGCCATTTTAGGTCCTCACTAAAATTCCAAGCACATGTGCCATCTTGAAGAGCAAGGAATCCTTGGCCAGTTTGAGAAGGTGACCTTGGTTTACTTTTTGACATGTTCCTCTTATGTTTTTGTCATATATTTCCCATTTAAGATAGGGAATAAAAAAGCTGTCTACCTGGAGGTGCAGATTCTCTTAAGAGTGTGACACTGCAGGCCAGGCACTAAAATACAGAAGTTCTTTGTGAGAGAAATGTTCTTAGCTTTAAAAATCTGAATACATATCTTCATAATGGACTGTCCAAGAAAGTATATGAAAGTGCCAGGATTTTACTGCAATTTCTTTAAGTTTTCTATCTTTGCCTTTGTTATGTGAGTCACTTGAGGTGTTACATATGTGAGTAACAACACCAATATAATCTGACCCAGTTGTTCCAATCATTATTGTTTGCCAATTTTCCTAGGTCAGATTTGGCTCAGTTTTATATGTACAATGTGTTTTGGTTTAATTTGCTATAATCTATAACTTGCAGATTAATATTTTAATTTGTCCTTGGGAAATGAAGCAGGAGAGTGGATGCTGACAAATAAAACCTGCGGGCTAAAGCCATGCAGTACCAGGGTGCTCATGTTATCTGGCAAGGGATTTGTGCTGCTTTTCAATGGCAGCTTAGGAGATATTGGGCAAAACAGAGGAGTCAGTGATTTACAGGAAAATCCCAACAATTTGCATGCCCTGCTTTCAAACCCAGTGTGAGATATCTGGAACTTTGGCTTTTCGCTATTCACAGCCCCTAGGTACAAACTGAAATAAGATTTTAAGGTGTGGAAACTGAGTATGGTTTAAAATCAATTAGCAGCTGTGTTTTCTGTTGGTTTTTCTACTTCCTTTTTCCCTGTTCTAAATCACAATTTGTGTACTCTGAGGCCAGCACTGCTCAGAGCACTCTTTTAGACATCTTTATTAGCTGGGAAATGCTATCAATTGTGTTTTTCTCTAAAACATCCAGCACTCTCTACTCAGGTTTCTCACTGGCAATGAGATTTATGTGCTCTGCAGTGTTGCAACATCAGAGTTTGGTCAAACAGTTGTTTTGTAACATCACAAGAACAGTGGAAAATTAAATGTTTATTACAGAGTGAGGCAATAGTATTATTCATATTGCAGTAGGATGAGGCAATGTGATCTTCTGATTCTGATGAAGATTTATGGAGTCTAAAAATAACTCATCCCCAGTGCAGAAAAATATGTGAAAATATACAGTCTATCCCTTAAATCCACAGCATTAAGTTAAATTAATAGAAGAACTTGTAGAGTGCATGGTTAAGTCCATGAGGGATATACTGTGACAGTGTATCTTTGCCTAAAAGCTCGCTCTGACAGCAAAAACAATGTACCACAGTATCTTTCTTTCTTATCTAATGGAAAGAATAACACACAGAGACTCAGTTCTTGTAATGAAAACCCCCACATTAATTTTGTTTTTTGATGTGTCATTGTGATTCAAGAGATGTTTTTAATGTCAGGATTGCTAGGACACAAACCATTTAAAAAGTATTTGGCAAAGATCCCTGTGCTTAGCAACAGCTCCTTTCATTTAAAACTGTTTTCTGAACCAAGCTATTCAAAACTTTGTTCCACTTATTAAAATAAAGTATCTTACTTCAAACNACAAGTATTTCAGAGAACATAATCAAGAGGAGAGCATTCAAATGCAATGCACAGAAAACATAAAAGGTAGCAGCATGAAAAAACTCCAATACTTTGTGTATGTTTCCTTGTTTTTCATTAAGAAAACTATAAAAATATACTCACAACCTTATTTCTCTTTGTGCCATTATGGGATAGTTAATATTACATTTCTTACCATGTTCTAAAATTCATTGCTAGATTTAAAGTAAAATGAGCTGCGCAGTATTTTAGTAAATGAAATATTGCACTAGTGGTGTATTTTCCAGTCATCTGGGTGACATAAAGCAGCAAGAGAGGAGCTAAATATAGAATAATATCTATTTTTTGCTGTTGGCTTTGTGCTCTTCTGTGAACTAGTGTCAATTCATGGCACAGTGTCACTGTGGAAGCTCTTTCCAACAAGGTAAAGACATGCTCAGCTTCATTGTGTAACTTCACATTAAGAATTTATTTCAGATTTTCACTTTGGTTTAGTTCTGCCTTAAGTTTGCTTGCTTTTGCTAGCAGAGGCATTGCCAAGGCAATAATGGCTCCAGAAGCAACACATCCCTTCACAAGTGAAGGGATGTTGTTCCTTCCTTAGTGTTTCCTCTTTTACCTGCACACTTTAGAAAATAAGGATGGATGCATCATGCCAGGATCCTCTTCTGTGAAGAGATTCCAAAGTACAGTTGTGTAGGATGCCAGATGCTTTTTTATAGTCCTGAGTGCTCAGTTCTCTCTGAAGTCGAGAGGTTGAGGTGAGGACTAAAGAGGACTGAGCATAAAGAATAATTTTGTTTTGCAGATTTTGCTGGTTTTAAAATTTGCTTTGTTTAGAACTGAGAACCCCAGACTTGAAAAATTCCCCATCAACAGAATGCCCTGGACCTGTGGCTCTGGCTCAAGCTCTGACCTCATTCCTCAGGCTGTGGCTGTAGGGTTACAAACACAGCCAACAAAGCTTCTATCCCACCATGGGTTCATAGGAAACTATCTTGGCCATTGTAGATATAACTGATAAAATTGTCATAATCCACCAGAATTTTGGGAGTAAAAATCTGAAAAGGAGCTTTGAATAATGGTAACTGCATAGATCATGCTGTATAACTTTTTCAAGATGACAGTGACTGTAAAATCAATGCAATTTTTGATCTCATGTTGTATGGGCAGAAAAATGGTTATTTCCAAGATGTTAAAAAGCTAATCTATTCTGTTAAGATTTTGTATCTTGCATAGATATAGCTGATTTCTTTTTTTTTTCTTTTAATTTTACAAACCAAGTTGGGAGCCTTGACATTTATTGGGCCCCCATATTTTTCATTTATATTCTCTCTAGTCTTCACCATCTGTTATGACAGTAAATAAGTTTCAAATAAGCCATATCTTCCTCAGCATGAGTTGCTTTTTCTGCAAAAAAAAAAAATTAAAGTTGCAGTTGGATGTGATATTCGAAGTTACAGCTTGTCTTCAAATATTTAGTAGCGTATTCCTGTGCCAAGGGATATCAATCTGCCATTTGCCTTGCTCACAGTATAATAAAGATTATCCAAGCACTTCTTTCATAAATATGTCAAGGCTTTTAATTACTATAGCTCAGGAAGTAGCTCTTTCCACCACCTTTTCCCGTTTTGCTTTGGATTAATATGGTTCCTTCTTGTCTTCTTGCACATTAAATTCCAAAAGGAGGATGTAGTGTCTGATTTTGGTGGACATGATCTTCCCTTACAAATAAATTTTTTGGCTATACCAACAGCACTTTTGTTATTGTAAAAGTCAGTGCTTGATGGATATTTCAGATGTTGGTACAAAAGCTCAGGAAATTCTGCACGAAGTTGTTGGTTATTTAGTTCTGGTATAGGCGGGCTGAGGGTAAATTTGAGGTAAATTCATTTTGTATCTTTCCGTTATGCTGTACAAGAGCACTCCAGTGAGAAGGGATGAGGATGAGACTTGAAAGTCACCTTTGTACCAACATGCCACTTTGCTTTCCAAATTTATCTCTTCCCTTGATTATGAATATTGTGTCACATGGAGGCATTTTCCTCCTCCTTTGAGGATAGTGGTGCAAAATCACAGGTTGTTTTCACTGTTGTCTACTAAACTGCAACCAAACAACCTAAAACTCTCTCAAAGTAGCTCCTCTAACAAGGAGGAAATTTCAACCCATTCCACTCAAAACTGAAAACATTGCTAGAACAGCAAACATTAGTGTTTCTTGTGGACTGTTTTTTACAGATTGTGTTAGTTTAGGAGATGGTGAAATGCAATTAGTGATTTTTTTTTTGAACTGACAATTAGAATAGCCAATTGCATGCAGAGATGCACCTCTGGGACATACACAGCTTTAAAAGTTAGAAGGAAGCCTGGGATTGGTTGTTTTTTTTTTTTGCTTTTGCTTTCACAGGAAGTAAGGCAGCTTTGACTCTGTCCTTTGGAGGGGCCCGGGAAGGCTCTGGCCTGCCCCGGGCCCAAGGCTTTTACGGAAGGCTTGCCTGGCAAGATGACTCTTAGCCGGGAGAGGGGATGATGTGCTCTTATTTTGACTCTGATCAGTTTTTAGCAGCTGAAAAACACCCTGCTGCTCCCCTTTGAGGGGGAGCTGGCCTGAGGCCTCGCCATGGGCCTGGGCCTTTTTTCCAGCAAGGGGAGGGGAGCCCACAGCTTGCAACTACTTCAAGCTGAGCCTACTGTAAATCAGACCGAGGGGTGGAGGGCAAGGAGTTTTTCATCAGCTGGGCTGCTTTGAATCTTGCCTGAGGTTTTTGGTTTTTTTATTCTTGTGTTTGTTTTTTTTTGCTGCCGCCTGGCCGAAATTACGTGACTACGGCAAGTCTGGGCAAGTTTTAACTTTTTCCTGCCAGGAGATGGGACTTCTAAAGCACTGGCTCTTCTTAGAATGAAAACAGACAAATAAATGAAGCATTAAAAAAATTTGGCATAACAGTCAGATGAAGAGAGTAAGAAAATAATTAATTAGAGGACAAATGAAGGAGTTGCTTGTTAGTTGGACTTTCTTGTTTGAGCTATAGAAATAAATTCTATTGGTAAATTGTCTTTTAAATTATAGAAAAATATGGATTTAAAGAAATGATTAGTAAATTTTTTGAGCAAAAGTGTTTCTAATAGACTGTATAATCTCATAAAATGTCTGAACAAAAAAAAAAAGATGAAAAGCTCCCGCACCAGTAAAAAAAGTAAGAAAACATCTCTGTTCCTTAAAATGAAAAATCCTTTGCCTTGAAGCTGTTTATCCTTAGAAAGTGACACCCCAAATGCCTGAACTCCATGACCCATAAGCAGCTTAAAAAACTGCTAATAAAAAAAAATCAAATAAAAACAAGTTTTCCCCGGGCGGCTGTTTCAGTAAAAGTTCCGACCCACAAAAAAACTTTTTTTCCTGGTTGTCAGTGAGAGAATTCCATAGAAAACAAGAGACTCCTCTCCTGAAGAATAGATGAAAAACTATATTTAAATAATAAAACTGACTGAATGTCGCAAGTTTTGTCTCTATGTTGTTTGTAGAGAAGTGAACACTTGTAAGAAGGGAGAGGAGTGGAGTTTTAAAAATTTCTTTTTTTTTTCTTTTTTTTCTCTTCTCTTTGTTTTCTATCTGTATGTTAATAAATTACATATTTACTTTTAAATTAAGCCTGTTTTGCCTCCTTCTCCCAAAATCCTAATTTCCCAGTTAGCAAATAACTTAATAAACATAAAAACCACCACATACATAGTACATTAACCAAAAAATACAAAATTTTAACCAAAACAACAGCACAGATTTACCTGTTCCCCAGGTAATCTCTACCCCAGGAGCTTCTCAGATGTGTTAGAGGTTTTCTAGGATAAACCTGGAATAATGAGACAGAAATTCTACTTGTCCCTTCCACCCATCACCTGTAATTCTGTGGCTCCAACTGGCCCCATCCCAAATTATCTTTTTGCCCCATCCTTTGATATTTCTGAAGACTGTATGTATATTTAGTGTGTGGATTTTAAAATCTTGTCATGGGTTGACACTGAGCAAATGCCAGTGCACCCATGAGTGTATAGTTTTTAATAAACTACTGCGAGATGTGGCCGGAACAGAGCAGAAGCAGGCCTATCACTTAGAATAGAAAAAAAAGACATTTATTAAACTACATGACAATAGACAACAAACACAAAAAAAGAACCCAATCACCCAAAGGCAGAATAAGAAACTTCTCACAACACTTTTCCTCCTCCCCCCAATTTCCATCCTTTACAATGCTCGACAGTTGACCCCAGCACGTACTTTCATATCTACTTGCTTAAACCTTCCACAGCCCTGGGTTCCTAACAAGCCATTATCCTTTAA
>VZDJ01000991.1:249234-264181 GCA_008694505.1 Cyanoderma ruficeps | reverse complement strand
AAAACAAAACAAAACCACCCCACCAAACCAGCAAACCAACAAACAACAATTTTGAAAAGTCCTGACAGGGTCAAAGCTACAACCTTGTTAGTCAGGGTGTGGAAAGCAGTCCAAAAGTGAGTCCTCCTGGAATGGCAGGTACAGCTCCGCTGAGGCAGAAAATGATCCAGTAGCAGAAAAGAAAGGGGTCCTGAGGTGGTGAGAAGGGTCCAGCCTTCCTCCCGTAATCGGATGAAGCAAGACACTGTGCTGGTTTAAAGTCCCAGCTTTATCCAGGTGAGAATGGCTGGCTCCTCCCACGGGGTGGAGCATCACACAATAGGTACGCTAGGGGCTTGGGAAGACTGTTAATGGGCCATTATGGAGAAAGATAAGAACAATGCTCTACCTGATACTGACCGTTGGCCCATTATCAAAAGGCACCCACCCCCAACTGTTTTTCAGCAGATGAAATTGAATAGACTATAACCCAGGACAGAACCCCACTGCGGTCTCTGTACTTCTCCACACTTTTCTGTACTGTATTGTGTTCTTGCCTTGTCAGTGGTTTGGGGGTTTTATCTGTACAATTGTTTCCTTGGTTGACTCCAATGTGTTTGTTTTTCTAAATGATAGCCAACCCCTATTTTGGTATAGTTCCATATTACTTCATCAATCACTTGAAGGGAACGTTGACATAGTGTTAGGTTCTTTTGAGTAAAACAAGGCTGGTTTTATTATTTTGTTTTGTATTATTTTCCCCTATTCCCATTGGACTGGGAAAATTGAGTTTTCATAGGCCTAATCTTCTCAGCTAATGTTATGAGCTAAAGCTAAGTAGCATTTGTTGGAAAACAAGAGGTTCATTTTGTGCTCAACTCATTATTTTGTTTGGCAGAGATGTAACAGATACTGTGCAGGAATTCAAACTGGTTTTTTTTATTCACTGTATGGCTCAAGTTCTATTTAGATGGTTGCTATTTAACTGTATTTCAAATATTATGTTTATTTTTTAAAGAGAAAATTTTTGACTCAGTATCTATAGTTGAAATAATGTCATGTAATGCAACAAATTTGTAAGAGTTGTGCAGGATGATCTGAAGGGAAGATGCAACAGGCAAGAGAAACAGAATTTAAGGAAGATCCAAAGAAAAAAACCCCTCTGGTTTGGCCAGAAATAAGCCTGTGACCATCAGATATGAATTAATTTGTTAGATGGATTAAAGGCCATGTGAAGGTTGAAAGGCAAATGGGTAAGGTGGAGTCAAAAGTCTGTTCTCTGCTGGAGAAGAGCAGCAAGTTTGCAAACTAAGAAAGTACTTGTGGGGTTGTAACTAGTAGTATGAACAGTATTTCGAGAAAAGGAGTAAAATATATGAGTGGTTTCTGTTCTGGGAAAGAAGGAAAGCTGCCGGAGGAGAGGGTTGCTGGATGTGTGAGACTGTGGATGGAGGCTGGGGAAAAGTGACATATTCACAGTGACTGTAGATTCCCTGCAGGAAAGCAGAACACATGTAATCGGGTGATGTTCCCCAAAATTGTCTATTTTGCAGAGGATCTGAAGTGCTGAAGGGTTTGTGTAATATATTGCTGTGGAGGAGAGAGATGGGACAGGAATTCTGTTCAGGAAATCCAGAACAAGGGAACAGGGATGTCAGGCAAGATCACCAACACATTGGAGAGAAACCACCTCGTGTTTGGATGTTCTCCAGATGAGCTCCTGAACACACAGAGAGGAACTTTGGATATTCTACACATGCCAGTAGTGAGTGTGAGTTTTTCATGATGTATTCTTGTATTCATGGCTGTTTGAATTAGACTTTCTAGTCTTTTCAAATTCTCATCCGGTAAGAATTTTTAAATGCTTCTAAAAATTTTTGCATTGTCTTTCTCAGACCATTATTACAGATAAAAGCAGAATTTTTTTATGAAATAACATACACTTGTCAGTAGTATAGTTTCAACTTTCTACCCCATCTTTCCATAATATTTATTTCTTGATTACACCTATTCAGCTATGTTGGATCTGCCTCCTGAGAAGTTTAATACAGATGATGGCATTGATTTAGAATTGTGCAAAGTCTATGAGTGGAATTTTCTTTTTCTTATGAAAATATTAGAATGCCTAGAAAATACAAATTTTTATACATTACAAATATAATGTATTTCATATGACTTGGAACTAAGCCTTGAAATACTCTGTTCATCCTTTGCCATGGTGAACATTGACCACTTTTATTAATAATTATTATTATCTTTATTAATTATTATTTTCTTAATTAATGATGTTGAAAATCTAACAAAATTTTTAAAACCTCTGTAACTATCATAATCCACATAACTGTCATAGCAACTATTGAAAAAAAAAATCAATAAAATATGTGGGGTTTAGTGCACTGTCCAGTGAATGGTGTCTGAAATTCTGACTTTATTCTTATACTGACAGATTTGGTAGTTACAGACCTCTGGTTATGGAAAGCTCAGATGTCTCTGCTCCTTCTCCAGGCCAGGGGCTGGAGTGGAAGCCACAAACTGCTGTGGAAACCCCCTGTGGCAGGAGTTTTGGGGAGATTTTGTTCCCTGGGATCCATCTGGTGTTCCTCATGCAGCCACTTCACTCGGCCATTGCAGAGAACATGGGGGGACTGCTCTCACTGAACAAAGATTATTCTTCATGAGTAATTTTCTTGCCTGTCATTTTTTGGATAAGAAGCAATTTTTAAAATGTGTTGTCAGAAATCCATCCCTTATGCAATAAAAAACTCAAAAGCTGTGCCTGATGACATACAAGATGTCCAGATCTCCATTGGCTCCTTCTCTGCAATCTGTTTATAAAAGTTAAAAAATGCAGCAGAATGAGTTGGTTTGTAAAGGTGCTTTTTTGAATGCTAAATCATATCTGCAAAACTGAAACACTAAAATTTGTCTTGTTTCACTAAATGAGAGTGGTCTGAAACAAGTTTTACTTTAAGTTGAAACAGAAGATAACACAAATAGAACAAAAGAATAAATTACACAGTCCATTTCTCTCTCTCCCAATGGGAAGAATTGAATGAATTTAATTTATTTGAGGTTTCTGTGGTAGTTTGTGTATTTGCAAAAAAAATCTGAAAATTATATATGTGCAACTACTATAATCTTTTCCAGAAGTATTCATCTTAGTCATGTGGAGTTTTTTATCTCATGAAAATTCCCATCAAAATACTTTTGAATTTACAAAAATATTAATTACTAATACATTTTGAATTTTTTAAATGTGTATGCCAGATATTTCAAAGATGTATTTTGATCCTGAATGAGTAATATGCCTTTTAGAGATGTGATGTACCTCATTTGCCATTCATTTAATGTGAGCTAAAAGGCTTAGCATATCTAAAATTAATTCAATAATTTTATGCTTTTCTTGAGATTTCTTTAAGCCTGCAAGGAATTGGAAATTCCCAAACAGTGGTTAGGAAACAATGCAAAAAGATATAACTTCTTCTGTCTGAGGTTTGCAATTGTTGTATGAAGTCATATTTCTGCTCCCTCTAACCACTCTGTTTTAGCCTTGCTAAGAAATCTATGAATTTCTGGAATTACATGGCAGCAGAGCTCAGTGTGTCATTGGCAATGGATTTTGGTAGTTCCCTTTGAAGGGCAGTCCTCATTTCCCTCCAGCATCCCTCAAAGAGAACATCCAGGGACCAAAATCCGTGCATCCCCCAGGACACGTGTGCCATGAAACCTCTCAGGGTTAACTCCTCAGCGCTCCTCAAGGGTGCACCTGCTGGTGAGCTGAGCTCCTGTCCTGCCCTGTTGATTTATGGTGCCGTGGTGTTTCCTTAAATGCCCCTGGCTGGCTGTGTTCCCATGGATTCCCAGCTGGAACTAGCCCTCACTCATTGACGGCTTCTGTTTGTCAGCACCAGTGCAGTGAAATAACAATAATTCAGCTTACCTGGCAAGCTCAAACCATTGGCACGAATTTTTAAAATGCTTCAAGCGTGGACTGAAACAATTTCAGGAGTTCCTAAAACTTTCTGTTCCATTTCTTGTCCAAAGGGAGTGTTTGCAGACAAATTTCAGCAGCAGTGTGGCAGGAGGGCTGTGCTCATCCCCATGCCTCTGTCACTTGTCCCTGCTAGTTTTCCTTGGCATTTTTGTCTCATTGTTTGTCATGTTTGTGTCCACCCCTGAGCTAAAAGGGAAAATCCCTCTCTTTATTATCCAAGTAACAATGGGATCACAGGTCTTTGAGGGTGGGTTTTTTTTGTTTGTTCGGGGTTTTCTCAGTGTTGCATGACATAGGGCTATTAGTGTTTTTACAGAGTAACAATGATGAAAGAGAAAACCGCATTCCAGTGGCAAGTCACCTCCAGGTTAAAAGAGGTAAAAAATAAGTATTCTCTGTCATAATTGCCTAGCATGGAAGGAATAGTGCCTGAACATTAATGTCAAGCATTTTTTACTGAGTTGTCATCTGAAATATACCTGGTATGAGCCCAAATGCACACAACAGGGTACAATGCAAAGTTATTTACATGATGATAAAAGGATATGTGGAGGTGAAGGAGTTACAGACCATGGGCTATAGACAAATTTAAATCCCGTGTCCTGTTTGAGCCTTGGAGTTTACATTATTCCATCTGCTAAAACTCATAAGCAACTGTCCTGATTTCATCAGCTTTATGATATCAAGACAATTTTCACAATCAATAATAAGCAAGTCAGATTTTTGGGTTTTTTATTCTATAACCATTTACCAGATATTTTCACCACGGTCTTCCACAAGTGTATAAAAATGTGAACACAGCGGTTGACACAATGTTGACATACAGAGAAACATGATTTGTTTTCTTTAAGACAGGTAAACTTTCAGAGAAGCTGCCTGAAGAATTCTACCAGCAGGAAATTATCATTTCTACATACCTGGCATTGTATAATTTAATGTTGTCTTCCCTTGATTCATGTAAAGTACAGAGGAATGGCAAGGGTTACCTGTGTGATCCAATCTGTTGAAAAAAATAATTTTTATTTGGCTCTTTTAGCCCAGGATGCTCTTGCTGGTTTGTGAATGTCCATGTTTTTCCTTGTCATGAATGAATATATTCAAAGCTGAAAAAAAATTATATTAGTCGCATTAAGGTACCTTTCAAGCTCTAGCCATGTGGACTGAATCAGGGAAGAGTATTTTTGTACTCCTGGACCACAAAGGAAGCGAGTTATACTCGACTGGGCACTAAAATGATCTTCAGAGAGCAGTATTAAGCTGAAAATATAAAGATCATAAATAAAATTTCAGAGGAAAAAAGAACCTCAGTCAGTTGGTTTAGGTTTGATTTGGTACCAGAAGAAACCCTCACTTTAAACATGAACTATAGTGAAACACTTCACTGTTTTCTGAGAGGCAAAAGCTTGAATTCTCACAGCTCTAGTTCAGATTCATCACAAGTTATGCAGGTTGGCTGAACCTGATTCCTCCAGAAATGCAGGTATGAACTAAAAAAACCAGAGTCTCTATGCAAAATGTGTGGTGTTTGCTGTTAGAAATGAGTTCAGGGAGCCAGTCTCTCAGCCTTCCTTGATTTCCAGCTCCATCTGGGCCTGCAGGGGCAATGTCATGGATTTGATACAATTGTGCCTTTTTGAGAGGTTATTTATTTGGTGGGGCATTGGAATATTCTGACTGAACCCACATGTATCAGCTAATGCTGCTTGGGGAAGGAGTGGGGAAAAACCCCTGTGAATTTTTAATATACCTGAAATATCTGGTGCATCTGTATCTCCATGAATTAAAATATTCGAGTTTTGAGGAAGATATCGTGTAGCATCTTAATTTCTGTTTTATACAGTATTGCCTTCTCCAGAAGCATTATCGCTAAAAAAAATTAAAGTAATTTAGCTGCACTAATATTTAATTGTTTTCAGCTCTAAATTTTTCATTCCTTCAACTAAAATTTAATTTATTGTAAGAACTTTAAACAAGCTAAAATTGCCATTTGCAAAAATACCCATCCTGATTAGATTAAAATCACAATTTCTCAATTTGCCTGTGGAAACATATTAATGTAATGGATTCTGTTCTGCACTGAATGGCAGACAGATTGATGTGTCAACAGAGAAAAGAGTTATAACCATCAATGTGTCTCTCTTTGTTTGACAGTGATTTACTACTGTCCAAAAGTCTGTTAGCTCAACTTTCAGATTGAGTTATTCAGACTTATTTCGAGGTGTCACCCCCTCAGAGACATTGTCTGTCAACCCCTGCTGCTGCAGGGGACCCCAAAGCCATCTTGGAACTTCTGTTGTAGGGACAGGCTCCAACTCAGGGTGTACATTTGGGGTTCCAAATAGCTCTGTTGGAAACTCAAAGCTGTAATTTTTTTTATGATTTCATTTTCAGGTCTGAAAGGCACTTTTTAATATTAAATCCTGGTGAATGCCCCAATTCTGTAAAGCCAGAAAATTTCTAATACGTGCATGATTAAGGCAGCAGAGATCTTGGAGATGCAACATCTGCACATTATTTAATGAATGGGTAGCCCCAGGATTTGATATAGAATTAGTACAATTTTAACACCTAACTATTAATTCCTGTGCTCTTATATCCCAAAGTATAGCTCAGGCAATGGGGAAAGCCTTGAGATCCCAAATCCTTGATGAATCAGGTGGGAGAATCCCTTTTCCTTTCAGCTGTTTCAGAGTCAAAGCATTAATTTTTCTTTGTGCTATCACTGGATTTTCAGAATTTATTGCATTAGAATATTTTCATTTACCATTGATAATTTTGCCTTTTCAATTTTAATTGTCTCTACCTTTATGATCTGATAAAACAACTTGCTGTAGATTTAATACAAAGAAAAGTTGATCTTTCATAGTTGGCTAGCTTAATAATCTATTTGATCACCTTTGTCACTCTTACTAAAATAGCTTGCAAGAAGTGTAGACTGCACTAAAAAGTAAATTCTGCAATATAGCACTCATCAGAGTAGGAAGCTGCTTGCCTTCATTCCTACTGTCAAAGAAAATAGGGCAAGTACTGGTTTCAAACTTTTAAAATTAATAACTTTAAAGCTATTTTAAAACCTTCAAAAGAAAATAAGTAATTTTGATCAGAATGGACAAGGCTGCAATTTTGTATTTGGTTTTCTCCTCTATTATTTTGATAAAACTAATATATCCAGATTAATGGAACACTTCCCAGCCCAGTTTTCCTAGTTCTGTCTCTGTGCTTTGCTTTTTCTAAGCTAGGTTTGACCAGCCACCACATTTTTCACATCTCTTGGAAAACCATTGTGTCCTTGGGCCCTTTTTCAGCCATGTGACTGAATTTTCACAGCAGTTTTCTGTAATCTGTGTTGGCATTAGCAAAGGATATCCTTATGTCCCTGGCTGTCTTGGCTTCAATAGGTGCTGATAATTATATTTGAATTGAGAAGTAAATTTAAGGGTTCAATACATACAGAGTTAACAATGACTTAATTCTTGTTTGGTCTATCACCCTGTGTTGCCTGTTTGTAAAAACTTGCTGGTTTTTAATGAAATAATTTGGTATTTGAATGAAGCACATCAGGCCATCATCTGAGTGTCAGTGTTCTGCACACAGAGCTTTCAGAGATGCTGAATTGGGTCTTTCATTGCTAGACCACATTGATTTATGTGATCAGCAGCAGTTTATAGTTCTGAGTTTAGAAGAAAGTTGGAATATCCATTGAATTCTCAGGGAGGGTGGGGCTGTTGAATGTTTGCCATTAAAAGAACTTTAAAAATAGCAAAATAGTGTATGAAAGTTATGTACATTTGAAATTAATAGTTTCTGTTTGGAGGGAGAATTCAGAACTGGGTGTAATGATCCTGTGATCACAGTCAGGCATTGCACAGCACGAGGAGCAGTGTCCAGCACAGCCCAAAAAAATTCTACAGGCTAAAGGGTTGTTTGTTGTCCAAAGTCCCAGCATCAATTACTGTGACAAATAAAACACAGTCTGAAGAAGGAATTGCAATTTCCCTCACACGGAACTAATTCTATTGTAATTCAGCCATCCCATCTGTCAGAGCAAAATTCAAAGTTTACAATAGCACATATGTGACCTGAGCACTGTGTCTCTCCTTTAATGTGCCTCAGTGTTAGAAAAACAATTTTATTATGCTGTAGTTGTCTTAGTAACTCTCAGGGCTTTTTATTAAATAATATGCATCCTATGAAAACTATTAGGTGATAGCATCGTGTTCCAAATTAATAAAATATAGGGGGAAAATATGTGTAATTTCAGAACACTGAAGATTCTCAGGCAGCTTTGATTGTGCATTGAGTCATATTTCAACTAAACCTCAGGGATTCCCTTCAGTAGCAGCTCAGCTGAGGAACAGGCCCAGGATCACACTGGATCCTATAGTGAACTTACATCAAACCTTAATTTCATTTACCATCTTCAGACCACAGTTTATTCAGTTCTAGGGAATAAAAACTATCTATTCCAGTCTAAAATTTGATGGAATCTAGTTTGTTAATTTTTTTTTCTCTTTGTTTTATGGCTGTTGGATTCCTCAGTAATAATGATGGAATACTGGGCCAGGAGGAAAAAAAAGTTATAAACTCTTATATACAAATTACATTTTGTGTTGTTAATTTTTTTTTGTGTTAGTGTTATTCACTCATTTCTTGAGTGAATATCACAAAAGTGATAACACTACAGAGGAATTCAGTTATTCTACATCCTTGACACAAACTGACAAATTTCTAACACATTCTTCATTTTTCAAGTTCCTTGTATTTTTTACCTACATGCCAGAAATCTTCAGATTTCCTGTATTCTTTAGACCAGGAATAATACTCAGGTGTGTTTCAGAGGTGATATGGAACCAAATATTCCAAAGTTGGTGGTAGAGTTGTAGCAGCTGTGGAGTCAGGCATAAAAGCCACTGAAACACCCTCAGTTTTCCCACAGTGCAATTTGAAAATTAATAAGGATTTGACAGATATTTATTGTCAGGATCTTTTGGCTTAAACATCTTATTTTTTTTAATATATATTAGTGTCCTGCCAAATCTTTTCCTTTGACTCTCTCTGCTTTCTGTAGACTTTATTGCCTAGAGACTTTTCAAGGGAAACAGACGTTTTTATAAATTACCAGCAAAAAAGGGTAAAATTTGGCATTAAATTAAAAGACAATAAATCACTTTTTTTTCTGTTACATTAATTATCATCAAAGGTTTCATTAACTGATTTCTTATCAGCAAAGTCAACAACAAAATTGGAAGCTGGACAAGTTTCTCCCATTATCAAAACCAAAACATTTTACAGACCCTTTTTTCCCAGTTTCTATTTTCTAGAAGAATGACTACAGCCTGCAGATTGGACTCAAAAGTCCTCAAATCTCTTCCTGCCTTCTTTGTTTTAACTGGAGTTGAAAACTGTGATATCAAAAAAAATCTATATGTTAGTCTGAGACTGTCTGCAAATAGGCTTCTGTAGCTCATGAATACAGAAATAGTGAGTTTAGGATGCTGTGACCGTTTTAAATAAGCTTGTTTTTTTCAATAATTATCTAATAATTATTCAATAATTCAGTCATTATCTAATCATCCATAATTACTCTTCTATCTGCTAAACCTTCCTTGAAGTTCAGGTAAAATTATTTTTCAAAATATTTGCCAACTGAAATTTCAGCTCAGCTTTACTGGAGCTGCTCAGTAGACATTTAATGGGGAAAATAAACACAAAACCCACAAACTCTTTTGTTCTTCTGTTACAAATTTTTCTGGTTTCCTTTTCCAAGGGGGGTTCAATGGTCACAGTAAGAGGGGTTGTCTTTACACAGAGGGTCAGCACCAGCACAGGGCTCTTGCTGAGTTCCTTGGGGTGCCTCTGCTCTGGAAGGAGGGAAGCTTTGGGATGAGCTGATTCCCTGGATGTAATTCCATAGTCAGAACGTGGCAGCATTCCTTACACAACTTAGGAGCTGCCACCCCACTCATTGCACAGGAACTGATGCAAGAGGTCTGCAAGTTTTGTGGGCTGTAATTATCCCGAGTAATTTAAGAATCCATTTACCTTCTGCAGATGGAGATGAAGTTTAATCAAATACAGTGTAAATCAGCCTTTATTAGGCACATTCTGTTGGCTATTATGGAGGTGTTAACGTTTAAAATGCTCCTGTATTAAAATACTTCCCAGGTGAACAAGCACAGGTTTTAATTGTAAAACAGAATTTTGCAGTAATGATCAACAAAGTTCTTTTTCTTCAGAATTTGTGCTACTTTGAACAAAGACTCTTGATATTTACAATCCACATACTGTGGTCACTCTGTAAACCAAATCACTTATTTGGAAAATAGTTACTGAAGTACTGATTTGGTCAATAATAAACAAAAATTCTGAAGCTGAAAATTTGCAGCAATGCATTTTTATATTTAATAACAATTTCCAGATTTGCTTTTAATTACTTCACGTGAAGGAATGCCAATCCAAATTCCTCCTGTAAATCTTTGGTTGTATGTGAGTTGAGCTCTATTTCAATTTTTACATACAGAGCTCTAGTTTTGGGAAATTCTGTATTAATATTATTATTCTTCTTTTGGGAGGTGTAAAATTTAAATGCTTTGTGGATTTCTCTCATTAATGGCATAGCAAATGAATGATCCATATTGCACTTCAAAGCAGCCCAACCTCCATGACAGATCTGCAGTAGAGGTGGTTCTACAGACCAGCAACAAAGCTGGATTGGTGTTTATGGAGTCCTGTGTTATTAGGATGAACTTTTGGTCTGCACTTATGACTAAAAGCATAATTTCCTAAAGCTTTTTAGTCCAAATATAAGAGTGTCTTTCTCAAAGCCTCGAAGTCTGCAGAGGCCTGTGGTGATCTCAGGTACCAGCTCTTTCATGGCAGCTACTTTGGCTGTTAACAGGATATTCCCATCATGAATTCCAAAACTATATATGGACATTTTGGTGGGAATGTTAAGTGTTAGGATTTGACACCTCTGTGATGCAGAATAGCTTTAATACCCACTTTTTCAGGATGGGGAATAGAAAGTTCCTTCAGTCCTTTGAGCATCCAGTCTTTGAAGAAGGATTATACCTATTTTTATGAGGAAAAAATCTGGCCTGGAGCATCTCAGCTTGCATTTACTGCAGAGTTCTGTGTTTAGTAACTCAAAACAGTATTTAATGTGCTCAGTTAGCCCCTGGTTATAGCAAAGGCACTTGTTCAGTGGGTCAGGTGGACTGGGTTGAGCTCTTCATGGTTCACTGGACACAAAAGCCATGGAAAGTTGTAAATGGCAGCCTGTTGTAGTTTAAGTTCCATCGTTAATGGACTGTTCTGTATCCCCCTGTTTCCCTGAAGTAATGGTTTTGTCCCAAAAGTTGTTTCCACCCCCTGAGCTGTCAGTTGTACTTAACCCAACCCCTTTTTCCTGAAGGTTCAAAGTCAATCTTTCCCTGGACCCATCCCTGTTAAAACCCATCCTGGGGATTCCCCTAATTCATGACATCCCATTGGTCCATGTGACTTGTTTTCTTCCCACTGTTTTCCCATTGGTCCCTGAAGTATGAAACTCCTCCTTGTTCTCCTCCCACATCCTCTCCCTATTGGTTAAAATTTGTTACCTGCCCCTGGGACCTCCCCCATTTATAAGCTGCTGTGCACTGTACTCCTGGTCCAGTCTGTCACTGGCTGTTCAGAAGAATAAACCCTTTTGGATTACAAACAGAGGACTTCCCACTCATTCCTTGCCCCCAACCAGCGCCGATCTAAAGACCTTCGTGCCGTAGAGCAAAGTGCTCTAAGCCGCGTCTCTCGTTGCCCACTCGGGAGACGTGTCCCACTCACAGCACTGTGCCATGGTGGCTGAGCTAGCTAAAAGACTCCAGCACAGCGTCAGCAGCCCACAGTGATAATATTGAGAATGATCAAACCTGGAGAGAAAAGGTGGAATGAAGAATAACAGATGGGTGGAGAGCTGTGTTCCATTTTCATATCATGTATTTAAAATTGAATTGTGGGTACAATATGAGCAGAGTTTCTTCTCAAAAGCTAAATGCTGATCATCAGCTCTGGTAGATTTATCTATTAGACACTGCCCTCTGGATTTATGGTAATTGTGAGTTTGGCTTACTCTGACTCTTGAGAAAATAATAGAAATGGAAGGACTGCCAGCTGGCCTTTTTGCTCCAAGGAATTAAAAAGAAAAGGAAAAACAAACATTTGATGGGGCTGATAGTTGTTTGCTTTCTGGGCAAAAAGCAGCATCTAATTTCCATTTATACATCCCTCACAGTGCTGGTGCTTTCAAGCTTCCCCATGTAAAAAGAGTGGAAATAGTTTCTCAGTTAATAAGTGCCACTGCTGGGTTTCCTGGGTAAAAATGAGAGCTTTTGACATCTGTTATGTGGTGTCCTGATAGAGTTTTCCCAGTTTGGGACTTGATGCTGCAGTGAAATGCAGACCCCATGTGGCCCAGGTGTTCTGAGTTAGTTATACAGGCAATAAGGTGCAAACTGGGCACCCTTGGCTAATAAAGGCTTCACTCCTGCCATCCCAAAAATAAAGGCATAATGTCAAATCAAAGTCAAGTCTTTTTTAATGCTGATACTGCCAGTGATAATTCAGGTAGAAATGGCAAATATTTTCTAGATTGAGGGTTGGCCTTAATGTTTTATTGTTATCTGTGTATGAATCAATGATTTTGTGTAATAGTTTATTGAGTAATTAAATATTATTTTAATATCTTTGTTGTGTATATTTATTTAAATTACCAACTTTTGAGTAGTTCAAACACTTTTGTGTTTTATAGGTAAATGGCCAGTGTGAATATCCCCAGCTGTCCTGAATTAATGAAAGATTTACAGCTCCTCATTTTTGCAAATTACACTGAAAACAGATAAAAGAGTGTCAGATAAGGGAGCTATGGTGAGTGGAAAATAAGGACAAGGAAATGAAACTTAGTCCTTTCTGAAAAGCTAAGAAAGAATCTTAAGGTCCTAAAAGAAGAAGAAGAAGATGATGATGATAATGATAATGATAGTAATAATAGTGTTATGAGAGATTCCTATGCATTAATTTGTGCTGAAAATAAAAATGTAATAAGAAATAAAACAAAGTATAAGGGCATCTTTGAGAGACTGGAAACGTACAAAGAAAACAAAAGGGAATTCCAAGAAGGCTGGAGACACCCAAAGAGAGATAAAGCAAACAAAAAAGAAACCAGCAAACAAAAAAGAATCATGGCATCCTCGAAGATGAGCCATCAAGAGGTCCTAACGACCAAAGAACACCTATGAGATAAGCTTGATGGGATCAGTGATGGCTTCTTGAAAATCTCATTCGTTCATCAGCATGTCTCTGGAAACCTATTCACCAAAATCAAAATCCCAAAAGGAGACAAATGAATACTAATACATGGACTATTAGACAAAGAAAATCCAGCCTCAGGGAAACTAAAAAGTATAAAACTAGACTTTTCAAAGTGGTGGACTTTGTGAATGGAGGGGAAGCAAGTGCGATAGAGGCCTGTCTCACGTTCACCCAGTGTTGATACCGGGGATTGAATTGACCCCTTTTTGTGGCTGTAATTTTTAGGTTTTTTCGTATTCACTGTCATGCGAGAAATAATTTTTTTTTTTATTTTTAAATTTGGCTAATTCATTTATAACAATAGTATTTCCCTCTTGCATAGCAATGGATTGAATTCAGCTGCTCTCAGGGATAACTGTGTGATCTATGTAAGAAGAGGGGATAAAACCCCATTTTTTCTTCTAGAGCACTTTGAAAGCCATTTCTGGCAGTACAACTAAAATCTCGTATTTTTAGTGGAATTCACTGCTTCTTTGTATCCCATCCTGTTTGAAATGAAAGAGATCCTGAGCTGCTTTGTTTTGAACAATGCACTGGATTCTGGGTATTTTTCATGTTTCACTCATATTTATTGTAATTTATTAATCTACATTGCCCATAAGGACTTGAACTGAAAGTCCTAAGACTTTACATGCTGTGAAATTGCCTCCCATTCTGCAGTTGTAGCATTGGCTGGTTTAGGATCTTTTTTTGTGTCCTGTAAAACATCTTTTTCAGGAGTTCCCACTTCATGGTTCTGTGAGATTTTTTGGTTTTACGGCTTTCAACTAGCCTGGCATGCTTGCAGGATTTAGCACAAAACAAATTCAGTAACTTTTTTTTTTGGTCAATCTCTCAATTATTTCTTCCTTTCGGTGAAATATAAATAGAGTTGAGCAGCAGATTAAAGTGTTGCTGAAGGCTCTGATCCTCTGCCATCATCCTCAGGAATGTTCTACACGTGTTTTTTCATAACAAAACAAACAAAAAACCCTGAATATGTAATTTTTTTCTTTCATACTTTCTGAGTAGTGCTTTTCTTGAAGACTCCTACTATGCTGCAATAAATTTTGGGTTCTTCAAAGCAGCAAGGGAAAATGCGCTTTTAGACAGTTACTGAGCTTAAATACCTTCAAAAAGAGAATCAATTCTTTTTATTCTGCTTTGTGCTAACATAATATTTTGTCATTCTGGATTTCTGTGGAAAAATATTTAGAATTTTTTGCATCTCTGACTTGGGGTGTGTGTGCGTGTGTGTGTCTGCAGCTAAATGTCATTTTCAGCACAAGTATGTGAACCATGTTGTCATGGGTTGACGCTGGGGAAATGCCAGTGCACCCATGAGTGTATAGTTTTTTAATAAACTACTGTGAGATGTGGTCAAGAACAGAGCAGAGCAGGCCTATCACTTGAAATAGGAAGAAAACATTTATTAACCTACATAACAATAACAATAGACAATACATAACAACACACAATAGACACAGAAAGAAAACCCAATCACCCAAAGGCAGACAAGAAAATCTCCCAGAACACTTTTCCTCCTCCCCCCAATTTCCATCCTTTACATGCTCAACAGTTGACACCAGCACATACCTTCATATCTACTTGCTTAAACCTTCCACAACCCTGGGTTCCCAATCCAAG
>VZDJ01000991.1:221825-243838 GCA_008694505.1 Cyanoderma ruficeps | reverse complement strand
AGTCGGAATTCGATCGAAATCGGAAACGGACATGAGACTGGCCCGCGCCAGTCTCCCCGTCATCCGCTTCCCCGACCTGTTCTCGGAGTCTTAGTTTTATACCCTTTTTTCTCCCGCAGGCCAGGTTTTTCCTTTGAGACAATGGGATTATAATGAAGCATTAGTTTTGAAAATTTAAGGGACTAGTAAATCATGAAGCCTGTCAAACTGCTGAGTAATCAATGGCCTGTGTTATCAGCGGATACAGACTTCCTCTGATAAGCAGAACCCAGATGTAAGGATATACATCTCACTACAGAAGGAAATACATCCTTTGAATAATCAATAGACAATACAAGCATCAATCAAACAGTGCTGGAAAACAGGATTCAGCTGTCACGTAGCGCTGAACAGGTTAAAAAGTCAAAGCAAGGAAGACCCATTTTACTTCATCATTTTGAGACCCCGCCCCATAAAAAGACCACCGACCCATTTCAAAGAACAAACTACGCATGCTTAATAGCTTTTTGGCTAATTACCATACGAAGCGGGGAATGGGATGTACCAGAGTTATGAATATGCATTTGTGTTTTGCGTATTCAATATTCTTGTACATAAAAAGACCCTGTGATCACCCGTGAATTGCGCGTGTGTATTTGGGAGCTATCCCGCACGCTGCCCGGCGTTGTAATAAACATACACTTTCTAACTTTAAACTGTTAGAGAGTCTTTGTCCGTTGTAGTGGATATCGGTGTTAGATCAATATCCATATTTTTTTAATAAATCAATAATATACATGAGTCTTTCTTTAGAGTTTTTAATTTTTCCTGAATCAAGTTTGAATGGGGTCCGGAGATTAGCAGGGAAACAGTTTTCAGTTGCAGAGTGGGGTCTCCCTGCCAGACAGTCCGATGTTTAGTGTGAAGCCTGAAACTCCTGAAACTCGGCGGGGGTGGCGGCTGGGCTGCTCGCTGATGATGGTTTGGGTTTGTCATGGATCTTACAACTCAGTTCACTTGATGGTTCTGTTTTCCAATTTAGGTGGTCTCCACACCTGGGCTCATTGTGATTCGGCCTTTCATTTGCAGATGTAACTGGCATTCCTGAGTCTCCATGCCTCGGTGCTTCTGCCAGTATTTTCCCATTACCTGCAATCTTTTAATTTCTCATGCCCAGATTAATATACAGAGCATATTTACAACAGTGGTATAGCATATTCAATCTCTTCATAGCTGTTTGTTGCAGAAGTAACTGTGTCAGAACTTTGAAGAACTCTAAAAATGAAAGCTTGAATTGACATTGTATTTGGGAATATCATGACAAATACCCACTCCTTAAAAGCAGTGGTGCTCCTGTTTGGGCTGTGTTATGAGGAATATCTGTATAAAATAATTTGTGCTAGATAAAAGGTAAAAGAAAAGACAGAAGCCAATTCCAGGAAAGCTGGTCTGCACCCTGGAGGGGACAGACAACTCCAAGAGGGAGAAAAGAAATCAACAACTGAATGGGGAATCCCAGCCACAGAGATGAGCCATCACTGATAGCCTAACGACTGACCAGGAACACCCACACATCAAGTCTGATGAATCTATGATGGCTTCTCAGAAATCTCATCTGTTCATCAGCTCAGCCCGGAAACCTATTCAGGAGACCTGGAATCTCAAAGGAGAACACATGAATATACAATCTGAGCAAAGGTGGACAAAGACACCCTGCCTTGGGGAAAATAAACTGTATAAAAACTGGGCTCTTGGTGGTGGGACTTTGTGAACGAGAGGGAGATAGGTGCCATAGAGGCCTGTCCAGCGTTCACCCAGTGTCGATCCCGGGATCGAGACTGTTGTGAATAACCCCGGTGTATTAATTTGTGCCTGAGAAATAAAGGATTTAAAGGCAGGAAAAGAGACATTCACTGAGAAACCTCAGGAGAGGGGGGCAGAACGGGGGAAGATTTGGGGCCATCAGCACATGAATGAATGTGGCTCGACTGGAAATAGACTAAGCAAGCATGCTTGATGGCCGAAACATCTGCCCAGAGACTGAATTGAATCTGCAATGGACATCCCCTCTGTTTCGTCTGAAAACCCACTCAGAAATTGAATATGGTCTGCAACAGACACTCAGACATCTTTGTGTTTTCCCTAAAAGCCCACTTGGAAAAATAAGAATCCCAAAAGGGGGCCGATGAATACCAACACCCGAACAACTGGACAAAGGAAAACCCTGCCCCAGGGAAAATAAAAAGTATAAAAACTGGACCTTTAGTGGTGGGATTTGGGGCGAACAAAGGGGAGACAAGGTGCGGTCGAGGCCTGTCTCACGTTTCACCCCCAAATTCGATCGAATTTACCGTTATCGTGGCTGTGGTTTTTATCTGCTTCCGTACTCGCTGTAACACGAAAATAAATTTTTTTATTATTATTACAATTTGGCTGACCGTATTTATAACAAGACTGACTTTTTTTCGTGGCTTTCCATGTTCGCTGTTATGCGAAAAATAAATTTTATTTTTATTTTTCAAATTCAGCTGTTTCATTTATAACAGGCTGTCATAATGGAAGGGGATAAATCCCTGTTTTTAGGTGACTCACTGTGAGTTGTCAGAAATCTCTCTGAATTTTGTGTTCTTTAAAATAATTCAAAACTTGAAAAGCAGATTTGCAGAAAACTGGCAATACCTGTGTGGACCTCTCCATAGAGTGATATTAATCATTGTGGGCAAAAAGACCTGCTGTGGATTTTCTGTGTGATATTTTCCAAAATTGCTTCAGATCGTGTTATGTGTTGTTTGTCATTAGAATGTGATCAGAAGGAGTTGCAAAGATCTATTTAATCTGAAATGCAAGAGCGAGATAGTCATAAAAAATTCTATAAACTTTCAAGTATTTTCAATCAGTTTTAGGGTTTTTTTTGGCTTTTGTTCTTTGGCCTTCAGAAGGAAAATAATTTGTAGACAAACATGCACCTGGTGCTAAAACAATAGGTACTAATGCATTTACAGAGAGGATGGGACTGCAGCCCTCCCAGGCTGGGTTTCCAGGAAAGCACTCAGCCATGCCTTGCTCCATGCCAGCAAAATCCCTGGTTTATTTTGTTGTTTGCGCTTATGATGACTTCCCCCCCCCCTTTTTTTTTGGCATGGAAATCCATTCCAAAAAGCACACACAAATAGTGTTGCAAGTTCTAAATGCTGGTCAAGGCAAAAGATAAAGACAATCGTGAATGAATAAATTTGCTTTCCCCTGAAATAGTGTAAATTTTATTTTGTGGGGGGGAAAATGCTTTTCATTCTGCTAGAAAAAGCAAAATCTTATGAAGTTATGTATCAAAGAGGCTGATATTGTGGTAGTGATTGAGGCTAAAGCATCATGATATCAATCACAGAATTATAATTTTGTCTAAAAACTTGAAGGAAATTACATTAGCAGCCTAACACAATCCAGCACTGCAATTGCAGGTGTAACGTTTTTATGCATTGAAGTAAATTCAAGGTGAACATGGTTAGACCATTAAAATTATTTTAGATATTCTAAATATAATGCTTAATAGTTTTATACCAAGACTTGAATATTGGTCTCTTTTGTTTTCTGCATTAACTTTCCTATCCTATCTACCTCCAGCTGAATTCACTCAAAAAACTGAGTGATATGAAATTCTGATTGGATATTATTTAGAATATTTGCTTATGTTTTCATTTTCCTTTTTCATGAGCTGTGAAACAATTATTCTGAAAATATAATCAGACAAGTCTGGACGAAAATCTACCAAAAGGTATAAAAACCCCACAAGAGACATATGATGAGTGGGTGGGTTTTCTTCAGAGTCCATCTGTAAAACATTTTAGAAAAAATGACATCCCACAAATCTTGGTTAGAGGGAAGGATTGGGTCGGAGATGTTCAGAGAAGATAGTTAATGGAATTGTGACAATTTATCTGGGATATGTTTCTGAAAACAGTGTATTGAAATCTCGAAAGACCAGGATGTAAGAAAAGAGTAGCACCTTGAGCAAAACAAACAAAAAAATACAAGACAATAAAAGGTATGGGCAGAATTAATTCCTTGAGCCAATGAAGTGTTTCAACTTCTATTTAAGTAAACTTATTGCACCAGTGCTGAATTGGGAAGGAATTGTATGTAAGAAACCCCAGACAGAGGTGTGAAATAAAGGGAAAGAAGAATGGAATGTGTATTTTGGGATTGCTACCAATTTGGTACAAGGAATAAGAAGGGGAAAAGCTGGAATAAAACTTTGGAAGGGATATGATAGAAGATCAGAGCTTCTGAAGGGCACAAGGCAGGGCAGAAACTCATTCCTGTGTCATGAAGGGAGAAACAGGGTGGTCAGTGCAGGGAAACAGAGTTCAGCTGGGATGAGGAAATTGATCCTCCAAGTGTGAGTGGGGATTATCTTTGTTTGCCTGTGGGAAAACCAGATCAATTCATAAAGACTTGCTGTGGGTTGGATTGTGCTGCTGGTGTAGGCACTAAGTGCTGTTGTTACAGGGGGAGACATTTGAATATGGATGCCAGTGTGAGGGGAATTGACTTTGACTGGGGAAGACAAAATGACTGAGAATTGATTTTTATTGTGGAAGGAAATTGATCCAGTGAGAGGGGGAAAATCACTTTGATTAGGATGTAAGGAGAGCTCCCACACTGGTAGAGAACTGATGACAGAAGAAATTGACATTGATTTTGGTCATGACATGATTTTGAACATGGTATTTGTAGCAGTTGATAAGTGCCCTCCACGAGATAAGATTTTATGTTCTCTTCTCTGGGATGGCACTAGTCAACTTCCATTCAGAAGAGCAGTAATTCATATTTGAGCCAAAACCACTCGTTACTGAAAGCAGCATTGACCAAAAAATTAGAACTAGGAACTGTATCTTGAATCATTTCAGTATATTGACACTGTTAGTTACAAGCATGATGAACTTGTTGAATTCAAATTTTCAAGTTTTAATTTATTTTTATGCCTTTAAAAAGTTGGTGTACTGATTTCTTTAATGTTTCATTTGCCATTTCCAATCCAAGGGAGGTCCATTTACTCAGGGCTGAAAAAATCCAAAAGAAAAAATATAATTTAAGCAAGTTTAGTACACTGCCAACCACTGTGTTGCTTTATATTTGGCACCTGGCAGAGATCTCTTCTTCCTGCCACTAAAAATTGTTTTAATGTTTGAATGTGGCTCTAAGACTCACAGGTGGGATTCCTTCTTCAAGGCAAGGAGGGGATGGAGAATTCTGGGCCTGGAAAAACCAACTTCAGTTGTGTCCTCATGGAAATCATTTTCAGGTACAAGATGGAAAAAGTGACCTGGTTGAACAGGAACAAATCATTCCTGGCCAAGCTGATTGATTTCTTTGCTAAATTAACAGCCTCTCTGGACTGCCTCTGCTGATCTCTGTTGGGTTTTTTGCTATTGAGTGAATATTGGTATTTCCTTGAAGACTTGAAGAGAATGAGGTTTTAGTAACTATTTTATCAGCAGATTTCATGCTGGGCTTTTTATTATCAATATTTTTCTCTAAGTTACTTTTTTAGTCCTTGATCCATCACAAAACTTTAATATTCTTTTGCTACTACCTATCACCCATAGGCGCTCCCTGAATTAAATACCTAGTAAAGGCATTGTTTTAAAAGTTAACTGAAGTGCCTTTCAGTTTCTGTATGGAAAATATATATACAAATATATAGCTTTGGTCATATCTCAAGCATACTGTCCTTGTTTTTTAAGGAAGTGAATATATGGACAAGCAGGAGCAAGTCCAGCATCCTTTCTTTGCCACTTGGCTGTAATGCAGGAAATTTCTGTACAGAGAGATTGTGGAAAGTGAGAATTCTTCAAGAGTTTATGAAATAAAAATGATTTTAAAGAATTTTGTTATTATGCAGAATTTTTATCTCAAATATTTTGCAGAAAGCAAAATCCAAGGCAATCATGGTTTGTCATTTCAAAGCCAAAATCTGTCTGGAATCACAAGTATTAAAAAATAGATGGACAGAATAGTTTTAAAAATACAGTGATGAGTAATCTAGGCAAATTCCACTGTTTCTGTACAGGTGGCTCATAAATACTGTCATTGTCAGGAATTTTGCTGTCTTTCTTTTTAGTTTCTCTTACTAGAGTTACTATCATTATTTTTGTCTGACAATATTACCTTAGTCTGTTTTAAGAGGATTTGTTTGTGATGAAATATTTTATAAAGTATAATGGCAAAAAAATGTAGGGAACTAAAATACTTCAGTGCATATTTAGTGGTTTGAAATCAAACAATTCACAATTATAGTCCAAGCTTAACTGTTGGCAGGTGAAGTGTTTTGTCGTAGAATTACACATCTTTTAATGGATGAGTTCAACATATCATAAAGATACAAGGCAGTACATGCCAGTTCCAAGTTCAGGAAAGCTAAGGAAGGGCTAGTTTGAAACAAAAAGAGATAAAATTGAAACAAGTACTATGAGAAAGGAAATTATTCTTTTCATATAGGTTTTCTTTCATTAGGTGATATATGGGATGTAATAGGAAATATATAGGATATAATAAATCCCCAAAACAGCACAAGATTTTTCTCAAACTTTAGAGGTCTGTGTGACACATGGTATTTCATAAATATTGGGTACTTAATTGTCTGTGTGAGAAATAACTGTTATTTATGGCCATTTTACATTTCAACTAAATTAGGAGCTGTAAACAAAGCTATCACTCCGGGGTTTATACAGTAATGTCTGGATCCATGTGATGTATTTTAACCTATGCACATATCCATTTAAAAGGGGATTTATCTCCTGCTTGACAATCCTTAATAACACAATAGACAACTCCTGTATTCCCTTTCCATTCATTAGTCAATATATCCACAGCAACCAGCAATAACCCAGCAGCAAAAAGCCTAATTAAGTTCTTTAAAACCTCCCACCTGAATTGCTGTAGCCAGAAAAAACAAATGGGTGCAAAAATGTGTGGCTACATTTTAAAATGTGCTGAGCACCTGCAGCTTCAATAAAGGATGCTGGATGTCAGCACTTAACAATCTTTCCCACGAAATTAAAAATATTAACCATGTGAATTCATAAAGGCTGCAGTGATCTGCATCAGGGCTGATGTTTTCCCAGGGATCCCTCCTCAGCTGGTGATTGTACCAGGTTATTTTTGTGTTATTTTTGCCACTCTACCTGGTTCTTTTTGTGACAGCCTGTCTCACAGGCCCTGCTGGGATCTGGGGGTACACTGGCTCCAGAGCCTGCATGAGGGAGCTGATTTTGGATCATCCCCAAAACCAAGGAAGACCAATGACTGTGGCTTTTCCAGACCTGGTTTTGAGTGCAGCTCACCCCAAATCCTTCTCACTTTTCCTTTCCCAGAGACCTGCCCCCGTATTGAAGGCTGTCATCCCAAGGAGTGCACACAGAAAATGGGAAAAAAAGCAGGGCTGATGTTTTTCCAAGATCCATCACCTTTTATTCTGTAGAGGTGTTGGGGGTTATATTTGTGGGGTTTTTTTACCTATAGAAGTTTTCCCATAAGTTGCTAGGAAACTAACTACTGGATACTTATGGGTGCTCAAGAAGAACAAAGGCACCAAAGGACAGGAGTTGCAGCACTTGGCTACACTTCTGTTGTCTCTGGGAGTTTCTCTCGGAGGGGGAGATAATGTGAGTTTTGGGGCAGGTAAAGGACAGAGCTGGAGGCAGCTTCACTCTCTTGCTCTTGGCATCGGAGACAGGAAGGCCAGGCTGCTGCTTGAGGAGTTCACTGTCAACAGAAAGCTCAGTTCTGAGAAATCTACCACCATCTGCTCGTGTGCCCAGGAGTTCTGAGCTCCTCTGCCTGCCCTGCTGGAGCTGGGCCAGCCCTGCCCCGTGGTCGCGGTTTCTTCGGCACTGCTCTTTTTGCTACAGTGTGACCCTGTACTCCCCTGCCCTGCCAGGACACCCTGCCCCTGCCTGCCAGGACATCCTGCCATTCCAGCCACCAGCCCGGGACTTTCCACCATTCCAGCTTGGTGCTCTGAGGGTCCTGCAGAGGCACCGAGACCAAACTGCCCTGGGTTTTATGAAGCAAAGCCCTCAAGGTTCTTGGTACTGTTTTGTTGTTAATGCTGTGGTTGTTGTTTGTTTTGCTTTGTTATGCATACTAGTAAAGAACTGTTATTCCTACCCCCATACCTTCTGCCTGAAAGCCCCTTTAATTTTCTAAATTATAATAATTTGGAGGGAGGGGATTTGAATTCTCCATTCCTGGGAAGGTCCTGCCCTTCCCTAGCAGATACCTGTCTTTCAAACCAAGACAAGAGGATAGCTGTGAGCTTGCATTTTTGTATCTGGTTCTCAGAGGACATTAGTTCCTATTAAAAAATAATTAAATTAAAACCTCATGAATATGAGACTACAGTGCAGAATTGGAGGCTCATGCTAAAGGATTTACAGAACTTTCAGCTTTTTACTGTTGCTCAATATAATATAAAAGGCTTGTCGCCAGACGGACACGAAAAGATTACTCTCACACCATCAGGTTGTGAGACGAAAAAGAAGGTTTATTTTGGGGTTTGGGTTTAAATAGGATTTGGAGTTTGATCAACGATTGAGGGACGAGGTTGACACTTCTCTGACCCCACTGGTCAAACCAGAAGTCCATCAATTTGTCCATCCCCTAGGAAGTGTAGAAAATGAGGTTTCAAACAACTTTTAGAGGTTAAAGTATAAAGTAAGAAGTTATTAGTTATAGAATTGTAAAGTTGAAGTTAGAATTAGTAATAATATTAGTTACTAGAAACTCTGTATTCATTTTGAAACTTTTACTTTGAGAATGGGCCTTATCAGAACCTTCTGTCAGTCTGGTATGTGGTTTCCATGGTAACTCAGGACTTCTGGCCACTTATCAAGTCTTAACACCCTCTGACTATCCCACCTCCCCTCCTGCCTCTGTAGCTCCCCCTCCACCTCTGCAAGTCTCTTGTAGCAAGCAAGATATATGGTAATTAGAGATCCCAGGATGCAACGCCTGAAGAAAATCGACACAACTTCCAAAATCAAACAATAATTCTCCCCAACAACTGCCCCAAACAAAATAATAGCAGCAAAGAAGACAGAAGTGTGAAAGCCGACAGATCTTCATCTCAAAACCAGCTGCCTTTATCTAGCCGTGAGGGAAAAGACATTCTAAAGGACCGACTCCTCAGCAGCAGTTGACTGAAATCGGGAATTTGGGAGCCTTGTCTCCCGTGAGGGGGGAGTGGCTAATTCCCCACCCGGCCGTGCAAGCGGCAGCGTGCCCAGCCCCCCTCCTTCTCAGCATTTTGACAAACGAAGACCATATTGCTCTCCCAAGCACCTATATATATAAAAGAGCTTTTTCTTTAATAAAAGCATATAAAGGAGGAAACATTGTCTCCTGCCTGGCATTTTTCCCAGAAGGAATGCATGATTTACAAAACATCGCTCTTTGTTTATGTTATAATGCATGAGAAAACTCCAGTACAGAATGTAAACATCAGAAGGCTGAAAAATCAGGGCAACAAGGTTTGTTGCAATGTCACAGACCTGGTATTTTCTTGGAAATAAGTCTGTAATGAAAACCTTTATTACCTGCTCACAGCCGTGCAGAAAAACAAGTATATTAAATAAGAAGAATATGTTCTGGGTTGGGGGTTAGTTTTTCATACAGTTTTAAATTGAGCAGTCTGAGCATTTTAACAATCTTCCTACCACTATATGACACCTTAATAATACTATTTAAAGGGTTTGAATTGTTATTTTTGATGCTAGGTCTAGAAACATGGATGTCTTCCTCCCTCTCTGCCTCTCTCTATTTTTCTCTCTGTAAACAGATCCCCAGTTTCCCAGCAGGTTCAAGCACAGATGGCTGCCTTATTGCGACAGAAGCAAAAATGCTGCATTAATGTTTAAAGAGATTAAAAATCTTCTTGGCAGCAGTGGCATATGTTACCAGTTAATTGTAACACTGGAAGCTTCCCTGCTGTTTTAAAACATGGACTCATTTTACTTGCTTTCTGCAGAGCAGTATGAAATGCCAAATTTGTTGGTATAAGTTTTGAATCCAGTCTGACAAAAATGAGTCATTAAAACAATGTTGTTGTCCTTCTCTAACATAGTTTTTGAATACAAATAATGTTCTGCTCCCATGCCAGCTCTGGCAGAAAGCTGTCTCCCTGTTCCAACCCAGCAATCATGTGCACACTTTGACTTCAGCAGAGGGCTTTGCCTTTGGAAGGCAGGTTTTGGCTCTTCACCTGCATTATTTCTGCTCATTGTTGTTATAAATAAGGTGAACCAAATCGTAATTAAGAAAAATAAAATTTATTTTCTCGCTATCGCGAGTAAAAATATAGAAAAGAAATAAAAACACAACAAAAACACAGCCACATTAAGATAAAACTACAATAAACCAAAGCCACAATAAAGAAAAGATTTGTCCAAATCTGGGAAACGAATACGGGGCTGGCCTGTACCAAGTCCTCCGTCATTCGCTCCCAAGTCCTGTTTTCAGAGTCCAGTTTTTATACTTTTTATTTTCCCCTAGGCAGGGTTTTCTTTGTCTGTGTTCGGATTATGATATTCATGGGCTTTCTTTTTGGATTCAGACCTCTTCCCGAGTGGAATCAGAATGGTGTCTGAGGATTAATTTTAAATCATATTGAAGTTTGGAGTGGGGTTCCTCCGGCAGACAGGGAAATGTCTATTGGGGAGCAGGAGCTCTCTCGGAGCTGATGGCTCAGCCATTGACTGGTGGCTCAGCTGAAATCCTTCTTTTCACTTGTTGATTGCTTTAGATATTCCTTCCTCAGCTCTGGCTTCTCCATCGGTGGCTCTGCCAATGCATTCCTTCCTGCCTGCAATTCTTTAATTTCTCAAGCACAAATTAATATACAAGGCTTATTTACAACATTGCCATCCTGGCCAAAGCAGGCTGCTGATTTAAATTACTTTAAAGGTGCAATGGTGGCTTTTTCTGGCCCAGCCTGCAGCTGGAAGCAGAGCAGTCAAAGCCACCCTGTGACAGCCTGGGAGCAATGAGCGATTCTATGGTGCTGGAGCCACTGGTGAGTGCCGTGATCAGGGATGAGCACGCTGCTGAAGAACATCACCCTTCCCAAATCCCTGCTCCCAGATCAACAATCCTCAGCAGGGCACTGCTGACACTGTGCAGCTTCTGCATGCTACTTTTTGACTGGGGAAAGAAATAGGAGAAAAGTGTTGAAAACCTGAAAATTTCTGTCATTCCTTGCATTAAGTTCTGTTGTCATTACTGGAGATTATCCAGTTCATCTTAAATCAGGGACCAGCTGCCACATCAGATATACATTAGGACAAAACAAAGGATTCAGTCTTCCCAACTAGCCTTTCAACCTCAAATGCTGTTAACAGAACACCTTTGCCTGAGAAAAGCTGATGATAAAACTTTGTGTTCCTGTACTGAATGATGTCACCTCACCCTGGTTAGAGCTGCACAGGCTTTATGGGGCTTAAGGATTCTGAAAAGTAATTGTGGCGTAAATACACTCTCATGTTGGAAAGGTAAACAAAACTTAGCCTCACGTATTTTCTGTGATCCTTTTTATTATTTGTTCTTTGCCATATGTGCACATTAGGTTTTACAGACAAGTGGATGTGATCTCTGCCCCTGAGGGGTTTGCAGTGGAGATTAAATATCACATGGAGATGAGACATTCTTGTCGGTATTCTCAGCAGGGAGGGCCAAATGTAGGGTAGGCATGAACTATCATGAAAAAGAGACCTTTGAAATCAAGGCTGAAACACATCAGTGGGAGGGAGAGCACAGTTCCTCATTTCTTCAGGGGGGTGCAGACTGCCCAGAACATACCTGATACCAATTCCTGGCACTAATTTCTACATTTTGAAAAATCTGTACAAACCCAGTTGGTTTTCCTTGGTTTCTGATCAGTCTCACAGCTCTAAGTTCATGGTTCCTCCTCCTATTATTTTTTCTCTCCTGATTTGATTAGATCATAAGTTCAGAATATAGACAGTGAAAAATATAGCTCAAGATGTCTAATTAAAGAACAGCTTGTTTGCTAACATGACAGGGATTTGAATTCCCTACCATGGATTCCTGTCCTGGGAGGTTGATTGTTATAGACCTGTAGAAGTCACTGGGTTAGTCACCAAAGGAAATTCTCTTCCCTGAGCATAAAAAGTTCTGTACTGACACAATTTGCAGTTACAGAAATTATATTTGTGTGCTGAGTAATACAAGTCTTTCAGGATAGACCTCCAGAAATTAGCAGGAAATTTTATTTAATTCTGAAGAGTGGGGAACGAGCTGTTGTTTGTCACCTACTCTGTCTCCTGCCAATGGAAAAACCAGTGGTACCACGTTCTTGCTCAACTGAAACAGAACATTTACTCTAGATTGCAAACCAGACCATATCTTAGAGCTATTTGCAGCAGAGGAAACACACAAAACCCAGCAAAACTGGCTACTTTTTAAGCATGAATAATAAATGAAATCTTCATATGGGACATTAATATTCTGGAACACTCGATTAAATCTTGTTTGCATCTTACAGCAACATTAGAATACACAAATTATATACCAATGAGCAAGTAGTTGCAGAGAAAAAGATTTTGTAAAAATGATTTGAGATAAGAGATACAATTTTTCTGTGCCCTGACACTGGCCGGTAGATCCCCAGCTAGCTCTGATTCCCGGAAGTGCCTGGGGCCATTCCCAAATCTGCCCGCAGACTCGGGTAATAGTGCAGAACAAGGCTGTTCTTCAATGGCAACAGGTGTTGCAGTGTCTAGGTTTCGGAGCAAGGATCAGAGAAGGCTCTTTTCCGTATGGTTTCTCAGACATCTTTATTGCCCAAGACGGGGGGACGGAAAAGAGGTCGAACAAAGCCCATGCCCACTTTTAAACCAGGGGGTAGAGGGCGTGAGACGGGAAGGTGATTGTCCCCAGGCTGGACTGACAGGTAATTTTCTATAACATAGGGCAGGATCAGGGGGAAGATGGACAGCTGACCGAAGCTTCCAGAGTAAAGGCAGGGTCAGAAGAGATGGACAAAGGGATAGGGGAGGAGATACCTTTGGGCCGTACCTGATTTATCAGGGAGGGGAAACAGGGATGAACCATTGGGATACATAACTCCAAAACAGCTTAACAAAACCCATCACTACACTGCCCAAGCTGTAAACTACTTGTTTCAACACTCAGTGCATATCAAGACATCTCTGTAGAGGGCAGTTTCCCCAGGGAAGAAGAAAACCCTGGAAAAATGCCTTTGGAAACCCCATTCTCAGTGCCATAAGCAAAAGGTTTATTCACATGCTGTCTATGCAAATTGTTACCAGAAAGTTCTTGGTTCTGTGTTATCATAGATTGATTTTTGGTGCAAGAATTTTAATATTCTTAATCGTTGTCCCCCATTAAACCCTTCCCTCAGACCCCACCTTAACTCCCCTCCCACACTAGGATGTATAAATATCCCTGTCTGACCCTGCCCCAGGGCCCTTTGGCCTTGTACCTTTTGCCCCTTGTTACTGCCTTGATCTGGTTCGCTCCAATACAGTGGATGCCTTATTGTTTGCTATTTTTGTATTATTAAATTTACTTTTCGGACAACGGGGTCAAAGCCGTCTCTCTCCATTAAGTCGCCATCAGGCTGAGTCCCGAGGAAACTCAAAGGGGTCTGATTGTCTGGGCTCAGACTCCAGGGAGTTTCACATCTACTTTCATAAAATATCTTATGAAGGACTGAATTTAGGGATTAGTGTCAAGAATTCCAGCCTTTCAAAAAATTTGGGTAGTAGTTTATAAAAGAGTAATCCAGCAGAAAAGCTAACTTCTTTTTTCCAGACATTCAAAGTCTGAAACATAAGATCAAAATATTATTTTGAGACACATAAATCTCAAATTCCTTTTCTACAGGCAGATTGAAGATGGAGATCATCTTCTGTTTGTGAGGGTACTTGAGATTTACCAGAATTTTTGTCCCACTACTTACAGATATTCTTTGCTAAAATGCTAAAAACACACACAATTTCACAAAGGCAGTTGGAAAACATTCTGTAATTTTCTGTGCAGCAATCACTTACACTGCTTAAATTACAATTACTGGTGTCCTATTATTTGTTTATATTTTTATTGGAGCAACAAGATGAGTGCAGATATAGCAGCAGCACTAATTCCTTGGGATTCACAGATAACCTAATTAAATTATTTTCATACTTTGTTTTCTGCAAGTGAAGCTTGCAGTTGTAGAAGACTGTTTTTATCCTTCTTTCTCCTATTTGTGAACTTGTGATTGTAGCATAAAACACTAAAAAACTAGTCTTTAGCTTTGAAGTTATAGTGAATTTGTTAAATACATAAACAAACATATTTAGTTACTTTGCATTATTCATGTAACTGCAAAAAAGATTCGGGTCTGGGCAGACAATTACTGTGTATTAACATCTTGCCTTAGGGCAGTTGAAATGGTTTTTAATGAGGTGTTACCAATCCTGAATATCTTTCACTTGCCACTTGACCCAACCATTTTTTTTTTTTTTGCTGTACATGGGAGATCTTGACATAAAACACTTTATTACAGGGATACTGTTAATCATCTGCTATACTTACACAGAATTTTTATTGGCATAAAAGGTATTTATTAAACTAATTAATATGGTTTTAAGTAAGGATAACTAGTACCTACAGACTGAAATTAATTGGAATTTTCTGAGTGTTCAGATCCAGAGCCTAAGAAGCACCCTACTAAATTAGCATTCAGGTCATGAAAACAACTAATGAGGCTTCAGACCTATAAAAGTCCACTGAAACAAACACCTGCCGGTGTTTTAGAGAATATTCTGGCCCTGGCATCGGCTATGACCTGAAGGGCAGAGCAATATGAACTTAACTAAGACAGTATTTCAGATAATTTGAGATCTAGAGACCAGAGCAATAAAGAGGAGAAAAATGGTTCTTCCTCCAGTGTGAGGGGACACAAATCCGCTGCTCAGCCACACAGCAGCAGCTTGAGTAGAAACAGGATTTCCAAAGTTATTTTCTTCAAATAATATGGTTCAGGTGCTTGCACTGCACCAGTGGGACTGAGTGGTCTGCTCATAGTTTTAAATTTAGTGGATAAAATGATATTTCTGAAAAGCTTTGGTGTAATGAGGCTGTCAGTGACTAGGGTGTGAATTTTGTACAGGAATTGCTCACATCAGCAGCTCTGATGTGGGAAGAGTGTCCTTGCCAAGGCATACCTTGGCATGACCAGAGCTTGCAGCCACGCCTGGAGCCAGCTCTGACCTGTTCTCACCTCCACTGTTTGCTCTATGTCACAGAGCAAAGCCCACAGTAAATCCAGCTTGGATCCTGGAGCACAGAGACACACCACCACAGAGCTTTTCTCAGGCTGTTCTTGTCCTGAATACAGTTCAGGCACCTTTCTCTCCTGCTTTTCTGCCTTAGAGAGATTCCCACAGCATCACGTGCTCTGCCATGGCACTAGCGTGGATGCCACCAGCAGCTGGAAGTGATAGTGCAGGGGTGCAGTAATTAGACACCTCATTTACAAGCTACAATATGACTGTGTTTGGCCCAGAAGCACTTGTCTAGAAAGGGGGAGAAACAGACATAACACAAATTAATTTATAAAGAAATTACAGCTATCAAGGCGAAGAGGTTGACCACCGCTTCGTTTGGTGCTGGAGCATATGGTGCACAAATATAATTCATCTTCCTGACTGGGAGGGGATGCAGGGCAAAGGGGAATCTCTCTGGCATAGATGCCCATACAATGCCAGTTACTCTGCCGGAGCCTCTTTCTCCCTGTATATGTAATCTATGCGGAATTATTTTGTAGTTGGCTGAATTTCAAACCCATCAACTTAATTTTCATGTATGTTGATGGGATTTTCTTTTGGATTGGTTCCTTATGTTAATTAGCCCTCCATTTATGCTACATTGTAATGAGGTTTAACAACTCTGCATGTGCAAGCCTGGTGGGAAATGGGCTGGATGTGCACAATTTCAACTTTTGCAGTTGTCTGGTTTCGATACATTATAGACATTCCTGTTTCCCAAGTCATGGGCAGTCTTAAGTGGGCCAATCAGTTCTTTTCTAATTTTTCAGTGGAGAGGTTTTATTTGATGGAATATAAAGCGTGTTGTATTAACTTGCATTTTAAAGGAATGAGCGGGGATTTTGGCTGGGAGACTTATTGGTTCTTCAGATCTTCAGCGATGAAGTTAAATGGGATGGGTTTGCTGTGGCTTCCAGTCAGGCCCCTACTTGAAAGGGAAATACCAGAGATCTAAAGCAAACTGTTCTATATTTAAGAAGAGATTAATGCAAGCAAATCTTAAATGTCTTTCTTTTTAGCAGAACAGCGACTCGACTTTTTCTGATACAAAGGAATTGCCCCATTAATTGCTTTGCTCATCTGTTCAATACCTGATATATTAATCACTGATATTTTGTGGGGTTTTTTATTGGAAGTGCCAGGGTGAGCACAACCTTTGTAGGGCACAGAGGCTTCCTGCGTGTCCCTGCAGGAGCTGGTGACACACTTGGGATATCAGCACATAGATCTGGGTGTTATGGATAAACTCTGTATATTAATTTGTGCCTGAAATTAAAGTGATATAAAACTGTGGACAATGACTCAAAGAGATTCCGGGAAGCCAAGGGACATCCAAGAACCAATAAACTAGCAAGATAAGAAAATCAGCAAATGAAAAGCTGCTGCAACCGAGGAGATGAGCCATCAAGTGGGCCTAATGACCAGGAACACCTGCCTGATAAGCCTGATGGGATCATCAAGGCTTCTCGGAATTCTCATCTGTTCATCAATGCCATCCTGAAAACCTATTCAAGAGACTCAGAATCCAAGAGACTCGGAATCCCAAAAGAAGACTGATGAATACCTATACACAGACTGATGGACAAAGGAACCCTGCCTCAAGGAAATTAAAAAGTATAAAATTGGACTCTTGGTGGTGAGACTTTGTGAATGGAGGGGAGACTGGTGCACTAGAGGCCTGTCTCACTTCCACCCAGTGTCGATTCCCAAGATCGACCTGACCTTTTTCGTGGCTGTAATTTTTGTTTGTCTTTTTTTCCATGTTCGCTGTCATGCAAAAATAATTTTTTATTTTTTTATTTTTCAATTTGGCTGATTCATTTATAATATGGGATTTTGTGGGCGGGAAGTCTTGCTCTGCCCTTACCCCAAAGGAAGCAGAGCAAAGGGAGCACGGCCAATCCATGCCAAAGCTCAGGGTGATCTTATGCCCAAGCTCATGTGGCATAGCCTGGCTTTTAAAATCTCTGTTAAGTCAGTTCAGCATTGTACTAAAAATGTTCAGCTGGTTTTCAGTCACCCAGCTAAGCAGGGGCAGAGCGAGCCTGTTTCTGCCTGTAAAAGACCTCCCACTCACCCACTCCTTAATACAACAACCTCAGCTGAGCTTGGCACTTAAAAGCTTTTTTCTTCAGGAGCCCGAGGCAGGAGCTGTAATTGCCAGGTCATAAGTACCTTCTTTAAAACAAAACCTTATTTATTCTTTCTCCCACACAGAACAACTGTTAATGGTACAGGAGTTAAGAGCAATTGTCTATTTTTCCCTTTATAACTACCTCCATTTTCCCTCTATAACAGTAGAACTTGATAAATACAAGTTTCTCTCAAGCAACATTCCCTTTTGAACACAAGTATTTTTCTCCCTCCAAATATATTTGCATAGCAAAAAATATTCCTATTGCCTACTGAAATACCTTAAAATATATAGTATTTTTCTGCCATGTTATGGGGGAAAAAAGTTCATCTAGATGACATGACTTAGACTGTTCCCATTTCTCAGAAGTTTGCAATAAATATTCATCTTAACCTGAGGCATTGTCATTAATATTCAAACTCAGGATTTTCAGCTTTATATTTTAAATGTGTTGTGGAAATGTATGAATGGACCCTCATTCTCAACAAATTGGTGTTCCACATGGCGATGTATCTTTATATGTAGAATTATGGATAGGATAATTATGAACTTGTCTTTCCAAACCATTTGGTTCATTCAGCCATTATGGTCAAAATTTATTGTGTTGGAACATGCCTAAAACTCTTCTCCTCACTCAAGTGAAATAATCTGTGTAGTACCAAAACCAGAATTTCTGAAAGGCATTTGTAAGAGGTCCGTCTATATGAGCACTGAGCAGTGCCATTATGATGAGAATTATATCAGTGTTTCCTGTTATGTAATCAGTAGTGGGGAAATTATGCTTTATATTCTGTTGAATGTTGCAGTGATCATGAAGCAGGGGAAGGACTGAGCCCAAGTTCCTGCTATAAACAGCAAAATCAATACCCAGTGTTTATCTGTGTTAAGGTTTGTCTGCTTTACCACAGTGAAAATTGGAGGCTGCACAAAGAATGAGCACTCCATAAATAATAAGCACTGGTCTTTAATGGGGCATTTTAGGAGGTGAGGTGGTCAATGCAGTAGAACCATTTGTTGGCTCAGGGAATCCATCCAGCTTCAGACTGTGGTCAAATAAAAAGATGACTGAAATCCCAGTATTTACTGAATTTAACCTTTTTAGGAAATCAGACCCTCAATATATAATTGAATATGCCATTCCTTGGGGAAACAAAACTGCCTCCTTGCCTACTACATTCAACTCTTCAGCTCTGTGGTTCTCGCAGTGTTTTAAGTAAATCAATGTGAAATAGAGAAAGTTTGCAGTATTTAGTTGAATTAAGTCATTTTTAGAGCAGGAAAAGAAATCCCTAGTGCTTACAAAGTGGCAAGACATTTTTAATGTGCACTTTCTCAACAGAACTTGCTGCATAGTCACCAGTGGTCAAAAATCTAGAGAAGAGAAATGTGCAAAACCATTTGCAGTCATGCATTGCATCAGAAACCAAGGGGAAAAGAAAAAATCAGAGTAGGCATGCCTATGAGTGAGCATTACCATAAATAAAACATATAAGTCCACCATTTTAGTACGATTGTTTTGCTAAACTAACTAATGGCTATTGTCTTTTCATGATGAAAATCCCGAGCGTGAAGCAAGACTTCAAAGAAGACACTGGAAATTCTCCTCCTGGATAAGAGATTTCAAGGGACTCTACAGATGGGTCAAAAGTTCTGTACAACCAAACCTCTTACAGTGCCTTGTTCACTGCTTGTCTGCCATCTAATCCAATAATCTCTTAACCCCCTAACAAAGCACCAGCTCCTTTGCTGGGTGCACTGTCCTGTCCGTCCCAAAAGGGCCAGGGCTGTTCCACACCTGCCTTTTGAGAGCATCACTGAGCAGGTGAAGAGTTTGAACAGATGTCATGTTTTGAACCCAGCAGACATAGGATATTCCCACATATTTTCCTTTAAATCACTGTAGCTACAGATGTGCCCTTGGTTTTCCCCATAAGGACAACAGTCCCTGGCATGGCACGGCAGCAGGGACAGGGACTGGTCTCAGTTAAAGGAGATTTTTACCAAATTTTTGTAGGACTCTTGATCTTTCTCCTAAAACAAGCCAAATCAAACAAGGGTCCCACTCAGGGAGGGAACACAAGGGTATGTATCTGACAAAAAGGAGGCCAGTGCAAACATTTTCCTGTTCACCAGCTGCCCCCAGCCAGGGAAGGACAGAATTGTCTGAGGACAGGAGGAGCACTTGCAGTGTCTCAAAATCACAGTTATGTTAATTCTGTGTAAGTTAGATAAGACCCCAAAGATCATCGAGTCTGACTGTTCCCCAGCTGCCACATCCACATGTTTTTGGAACCCTTCCAGCAGATGGGGACAAGCAGTGGCCTCCCAGCACCCAGTCTAAGGCTCTCCTTGCCTTATTATCCCAAGAATAAATGCAATGCTTGATCAGCATTCCTGAAAAACACTTGTGTGTGGTCCATGATAGCTGGGTTTCTAAGTGCCAACTCTAATTTAAGAACCCCAATAAAAAAACCATGGTAAAAAGTGCTTCTTTTTTTCTTTTTGATAATTGTTAACTTCATTGCAGAGCTGATTAATTGCAGAATTTGGTGTGTAGACATCACTAAGGCGAAGGAGATGAGATCAATAAATACGGTCTGTACTACACAAATAAAATTGTTCAAAACACAGTATTTTGCAAGCTACTGAAGACTGATTAAAAACAGTTTGCCTAAATTTACTTTGGCTGCCTTGCAAAGAGATTTTAATTTCATAATCACAAATGCTTTATCCTGTGTACTTCTCCCCCCGCCGAATTACAGTGGATGAACACACAGAGGAACAGAAGTAAAGTTTGGAAAAATTTAAATGTAGCATGTCTTACATTTCCAGTGTTTCTCTTGGCAACCTAAATATTGTTTTAACTTTGTTTTAACTTGTGGTGTGATTATACATTGGCTCACATAGGGGAACTGCAGAACTCTGCCTGCTGAGCATCATTAAGCACTTTGGTGCTTGGTGGGAGTTTGTTCATTAGGAAGAGTATGTTATGAATTTTACTCTGTGAGCATCTTTGTCTGTGAGAGGGAGGGAGAACGAGGTAATGAGAAGAAAACACAAGATCAATCATTTAAGCATACAAACCAACTAAATATAAATACTTCTGTTTAAAGGAATTAAAGTATTGCCCAGAAGAAAATAAGCATCAACACGAGGACCATGAAAAAGATCTCCTGAAACCTGTTGCTACTTCTGCTTGGAAATTTGCATTATTTCCTCAGATTTAATCTGCTTGGCAGAGATCCACCAGTCTGCCATATTTTGCCTTTTGGTTTATCATTTCCTTTTATGCATTATGTATTATGTTATTTTTTTTTTTAAATCTTGGGACGTACAAAGGAATAATTGTATAATATAATTTATTCTAATACTTACCCATACTTATAAATAAATTCTACTTCCAAGTCTCAATTGATAAAGCCTAAAATGACATGATTTTTACCCATTTTATAAGCTTCAAGATTTCACAGCTGAGAATAACCTCTAGAAGATTATTACTTCAGCCATTTTACACATCAGTTCCTAGGTATAAAAGACTATGTGGCCAGAGAGTGGAGTGTTGGGGTTGTTGAAAAAGGATATATTTTGTAAGATATGCAAAATACATTTAATTTTTCATTGCAGTATTTAAAAAATGGCCTAATTTTAAATTCACAAGGGCTTCATTCTAAGGTTTCCTAATTCTGTTGGCTTCTCTGATGTAAAAGTTTATTTACATCAACATGGACATGGAGAAAAATCAAACCCACCATTTTGTGGGTTTTTTGATGTTTTTTCATGTGCCAATGTTTTTTTCATCATGTTTTTTCAATGCCAATGCAGTTAGACCCACCTGGCATAAGACACCTCCACAAGATTTTCCAACATACTTATTTTAGCTTAATATGTTATTTATATATAAGATGACATTTCTACCTATTAACATTAAGAACAAAGAAACAAGCATTGAAGAAGGAGACGAATGTGAACAATGGATAATATCTGTTCCTTTAAATTATGTCTCCAAATATTTTTCCTCTATGAAAGTAGCAAGAGCTTAAGCAACTCCTGCTGTCTTGTTGTTCGACATCCACTACTGCCCATCTGCCTATTGATTGGTAGGAAACTCCAAATGGGAATTTCATCTCATTAATCATGTCACATCACAGGGATTAGGACAAAAAAAAAAAAATCATTTATGCTTCACAGCAGCCATCTAATGCCCAGTAAGACAAGTGAACGAATATGATATGGATAGAATATCTCCCCACTAATTAAAGGTCATCTGCTAAAAAGTGAGAGTCAGGCTGGCTCAAACGTGCTCTGCCCTAAGCCTGCACATCCTTTGCAAAATGAAAGCAGAAGTAAATATGTGTTTCTAATTCAAATGTTAGCAGAGCTGGAGGATAAAACCCATCCATTACAGAGCACTGCAGTGACAATGCTGGCAGCAGTGGATCTCCCTGAGCAGCTCCCTGCAAAACCCAGTCCCATTGATTGTCTCCTATTCCCCCCTCACACCATCATCAATATCCATCCACGTGGCACTTCCCCCCTCCACGCTCTGTAAT
>VZDJ01000991.1:128471-218862 GCA_008694505.1 Cyanoderma ruficeps | reverse complement strand
ATAAATGAGGGAGGGAACAACATAAAACATTTATTTGAACCCATGCAATGTATTTATAGTACAGAATGGTAGAGTATGGGATTTTTATTTATGTAATGTAGAAATATACCAAACATTTAAAATTTGAAATCTATGATACACAGTATCTTCTCTCTGCTGAGAAATCCTTTTGAAAACTGAATTTTCTTGCATTTCATTTTTTCTGGTTGTCTGCTAACAAACTAACCTACTAAATGTCAGAAACCACTAGTTCCTTTGTCACTTAAAATCCTTATGTTCTATAGGACAATAATTTTAATTGTTTAAAGTTTAAAGAAATACTTGACTAGTATAATATCCAGGAGTCCACATTTCACTTTTTTTATATTAAATTGTACCTTTCATGTATGGTTTCTCATGTTTCATTGCTAAATTATGTACAGGGAGGAAGCTCTGTCTCTTTGGCAGCAGCAGCACCATAGTCCATAACTACTCAAATAAATAAATAGCATTGACTCAGCCCTTAGGAGGAGAAAGGAAGGTTGTTAAACTCACTCTTACTCTTCCTGTTTTCCTCAATATTCATTCTATTCCAACAAGTTTTAACTGTGAAAGTCTGACCCTATTTACAATAAATTTGTCTTTGTGGATGTGTTCTGCACCTCTCAATTCTGAAACACAGTTTTTTAAAGGCTTTCCAGGATACGATACCAATGATTAGATGGCATTTATGGGGACAGCTGATATGATACGTAATAATGTGATTATATATATTCATGAGATATTTTTGCCTGTCATTCAACCTGGAGTAGAGGAAGGTCCTGGAAGAGTATTTAAAATACTTGTACAACAAGGATACTAGTAGGCTGATAGGGATTACAGATTATGATATATTTAATGTATAAAAAATGGGCTCCATTCATTCTTATGTAATTAAAATGGGCTCAAACTCATCTCACTGCTACCACTAAAACTAAAACTATTGTACAAATCAAGCTACTTATTATCTAGTAAACATGTTCTTAATTTGAGCTACAACTTCTATACCTCTACAGCTTTTGAGATCCTGGTTAAAGATATTGAGAGAGAAATTATCAGTTAAAAAACCATTTTAGGAGCCATTTGCAGAACAGAATTCCATGTTCTGAGGCACATTTTGCTCTGTGCAGATTCTCCCATCTTAAATGCAGTGATTTTACCACAGCATCCTCAGGTGTATGAACAACACCCACTGGGGTGTTATTTCTTCTCGTGCTCTTTATCCTGAGAGATCTTGTGCAAGCTGAACTTTGAGAGTTTGTTTCTGTCTTGGCCTGGGATCAGTGGATGAGGATCTTTCCCAATGAATATTTCTGTTATCCACGAGGGTCTGTGATCCAATAGAAACGGAGACATGGAATAGCCTGGTGCAGTCTGTGCTGCCCTGCTCTTCCTGCAGGCATTTATCCCCTTGTTCCTGGCTCAGTACAGCCAATGTTCTGTGGCTTAGACGACATTAAGCTGTCAGAGGAGCAGAGAGGACCATCTACTGCTTTGACCAACCCTGCTGCCACGGTGGACAAACCTTTGAATCAGACATTTCAACCCAGATTAGAAAGTGGAGGACGGGTTGAGGATACTCCTGAGCCCGTTTTGCTGAGGGCTGGCATTCCAGAATCTCACATCTGCTGCTGCTTCCTGGCTGCTGAACACATGTGTCCCTGTGTCACACTGCTGGAGGCCATCCAAGCAGTAACAGGGGTTTCTCTTGTCACATTGATTCATTCATCTGGAATTCTTAATCCTGGATCTGAAGGGGAAGGCAGTGCAGGCTGTTTGCTCAGAACTTGAAGCAGGGAAACCCCTAAAAACAATGAGAGGTTGAGCCGAGAGCAACATAGATCTGACCAATATGGTTAATCACACATTCTCCATTTATTCTGCTTAAGATGGCAGGTTATATACAGTTCTATACAGTTTACAGTTAAGGCGACACTTTCATTGGCATACAGCACAGAGAAAAATGCAAACACACACTGTTTAACTTATTCTTAAGGTGGCTAAAGTGTGACCACCAATAATTGCACTCGGTGACCTCTAGAAAACCCAGTATCTCACATTAATACCTTAACACCTAATTTCTGTTGCGCCACAAGTAATTTTAACTGTGCAACAGGCTTCAAGGCCTCAGGGCCTCAAGGCCAAGCCTCAGGGTCAGGCCTCAGCCGGGTGGGCCTCAGCTGGGTAGTCCAATGTCTTATTCTAAATACAGATCGTGCCCTCTTTCTCTCAGAAAATCTGCTACAAGAACTGTCTCAGCTCACCCTTGGATGGGATAGGACAGGAGGGAAAAGAGAATTTGCTCCACTCAGTGATCATCAACCTGTATAAATACATAAACTACCTGATCTTTTTATTTTCTTCACTGAGCAGACCATGTAGTTTTTTACTACTTTTAGGAGAAAGCTCTTGATCCTAACAATGCTGATGCTATTTAACTTCATTGTGTGTCATTTGTTACCAGCTTAAATCGACACACTGTTCCTGTGCAGTAGATATTTCAGGGTTGAACATTCGAGATCTTATCTCCCATTCTGTTCTGACTGATTTAATCTCCTCGGCTTTAAATTGTCTGTCTGAAGTCACTGCAGAATGGATAAAGAGGGGAACACTCAGCTCATTTAGAAGGAGATCAAGGAGCTATTCTTGAGTTATTCTTGAGAGTTCTTAACCTATTCTTAAAATTTTAAGGAGTTTTTCTTAGACTGAAGTAAGGAGTAAGCTGAAGATTTAAGGGTGAAGCCAGATAGTTTAAGAATATTATGGTTTGTCTTGAACAGCCTCAGCAGGGATTTCTTTCCCTTCCTGACCACTTCATGCCCACAGAACTTCTCCAGTCTGGGCAACACAGCCCTGTGCCAAAGCCAGTCTGGAAAGTAGGTGATGAATCAGAGATTTTTAAAAAATGATCAGGAATTTGAAGGGAAAAAAGTAAAAATAGAAGTCAGGGCATGAGCAAGCTGGAAGAGGAGGTTGTTTCCTGGCAGCAGGGACTGAGCAAAGGGCAGACAACACCCAGAGCAGTCAGTAAAGTGTTAATGTTCAGTGGCTCTGCTCGGCCCTGGATAGACACATTCCCACTAATTTCCAGTCTTCCTCTATAACACTTGGCTTAGAACTCAGCAGAAATCAGGTTTTTCAGTGTTTGAGCAGACATTTGGCAACTTGTGAAGTGTCAGATGAGTACTGGTGAATTTGAGAACTGGGGTGAACGTTTGTGTCAGGGAAGGAAAAAATCTTCACAGCAGAAAGCACTCTCTAACCTGAGAGTGGAGGTACCTGAAATAAAGAAACTGTAGTCTGTTCCAATTACCTTAAAAGCCAAATCCTGCACTGCTGACACTTTACAGACTTTGCAACTATTGAAATCTGGTTCAAGGGACTGGCTGCACACTGGAGACACAGTCGGTGTAAACTGAAGGTAGTGAAGGTTTAAACTGTGTCCTAAATATAATTTACTATCAAAGATTATGGCTGGAAAGTCCTATTTAAAGTGCCAGCAAGGCAGAGAGGGCAGTCTTTAGGATTCAGGAAAACAGGATTCTTGCTGGGATGTCCTGTCCAACACCAAGGCTTTGGAAGTCAAGGCAGTAAGGGTTCTTCTGCCTTGGTTCCTGGGGTGCAGTCCCAAAGAAATGCACAGGTCCAAGTGTTCAGCCTTCCTGATTTTTTCTAACCCCACTGGGACATAGTACCTCCTCTATGGATTCTCATCTACATGATAAAACACTTCACAAACCTTAAACATAATTCACTGGACTATTGTTAGGGGAAATTTAGATTTATCATCACTTACACTAATTCCATTTCATCTATTAATTTACTTTCTCTTAATTTTTCACAGCTTTCTGGGCTGGGTGGTTTGGTTTTTTTTTTCCCCCACTCATCTGCAAGGTATTGGATGCTGACAGTGACAGAAACCTCACAGGAAGCATTGACAAGGTCTGAAAAATAATTCTGGAGCCCTTGTGTTGCTAAGGAAGTTTCATCAGTAGAACCAACGATTTGAGATTGTTTTCTCAGCAGTGCATGAGATAAATGAGAACTATTTCCAGATTCAGTAATTTTGAAATCTGAAGGAACGATCTTATCAGCTTGCTGGCCACCCTGAACAGAATGCATCAAAAAAGATTAATAGGGAACAGGGATACCTGTTTTCTTTCAAAGCAAAATGGCCCTGAAAAAATATTTTATGGAGCTGTTTTTGCCTACCTTATTTTGCATTAAATATAAAATTCAATCTGTTTTGTATAACTAGCTTTTCATTCTTCACTGCTGGGATGAGCAAATTGGTAAAGGAATAGAAAAACAGATGAAATTTGTTAAATTAGAAAAGAAGGCTGTCTATGAGGTCTGAGCTGCAGGAATATTTGATGCAGTATCTTCCAAAATTTTCACAGTGAGTAGAGGAATCTCTCAGGAAAACTCTGTTTACACCGTTTAACCTAAGATGCATCTGTATTGAAAAAAAAAGGAAGGAAATTTCCTTTTCCACCAGCTACAAAATTTGACTGTATTGAAGCCCACCATTCTCAAGTGTATGACAAAAAACATTAAGACTAATAAGGATAAATAATGTGAATGCAAAACCAATGTCTAAATACAAACAAAGAGAAACTTCTGTTTGTTGAGTCTCTTCTCTATGTTCAGCAAGCCCTGGCTATTTTATCAAATATGAAATATTCCTCTTCCATAGGAGCAGGAGTGGCAGGTGATCCATTCCTGTAGCTCCAGCATTCCTGAACTATCCGAGGGAAATACAAGACACAAATCTGTGTAGCTCAATTTAACGTGCCTGGTTAAACGAGCACAAACGTTCCTATGCAGGGCATTTGCAGCACACAGACATTTATTTGTGTCACAGTATCCTACTCAGCATAAATTTGGAAGGTAATTGGAGGGGATGGAACCTTTTAAAGGGATCATTAGAACGTGTGGAATACCTTTGAAACAGACAAAAAAACACCTGCTTTTTTTTAAAAAAAAGTTAATTTAGCTGAGCTACTCCCAAACAAAAGCATATTCTGGTAAGGATAGTTGCTGAGTGATGAAAACTGTATTTCAGTTAGGAATATATGCTTTTTATTAGAATTATAATCTTTAATTTTTACTGTAAATCTTGTGTGTACAATACTATAAGTCATAATCCTATTTTAACAGTAATTAATCTGGCTTTAATTCAGCAGTAAGCAATTTTCAAAGTGCATTTGACTGAGTCACAAATGAAACCTCTCCAGGTCCAAAGCGTTTTGGTTCTGCTGAGTGGATCTGATTTGGGAGATTTCTGGTGATTTCTTTTGCCAATAAAAACAGATCACGTCTATTTTTGGGCCCTAGGTCTCTAAATCTCAAATGGTGCCATGAATTACTGAACATATTTCCAAAGTCGGAGCTTCCAGGCCCTTCAGACTCCGCCCAGCTGGTGTCAGTCAGCAGAACTTCCCTGCTCAGCTGGCCTTGTGCAAGAGCTCTCTTATGCTTTTAGGCAATTCCCTTTCCTGATCGTTTGATGTTCCTTTGACTTTTCTCACCTCTCTGGAGCAGTTTCAGACTATCAGTCCATGAAGGCCCGAGTTATTTTGGGGGACAGCTCATTTGTAACTGCGTTTTTTTGTTTTTGTTNTTTTTGTTTTTTTTTTTTTTCTCCTGGGGCGACATGATGGAGGTTGGAAGTGTTGGTTTGCTATTACAGAGAGTAGTTAATCTGATCAAAGTGCTCTGAATATGCTCTATGCAAACAAATTCCTATAAAGCTCAAAGCTGGATTTAATCTGTGTCCCCCTTCAGCTTTTTTTCTATTAGTGAAGGTGTATTTTCCTCATGTGCATTTCTGTCATAAGCTACCTAATTCTGCTCATAATGTGTGCGTATTTTATTTAACAAAAATGAACTTGGCACATGGATTCTCACATATGAACTGGTCCACAGCAGCCTAAATAGGAAGATTCTGATAACTAAGGTGACAGTAGATGGCTGTTTCCTCTCTTTGATTGCAAAATAAGTGTCCAGCTCTTGGCCAGCACATCCTGGAGGCTCCTCCCAGGCAGGAGCCGTATGTGAGTGTGGGTGCACGTGTGTGTGTGTGTGTGTTTTGGAATCAGTCACGTTCCTCAGGCCCTCAGATCACATCCTGTTATGAGGAAACAGCAATTCAATTGTCTCCTGCTGCAACAATACACAATTTTGGAAAAGGTTCACTGACAGTCACCAATGGACTATCAGGCAACACTTCCCTGAAGGCGTCAGGGCCCGGCCACGGGGTTTGGAGGTTTTTGATAAAAATGGAGAACTCTGCCCATTTTGTTACACTCCCACAAGAATTTTCCTTTTCCTCTGCAATCACAGAATCCCAGGACGGTTTAGGTGGGAAGGAACCCTAAAGCTCATCCCATCCCACTCCCTGCCATGGGCAGGGACACCTCCCACTATCCCAGGTTGCTCCAAGCCCCAGTGTCCAACTGGGCCTTGGACACATCCAGGAGAATCCACAGCTTCTCTGGGAACCCTGTGCCAGGACCTCACCAATAATAATCATAACTTCAGGTGAGATTTAAGAGCTCCAGTCTAAGGCTGTGGCATCCCTTTCTTTTCTGAGTGTGCAGCTTTTGTTGATAAGGGAGCGTCTTGGGGCACAGATACATTTCTAACCATCCTTTTTTATTTCTGTTCCCAATCTTCTATCTAATCTTTTAATCAGCTTTTTTTGGAGGGGGTTGGGTGGGGGTGGCATGTCACCAGGTTCCCTTTTTTTTTTGTCAGGTATTGTTATATAAAGAAAAATTAATGTAAGGTGAAAAAGTAGATGCCTTTAAAAAGATACCAATAAATCATTCAAAGTCTGTCAGTTTTCTGCACAGGCTGCTAGGAGAACAGATTTAATGGATCTACATACAACAGAGATTTTCTATATTGCTTAAGTTTTCCTATCTGGCAGAGCTTTGCATCATTTGGAACCAGCCCCATACCGTGGGAAGACTCCACTGATTTCTCTCAAGGAGCGCTTTGGTTGTGAGGGGGTCTGTGTATAACTTCTCTGTAAGTGTTTCTGGATGCACATTTTGAGGCACAAAGCCTAAGAATACAGCACAGAATGTGACAATGCAGAATGTGGAAAGAATCTGTTGATTACCATTTGTATTTTTAGACTCCTCGTTTCAGGAGGACGCCAAAAGTGAACTGCAGCAGTCAGATCCAACTGTATTATTCCTCATGGCAGCATAAAATAGTGAGGCAATTTCAGAGACTAGATTAAGAATCATAGTTTTTCTTGGTGCATAAAATCGCTGAAATTGTATAGAAATCTGTATTGTGGATCACAAGTTAATGTAAAAACTTCAAGCTATTTCTTTTTTTTTCACTTTGTCTGTTTAAGCCACTGGGCAAGTTGTTGCATGAATAAATTTATTTTCTTCCTCTGAAGCTGTATAATATTAAATGCTGTGTTGTTGGCATAAAATATAAGTTGATCAGACAGACAAAGATTATTATTCTGACAACTGTATACACAAGGGTATCGTTGTACATTGAATTTCAGTGTGTAATATGGTATAAATCTTCATGAGAGACTCAACTTTTATTGGCTGCACAGAAGGTGCTTTTCCTTATTAAATACAGGAGATGGTCCCAGGAGGATTTTTTAAAAAATATCTTTATCCATTTTTTTCCAAGCCAGTCTCTGTGCCCTGGGGGGGCTCATGGATGCAGCAGGATGAGGAATTCTCCCTGGAATGCCTGGATGGAGACACAGTCGTGCTTGGAATGTTTTGCCTCAGCAGAACCCACACGAGCCTCACCTTTTCCATTCCATAAACTCTGTCTGGAGCCTGGAGGACACAAAAATTCACCTGAATTCAGTGAAATGTTGCCAGTGAAAGCCTAAAATCACTCTGCATCTGCACTCCTGTCAGTCCTGGCTGTCACGGACTGTTGCCATCCTCTCCTTCCACCTGCTCAGGATTTCGGGGGCACAGGGACACCCACAGACCCTCTTTCACTTCTGCACAAAATGAAGGGCAAAGAGTGAGAGACCCTCTCGTGGAGTTTAAACTGCATCCATCATTTATCTGGCTAGTGCAGGGATATCAGCTTTTATTGGCCATGAGTAATTAGGAGATTTCATCAACTGTCCAGCCACAGGGTTCCCCCACCCTCCTAAATCAGCACGACCGAAGAGACTGAGGAAATTTATGGTTTCTCTCTTCCTCCAGGTTTATCAGTCAGTTAATGGCATTGCTCAGCTGGGAGGGCTCTGGGCACAGGGGTGTGACTGCATTTGGAGTTGATGAAATGCCAGTTCTCCACAGATTCATACATGGCATTCAACAAGTCACTTTAATCTTTATTTGACATCCCTTTCCCCATCTGTAAATGAGAATCAGGTGGATCTTTCCTGTGAAGGTCTCTGTGTCCCCACAGCCACCCTATTTAGGGGTTTAGGGCTCAGATCTGTGCACCCTTTCTTTAAATCGGACAAAATCAGGGCTCAAACTTCCAAAACTTCTCTTCTGTGCTATGAAAAGTTGTTAATTGTGACATTTCAGACCCTTTTAGAATCCATAGGAAATCTTGGCATTACTAATTTTTTTTACAGTTTATAGCATCAAAGTCTTCCCAGCTGTCCAAAATTCTCTCTTTTCATCCTGGTACATTCTGTTGCGATTTTATAGTTTGATGCACTTCGAATCTTAGACCATACCAGTACTTTTTATACCAGCACCAACTATAAAGTTTATATACATCACCTTTATAGCATAAGGAAGGACTATGAAATGTTGTCTTTCTGCCACTGATTTGTGTATTATTATGTTGAGAGAGAGTAACAGGTCTGAGGACAAAATAACGCTTATTTCACCACCCACAGGAACATGAAATTGCATATATTGTTTTTAAAATTAGCTATCACATGCAAAGTTCAATTGTATATAGCTAAATAATAAAAGTAAGTGCATTTTTAGGTGCTCTTCAAATGAGGTCACGGTGCTGATGAAGTTCTCAGTATTTCTCTAATTTTATGAGATTGCAGGGACAGTGATGAGATGTGTGGCACACAGGTTCAAGTGGCCAATTTAAAAACACCCTAAATAACACTTGAAGGGCTAATCACATTTACAGCCCACAAAATATGCATACTGATGTGAGAAAAACACATCCAGTGAGGAAATAATAAACTATTAAAGTGAATGTGCTTTATTCACTGCTAATCTGAATTAAGACTCAGTCTTAATTCTCATGTACACAATAGGAAAGGTATATTTTGGTACATTTTGCCTCATTTTGCATTCTTTTGCTCAGTTAGAAGTGGGTAAATGTTTTCTTAAAAGCAGAGTTGCCTAGGAGTGGCCTCTGGGTCTCCATCCTCTGCCTGGGTGTTTGCAAACACCACAGGGAGGCTTCAGGGCACACATTTCCTGCAAACTCTGCTCCCCACGGGAAGGACAGCACAAGTCATGAGGAACAAAGGTGAACAATCCTTTCTCAAATGCTGATCCAACTGGAACACTTCAAAATTTTGATCCAGGAGGAGAAATGATCACTGGAGCTGCTCCCCTTCAGGGTGTCTGGAAGTCAGAGCAAAGCTCTTGAGTTATTAGCTGGGTAGTTTGGCATTTATCTCCTGAAGTCACTGCCAAAGGCACACAGGCAGAATAAAGAATAACACCACATTGATAAATATGCATCATTTCCCCCTGGCCTCCACCAGAATTGTATAAAATGGAAAGGCATAATTGCACCCTCAGTAAATATAATAGATCAGAATTTATTTCAGGGTGGGTTTATCTTTTTTTTTTTTTTTCCAGATTGAATCTTTGTAACATCAGATTTCAACCTGCTGTGAGCATTTATCTGTCTGGGGTGGGGGGGGAAACAAGAGAAATTGAGCTGTGCTTGCTGAAGGAATGAGTTTGCCATCTTGAGAACTTGGGATCTCCACCGGCCACCTGATTGATGGGGAGTCCCCAGAGGTCTCCTGTCCCTCCCATCCATCTCCTGTCTCCTGTCCCACCACAATGGTTGTGGCTTTTGGCTTATTCTCTTCATTTTGGTTTATTCCCGTGGCTGATCCACAGCCTGAGTGTGGGACAGAGAGAGGAAAGGATGGCAGAGTCACTGAGTGCAGCAGTCCCTTCTCCAAGCTACATTTCAAATGGCAAAGGAATTCACAACAAAAATGTTACTTCCAGTTTATGATTTTGTGATCCCCTCAGAAGATCTGAGACGCAAATTGGATCTGCATTATTGTTTTTGTCTCTGAGGGAGCATCTCTGTGGAACACTCAGCTCTGACGGAGGCATGGGCTGGCAGGTCTGGACTGAGCAGCTTTTCTGCCTGTCCCCCACCATACCCCTCATCATGGTGATGTGCCTTCATTTTGCCCTTTCGATTATAAAGAACATTAAAATCAGAACTGAGAATGCCTTAAAATCTTTTCAGCTCACAGCACAATGTGTGACAAACCACAATCAAATAAACAAACAAACAAGCCTGAACATTTGTGCTAATTAGGAGACAGTTTGCCAAAATCTTACCTATTTTTTTTTTAAATTTTATTTTCCAAAAGCAATTAAGAAACGGCCATAAGAACTACTGGCTACTGCTGAGGAAGACTGAATGGAACAACCTGTGGTGGTTTCACCAAAATAAAACATAAAAACAGAGATAGCAGAAGGTAAGAATGGCCAGACTGTGTTAACAAAAAGGTGTCAGGCCCAGGCTCTCCACAAGAATATTCCAAGGCACACTCAAGTGCCCTCAAGGCTATGTAAGTCTGTGCCTACAAGTCCATAAGGATGTCTATGAGGATGTCACAAGCCAAAGGTTGTATCTGTGTGTTTAATCACCCTAGACAGCTTAATCTTGATTAATTCAGCTGTTCCTTATGCAGGTTACGCTGTACAGCCTCAAAAGCTTAGAATTAAAAATACATTTTTCCAATGTTAAATGATACTTGATTTGCAGTCTCTTAATTTGTCCTTGCAGATTAGCATAATGTTTCATTACATCACTGTAGAGTTACAAAAATATTTTATGACAATTTCGATTGTCTATTTGTTTTATTCTCTGGCAATAAAACCTCCAAAAACCTTAATCCCATGCTTTTGCCTTCACTTCCATTTCACCCATGGTCACTGAAGTCTTTGAGCGGCATGTGGGAATAAATGACTTCCAGAGACCGGAATTATTCCATCAGTCAATACAACCTAGAGTCAACAATTGCCTTCAGTGCCAAGCAGAATTGCAAACACCTAAACCTGTTTTTAACAGGCATGAAGAAGCAGACCCTACCATGGATTTTCAGCACAGGAAAGACTTCCTCTGAGCATCCCTCTCCATGGAAGCAGCTCTCTAGCACAGCAAGCAGGACACTGAGCATTTCTGTGCTCCATTTAATCCCACAGCCAGCTGGCCAGCAGCAGCAGGCTGGTGGCCAGGCAGTGCTTGTGGGTTTGGTGCCACTGGGAAAACCTGGAATGAGTGTCTGGTGTCCTTCTCCCACTCCTCCTCCCACACAGAAGGACATCAGGCTGGTTGTTTTTCTCTCCTACCTGGTGGGACGTGCTGATGTTATTTGGGAAATGAGTGAGGGGTACAGGATAGTTACAGGTTTTATGCAAGAGGCTGAACATCTGCAGACAAAATAATTATTTTTTTTATTTGCCTCCCTCTGGCCTTGTATAGTTGAAATAGACAACTGGGCCAGGGTTTTAAATATTGCCAAATGTATGGCAAAAAAGGCCCTAAATCACACGACACGTGGGGAGGAACACAGACAGATCACATCACACCTGGCTGAGCACACAAAGCAACACCCCTGGGCTGGAGGGAAGAGCTGGGAGCAGAGCGCTGAAGAAGGTGGTGAAGGAAGAGAGGAAGAACGTTCTGGAAGCTGTGTCAGGGATGGGGAATGAGGGGGCTGGAGGATGCTCCAGCGACCAGTGTGTGGATAGCTCAAACCAGCAGCAGCTGACCAGGAATGCCCTGAAATTCCTGGAGCCCCTTTGTGGACAAAAGCAGGGGATGGTGACTCTGTTCAGCTGGAGGACGAAGCCCTAGGGCACTGAGGATGCAGAGCACACTTGGGTTTTCTGCCCTGACACAGGGAATTCTCCCAGAGCAGTGCCAGGAGCTCTGGGGACCTGCACTTTATGGAGATAGCTGCATGGAAAATGTCAGGGCAGGCTCTGCAGGTCAAATGTCTGGGTTTGGGGAGCAAAAGCCTGACCCCTTCTCTGCCCTCAGAATGAAGAAAAGCAGACTTAAAAGCAAAAGATCTTCTATGCTGCTTCCAAATATGCAGCAGCAGTTTATCGCTGGACTAGAATTTGTAAGAAATAAGTAGGAAATGGTGCAAACTTCAGGTTCACTGCCCTATTCAGGGGTGAAAGTAATATTTTACAAAAAACTTCTCAAACTTCCAAAATTGGCATCAGCAAAGAAAAAGTGCCAGTGTATTTGTATATTCAGGAAAACTACCCCTGAAGGAAGCCTTCCCAAAATTACTTCTGGCTCTGTGTAATTCAGGGATATAGATGCATATGCCCATGAATTGTTTAACTGGAGAAATGCCTTTTATTCCTCTACAGCAGATGCACAAAGGGAATGAGAATGTTTTATAACTTAGGCTTTTAAATAATAAATAAATGCTGACATTCTCAGCTGAGACAGCTTGATTTTTGTGTACCGTGTAATACTGAAGTATTACAAAGTGTACAAATATTTTTTTAGAAGGAGTTATTTTTCCCCTTTTAAAAAGAATATGAAACCTCAAGAATATGATAAAACATCACAGTTGGTTTCAAAATGCTTTGCATCTTAATATGGTTGAAGTTAAGGCAGTAAGTAATTTCTGAGTTTTTCCCTTGAGCCGCGTAGTTCTTTTCATATGTAATTATTCTCTGAGTGCATTAGATAATGCTATGGTTCCCACAGCTGTATACACATCTATAAATCATTAATGAGGCAGTTAACTGAAACAAAACTATAAAAGATTTGCATTACCCGGCAGAACCCAGCCTTAATTGACTTCCAGTTATTTACAATTAATTTTTCCATTTGGAATAATGATTGCAAGCAACTTAGGGTTTTTTATTACTGAGGAATTAGATGCTGACTATTCATCAAAAGTTTTTACAGAGAGGCCATGTCAGTGGACAGTAATGAGCTGGAGGTAATCTGGTTTTCACACGCACATACACTCCCCCACACTGGCAGAGGGGATGGGGTGGGAGCAGTAAAATGCAGACAGGAGCCAGCACAAACTTTTTTTGTCCTTTTTATCACATCCCTAAGTTTAACAATTAATTTCTTTTCTTTATAGTATCCAGCTGAAAGGCAATAGGATGAATAGAGCTGGCTGCAGTCCTACATAGAATAAACTGCATGAATGGAGAGTGAGTAAATATTTATTTCTATCTTACAAGACTGTAAGATAGACACTGGGGAATAAACAATGCAGAGGCTGTAGAGTAAATATTATTCCATTATGCTATTTAAAAATTACTTTTATAGAGACATAGAGCACAGAGTAGATCCTCATTAAGTTGTCATTGTTTGAGCAAGGCCCAGGGCTGGGGCTGTGCATCAGAGCCTGGACAGACACACAGAGGAGATCAGCTCTCTGTGCCATGTGAGCATAACTGTCTGACATTAATGGGCTGGGGATGTCATGTTCCAATTCCCAATAAAACTTAAGTCAAAAATCACCAGGCCCATTTGTGGCAGCTGATGTTATCTTCCTTACCCTTCAGCCTTCCCTTTCCAGAATGCCTGAGCACACAGCAGGGGAGATTCCTGTTTGGGAACCACAGTGGGAAAAGGAGTAAAGTCTCAGGTACTGGGGTGCACTACACTGCATCCTTGGAAATCAATCCTTCCCTGAGCCTGAGCAAATGATCCTTTAGTGATTTCCCCTCGCTACTGTTATAAATAAGGTGAACCAAACTGGAATTAAGAAAAAATAAAATTTATTTTCCCGCTATCGCGAGTAAAAATAAAAAACACAACAAAAACACAGCCACATCAGGATAAAACCACAATAAACCAAAGCCACAATAAAGATTAAATTCGATCGAATTGGGAGGCGAATACAGGACCGGCCCGCGCCAAGTCCCCCTTCATTTGCTCCGACGTCCTGCTTTTAGGGTCCAGTTTTTATACTTTTTATTTCCCTCGAGGCAGGGTTTTCCTTTGTCTGTGGTAGGATTATGAGATTCGTGGATTCCCTTTTTGGGATTCAAACTCCTTCCTGAGTGGAATCAGAATGGTGTCTGAGGATTAACTTTAAATCATATTGAAATTTAGAGTGGGGTCCCTCCGCCAGACAGAAGGATGGTTATTGGGGGCCGGAGTTGTCCCGGAGCTGATGGTTCGGTGATTTGGCAGCGACCCAGCTGAAGTTCTTTCATTTGTAGATTGAGGTAGACATTCCTCAGTCGGGGCTTCTCCTCTGGTGACTTTGCCAGCACATTCCTTCCTGTCTGCAATTCTTTAATTTCTCATGCACAAATTAATCTACAGGGCTTATTTACAACACTACCCTTATTGGGTACAAAACACATACAATTAACATTTGGGTTGTTGTCTGTTCTCCCCTTCAGCTGCAGCTGCCATGCTGAGGAAGTTGAATGTCCTGCTTTACTTTCTTGTTTAAAATAAATAGTTTTGTTGCCCTTTGGCTAACATTTGAGACTCTCCACTGGTGCCAGCTGGCTGGGCTACCCTGAGCCAGGTGAAAGCAGCCCTGTGAACACAGGGAGGGCATGGGGAGCTTTGATTTCTGTGTATGTGCTGGAGACCAAGAGACAGACTGGTGAGTGTGGGGGACTTTAATTCTGAGTGATGGCAAAGCAAGAGGCTGCTGTCTGCCTTATCAATAAGTGCCAGCAAGAGGAGACTGGAATTGATCTAGGAAATGACAATCCAATGCTGGTAACCTTGAAAATCCTGCAATCGCCTGCTGGAGTCATTTTTCCCAGGTTCTGTTCTGCTGGGCTGTGCTGCAATGTGTAATGTAAAGTAAGGTGACAGCCTGGCAATGGGTCATTCAGCCTGTCAGTAATTCCAGGCTTGGCAAATTGGTCCTCCTCCTCACCAGTCCATGAAGTTCACAGACACTTAACTTACTCATGCTACACTGGCTACTGCATTAGTTCAGCTAGAAAAGCCACTTCCATGTGTGAAGCCTGGGAGGCTTTTCCTTTGGAAATCGGGCTGGTACCTGATGAGCAAACAATATTATTATTTTCATTAAGATATCACATCCTGTCAACACACAACATTGGCAATTGCATTTCAAATAGCTGTGTCTTGACAAATTGTACAGTACAATTTAGACAGTGTTTTTCTGTGTCCATGATCCTTCTTACTGGGCTTGTCCTGGAGTGCGAAAAGCTCTGTTTGTAAACTCAGAACTGCAGTAACTCTTTATGCACAGAGGTGACATTGTTGACATTGATGCCTTTTTTTTCCAATAGGTCCAAAGTATCAAACTGATCAACCTCCTATTTCTTGCAGGAATCCTGAACAGTCTGATACTGCCTGTCTTCAAGCAGCAAAAAAGAAATACTCTGGCTTGGGAGTTTTTTGAGGGTTTGCTTTGAAGAAGTCAAAACCAATTTAAGTGAAAACAAAACTTTCATTCAGTGAAAATTTCTGTGAATTTGTGTGTTGCTTGGGGCGGTGACCCCCGCGCACCCAGCACCGTAATTGCTCACTCTTTTATCGAACAAATTAATAAATTGGCTACATTGCTCGATGCATTGGCAATTCTATAATTTCATTTGTTACAGTATTTTAGACTGAGTTATTTAGTTACATTAAGTCTTTCTAAACTACACGATACTGGATAACTGAGCAAAGATCTCTTCAAAATCTGCACTTCACAGGAGCACTGCACCCCAAGGGCTCTTTCAACTCTTTTTTACAAATAAGATTTAGAAATAAAGTCCAGCCCTCACTTCAGAAAATCCCACTGGAATTGAAACTAAAATTAATATAATACCTAAAGGTACAATTTAAGTTCTGGTGTTGCAATGTTTTATTCACACATGAGCATTCCTTAAGAATCAGGACGCACAATTCCTAATGCTCCTGTTTCTTTGTATCATTCAACTTTTGATGGTTTGACCAATGGCAGCATGATTAATGCAGTTATTAGAACAGCTGTTATAAAAATAATATGGAACAAAACCAATTTGTATATTGGAAGAATATTTTGATAAGTCACTTGATCACCTGTAGAACAGAGGGCAATACATTTTCTTGAACTGACATTGGTTAAGCTAAAATATTTCTTTTAGAAACAAAAAAAATCAGGTGATTCTATTTTGCAGAGTCTGTTTACAAAAGTCTGCTAATGAGAAAAAAATGCAGTGCTAAAAATGAAAGGAATTGTGAATTCTGTAGCCAGAAGTAAACATAATCATAGGAAGTATATTCCCTGTAGATCTATTTAAAGGTTGTAATGGGTTAACACAGTTTGGTTTTTAGTCAAAGAGAAATAATGCCCTGTAAGGACCTGTTAATTTCCTGTGGAAGGGACAGGCACTTATCAGAGGCCAATTTTTAGATACTGACATATTGTTTAACCACTGAGGAAGCTGAATGCAACTTTGGGAATACACATATAAAGTCCCGACTGCCTTTAAGCCGGCCCTTTCCCTTCCGGTTTGCCAGCAGGTAACACCGGCCCCCTGGGGTCACTCCGAGGAGCGGCCCAGGCCGGCCAGGCCCCGCCCCTCCCCTCTTCTGGGGGGGGCAGCCCTAGCCTGGCTCTGCCTCCAGGCCCGATGGGCTGCCGACAGGGGAGGGGGAGGCTGCAGCTTAACATCTTAGCCCCCGATAGCAGCTCTGGGCACGGCAGGGCTGGCCCCGCTCCGCCACGGGCCCCTCCCGGGGCCTGCGCGTGGCCCGGCCAGGCTCTGTTTCTGCCGCCGGTCGGGCCCACCCCATGAGACCGGGGGTTGGCAGGAGGCCCCCCTCCGGTGACTGGGGCTGAGAGGAAAAGGAGGGGGAGAAGCCCAGCCACTCCGAGATCCCTCGGCCTGAGAGGCTGCTGCCCAGGAGAGATCACGTGACCATCTGCAGGCCCGGGCGAGAATGTTAACTCTTTCCTGGTACAGATGAAACTTTTAAAACTAATCCTTCTTTTGATTAAAAAGAAAAGGACAGAGTGAAACGTAGAGAAGACACAACATGAGATGGAAGTCAGATGAAGAGAGAGTGAAAGGCTAAATGGGAGAAAGGATTGAGGAGTTGTCATTTTAGGCTGGACTTCTCTTATGAGCTATGGTAATGAACTGTAATATATTGGTATTCCCTTTAAATGATGGGAAAGATATGCATTTTTGGGAGATGATTATTCAGATTTGTGGGTTTGAGCAAAGGTATCTGTGATGGACTGAGTGAATAATGAATTAGTAGTTGTGATCCTATGAGATGTTTGAACAGAGAGATGAGTTAAGATGCCCTCTGCGCCAGTGAAGAAATTAGAAGACAAGATAGAGGAGAACCACAAGAAACTCAGAGAGAAGATTAGCGAGGAGAGGAAAGAGGGCTTTCTCCAAGTCTCTGCATTACAGATCAGAGGTTCTGATACCAAACACAGATGTCCCCCAGATTGAGAGGGAAGGGGCACCCCACGAGCTGAACTGTGGTCCTTCCTGAGTGATGTGGAGAATGGGAGAGAATGGGCCGAACCTTGAAGGAATTTTCTAATCCCCCAGCTTGGGAATTTTCACGTGAACAAATTCAGAACCCAGATGAGGTAGGGAAATATCTGGAAGAGAACTGCTATGATGACTAAGGAGAAAAAGCTCATTGCAATAAGCTGGGCCCTGGCATATGCTTATTGCACACTGCTAGATACTGTAGGGCAGCAGATAGAGGCGAGGGGGAAGATAAATCAGTAACTACCCCAGTCACTCAGGCTGCAGCCAACACCCCAGCTACTCAGGTTGTAGTTAAGCCAGACAATAAACCTAACCCAGCAGCTAAACCAGACAGTGAGCTTAAGTTAGCAGCTACACCAGATAGGGAACCTGAGCCAGCAGCAGCAGCTAAACCAGACAGTGAGCCTAAGACACTGGCAGTAGCTGCTGGGAAAGTGGAGAGATACAATGGATTGTTAAAAACCACCTTGAAAGCACTGGGTGGAGGATCTTTCAAAAATTGGGGGCAGCATTTAGCAAAGGCCACCTGGTTAGTTAGCACCTGAGGTTCTACCAACAAAGCAGGTCCTGCCCAGTCTGAGCTCCTGCATACAGTAGACAGAGATAAAGTCCCTGTAGTACATGTAAGAGGCTTGTTAGAGAAGACAGTTTGAATCGATTCTGCCTCGAGTATAGACAAACCCATCTGTGGGATTGTCTTTGCTCAGGGACCAGGTTGCACATGGTGGATAATGCAGAAAGATGGAACAACACCATGTGTACCTCAGGGAGATCTGATTGTTGGGTGAGAAATATGTGTAAATATCACTGCTGAATATCACTGCCATTGTCTGTATACAGCCGTATACTATATATATATATGTATAATGTACGTGTTTTAGAGTTAGAATTTATATCAGTTTTGGTCATAAGGTGACAATATGGGGATAAGGGGTGGAATGTCCTGGGGTGACTTTGTGATGTTTGTATCCCCAATTGTCTGTTCTATTTATGTTGGATATTGTGTTCTGTACCTTTAAGACTGGTTCTGAGAGCGAAGGGGGGGAAGAAGCAGTGCACAGTTTGTTTGCAGAAACTGCACTCACTCCTCCACATTCCACTCCTGGACTGTGTTTGTCTGCAGATGGACAGGCAGCGGGACAGAGCTCTTTCCTTTAGTTTAGCTAGCTGAGGCAGAGAAGTTCCCTGGACTTTTTTTTTTTCCTTTTTCTTGGGCCTGTTTAAACCTGCTCTGGACTGAAAAACCCAGAGGAGCACTGGGATCTCACACCTGTGGCCCACTGGGGCCTGGACCTTGGCATTTTCCAGCACTGGAGGAACTGATAAGGGACTGAGCGAGCCGAGCTAACCCATAGCAAGAACTCTCTCAATTTGCCATTTCTCTTCAGAGTGGCAAGAAGTTTTATTGTTTCATATTATTCATTCTTTATGCTTGTGGGCAATTTGTTTGTTAAATAAATAGTTTTTTCCACTTTTCTCTAAGGAGATTTTTTTCCCCAGACCAATCGGGGGAGGGGCTGTTTGGGTTTGCTTCCCAGAGGGACCCTATTCAGAGGTTTCCTCCCAAATTTGCCCTAAACCAAGACAAGGTCTTTTTTGTTTTTAAGTGACAGTGATTTCTATTCAGGGCATGTGTGTGTAAACATGTGTACATAAATAGGAGTTTGTAAGGAAATAAGCACTATGCCTTTGACCCAGGAATTAAAATAAAGAGGGAACAGGTGATCACTTAATTCCACCTGAGACAAACCACCCTTCAGTCCCGTGTTTTGAGAAGGGAAGCTTTCAGTTGCAAAGTTCAGAATCTGGAGCATACAATAATTAGGAAAATGTTTAATACCAACCCACCCTCTTTATTAAGTCATTTCTTCAAGTATTTTTAATAGTGCAAAATATTGGTTTGCATTAGTACAGTTACTGTGGGAATTCACAGTCCAAAAAAAATTTTAAAAGATTTGCAAAGTCAAACAAAAAACTTTTTAATACTGTATTTTTAGCAAGAACATTTTTAACAAAGAATGTGTACTTTAACTTAATATGGTCCAACAGAGAAACCATACTTAAAAGTTTCCATTATCTAACACTCTACTGCATATTCATTTTTCCATCTTGAAAGACCAAAAGCCAAGCTGAACTGAGCATTAAAAAAAAGAGCATCAATTATAATCCTCATATTACATCAGATATTAGGGTTTAGCCTACACTTTTGAAACCATCATCTAATGAAAGGACAATTTTTGCATCGTTCTTTTAAAAAATGTACACACATTTCTTTTTAAAATGTATCTGCTTCAGTAAACAAAGCTTAATTTATAAACACAATCAAAACAGCTCTATGTTGAACAGTTTCAGTGATAAACTGGATTTGTATGATGTACAGCCAGTGAAGACCATTGTGGCTTAAAATCACTGTGCCAATGCTATTCAGTAATAGCCACCTCCTAAGGAAAAAAAAGTTCTTTTTTGGGGCGGGGTGGTGAGGGGAAATAATTCATGTATGTGCTTAAAAATACTGAAATTCCTTTCTATCTCCAGGGACCTAAAAATGATCTGTTGTGACAGGCTTGGTTTGGTATGGTAAGCTTGTAAAAAGTCTCAGTATTTCTTAATACGGCAGTTTTCAATGCAGCAACAGTAAATTGCTTGAAATTGTCCTTCAAGTTTCATGCTACAAATCCTGTTCCTCACACAGTACTGAAGGCAGCAAAGGTTGGAAGGGACATTTCTCAGTAACTATATAGTCTTCAAATAGTGGTCATTATATGTTTTTCAGCAATAGGTGGTTCCTTCAGTACATAATGGTTGGTTTGATGTATGTTCTGTTTTCTGGAGGGAAACAAAGAAGAAAAAAGTCAATGACAGTTTTATAATTAACTGACACTTAGGTGGTTTCTTCACTTGGTTGTGGATCTTTTTCTCCTTCAAGCCAAACAAGCAGATCTACAAGTGATATAAATGAAACTGTCCATCACGTGGGCATGTTTTGTGTAGGAAAAGGAGGCACTGGGTGACAACACCTGGCCAAGCCCTCAAGAAAGGACAAAGAGCGACCACCACTTGCCCTGGTGTTTGCCAGCAATGGCTCAGGACAGGTTGCAAACACTCTGATTTGGATTTTCTTCTTTTAAGGCATTTTTTTAAATCAAACACTCATTTTCTCCCAAAGGCAGTCCGTGTTGGATTGCTGCCTCCCTGGGACAGACCCAGGGACAAGGCACCAGCTTTACCACACACCCTTGTCACTGCACAAAACCTGCCAGGGAACAGGGTGTTAAAACTGCACTGCTTTCAAAAAATGTAAATCAGGATCTGTTCTTGGAAAACTGTTCTTTCATTCAGAAACCACCACATTTCTCTTAAAATTCTATTTCTTTATTTAGAGAATGAAGCAGAAAAGCACTTCATAAAAATATTCCTAGTTATAGTACCTATCAACTGTGATTTTTCACATTAAGCAACTTTAAGCTCAGAGAAAAAATAAATATTGAAATGCCCACAGAAACTAAAGCTAACAAGAATCCATATTCTTGTTCATTATACAATGAATCACGAATCCACCCAGCTAAATCTGCAAGAACTGATCTGGAAGATGATAGCAAAATGATAATATGGAGCAGCATTTTGTATAATGTTGACATCTCTCCCATTACTGTTTTACATACGCCAATACTGAGCACTCCGAAGGAACGAACAAGTATTGACCTGCAAACTGACACTGATCCTTGGAGCAATCTCCAAGTTTGCCACATTTCAATTTCAAAATGCATTTCAGCTATAATATGAGTGATTTATCATTTAGCAGTAGCTGTCAAAGTAACCTCCTAGATAAAACAAAAACATCTGGAACCATAAACAGAGGAGAGCAGTAGCTGAATTTTAATCCAAATCCGACATGTTCACTTCATTAGGAACAGGAAACAGCTAATTAGTAATTGAATGTTCTGTGGTTTTAAGGAGGCTCAGACTCTCCAAACCGAGATGATTTAATACGTATTTTGGATGTAAGCACAAATAAAGATCACAGGAGCAAGGGACTTAACAACTCCAGAGGGACGTTTGGGAACCTCCAAAGAAAGGACTAAAATTAGTTTCAGGCCATTGGCTGATGAAAATTCTTGTCTTAAACCTAGGGGGGAATTACTAAAGCCTGGGGGGTGGTCAGCAGAAATGCAAGGATTGAGCACTGTGGGGTTTGTTTCTGCTTTGGGGTTTTTTTCCCCTTTTTCTCATGATCATTAGAAAGCTGCATATGACTTCTTCGTAGTGGAGGCTGTTCTTTATGTTCTTATTAAATTTTAAGTATTATTTTTTAAATCAAGGTAAGATGAGGACATTGAGGGTACTCTGGGCTGACTAAACTTTGGAACGGATTTCCGTATTTCCTTCCAATCCCCTTTATTCATCAAGGAAAGTTCAGTGGAGGTATCTAGAATACCTGTAAGAGAGAAAAGTAAATGCCACAGCTCAAGCCCAGGGCAGCCATCCAGGAGACATCATTGATCAGTGAACAGAAAATGCACAGTTAAATATTTCCTTTTTTATAACACCTTCAATTATTCTCTAGAAATTAAAATACTTTTTTGTTGCTGTGCAATAAACTGAATTTCATGGCTTTAACCACATCACACAGCAACCACCTCTGAGGAATTAACGTGTTGGGAGCAGCTGTGCCCCCACTTACACAGGAAAGACAATGTGATGTTGTCAAATTAATCTTTTCTGGAGAATATTCACCATCTCTTCAGTGCAGCTGACTGCAAGCTACAGACCATTTTATAGCACTTTACTGTATTATATAGCAAAGATTTGAATAAATCTGTGTGCAATAAATGTATTCTTTTATCAGGTTTATCCCTTAATCAAATATTCATTTATGTGGGCTTCATTCTATTAAAAAACGAAATTATACAAAGGTGAGCAAAAGCATAGATTTACAGTAGTTTAAAGCCTAATCTCATTCTCTAGGGGTAATACTGACAATATAAAAACGGTACAAATGATATTCCCTAACACTAAATATGCTCATGAGCCCCCTGTGCATGTTACACTGCTTTACAGCCTACAGAGCAATGCATGACTGGCTTAATAAGCAAGACATTTAGAAAGGAAGGGTTTTTTTCCCCTTCACAATGTGTAAGACAAGTAAAGATCTCCGAGTGAGCCAGGGTCTGTGTTAATAACTGGAACTTTCCCTCAGGATGGCATTCTCTTCTCTGAGTTGTTAGCCCAGGGTAGGTGCAGCTCTTGTACTCTTTTAGCAACAGTATCATCATTTGTTTTTTTTCTTTTAAGGTTTTAATGGCTGCATAAAGGACAAATCCAAAGGCAATAATCATAATCTCCATATTTATTCACGTTTAATTTTTTCTTCCCGGCCTATTCCACATCTCTGAATTCCTGAATCCTTTGTTTGTTAGATCTCTGGTTTAAATCGGGAATTCAGCTTTTTTTCCCTAAACAACTTTAAAACAAACCTTCCATGTGTACCCTCCCCATGTGCACTGGCAATGCTGGTGTGCAAACCCAGTCCAGGGAGAGGAGAAACACCCTGACAGAATCCACACCTTGGGATTGCCAGGGCTCTGTAGGACAGCGTGAGCTGAGAAAAAATTCACTGGAGGAAGGAAATGTGGGATCTGCTATGTAGTGAGAAAACAGATAAATATGTTGTATCAGTAACTGTAAATTATCCATGGAACTTCTAAGGTACAACCCAGCACTACAGGCTGCAGAGAACACGGGTAGCAGGGATGAAATAATAAACTGGAAACCCTGCTCTGCCAGCTGAGCTGGAGGAGGAGCTGAGAGAGCAGCTGGAGTAAGGTGAGCTGGAGCTGAGAGCTGGCTGTGTGGCCAGAGCAGGGGCAGGAGGGACGAGGGCAGCCCTGTGCCAGGCTGTGCCCTCTGGGAGCCTCGGCACAGCTCCTGCTCCAGGGCTGGTGGGATCCAGAGTCTCACAGGATGCCACAAGTGTCCAACTGCACAGCAGATGAGCTCTCCACCTGTCCCAGGCTGGGTAAACAGCACCTCAGTTAGATCACGGCCAAGATCAGCTTTGGAGGAAGCAACACATGGGAAATGCAATGCTGTAACAATAAATTAACTTGCAAAGCTGGGGCTAATTAGTTTGAACCGGTGTCTCACTTTGTACAAAGAAAAAAATCAGCTCAAACCAGTTTGCTTCTACAAAGGATCACATCCCTCAAAAAAACCCTCTTTCTCTCTTTACAGCCCTTGGCAGACAGCAGTGCTGTCTGCCTGGAAGGGGAATGGATCCAAGCCCCTGCTTGTGGGTAAGGACCAGAGCAATTACCAAAACTCAGCAAAAGCTCCCTTCATGGCCGTGAAAAGAAGATGGATCTGGGCTGACCACTCAGCTGAATGACAAGTAAAAATTACTTCTTTGTCTGCTTATTAGATGTCCAGCAAAACTTCTTTTATCTGCAAATATCCTTCAAACTGAGCAGTGAGAGAGCAGGGCACGGCTCCCTCTAGACCCAGGAAGAACATGGACAATAAATGCTGGTTCCGTGAGCAGCACTACCAACAAAGGTTGTTTTCATCTCTCACAGTTTCCTACAGCCTGTCTCCAGCCCTGCAGAGGTGCCCTCTCTGCTATCTAGAGCAGGGCTGGGTCTGGATATCTAGGCTGAGCCCAGGGGATCGATCCCTTGGGATTGGTACCAAAACTTCTCATTCCCTCAGGATGTGATGCCTGACCCTGCAGGGCTGCTCACTCACAGAGATGCTGGGTTGGAGTTTCCTCCCCACTTTTTTTGTCAAACCCTGCCAAATATTTCCTTATCCATGTTAACAGAGCTAAAAAAAACTTTCACTAAGCCCAGGATTTCTAGTTGTTGCCTGTAAGGCCCCATTCCCAGTGAATCCCCAATGGGGTGTGTCTCAGCTGCACGTGGCCAGTGTGGGCATGGAGTGACAGTCTGGGGACTGCACAGGAGCTTTTAAAAAGCTTTTCTAGGAACTCTGCAATGACACAGCACAAGGTAGCTACCAGGGGTTTAGTAATTCACAGCCTCCAGAGCAGGACATGCTCCAGGGAGAGAACACGGCCTGGGCAGGAGGAAGAACAACAGGCCTAAGACTCAGATAAAGCAGCTTGGATCTGAAAACTCACTGGTTAGATCAGAACACCAACAAACACGAGTCCAGTGTTCTACATGATAAACCCCAAAATACGTTCCAAGCTACACCAGTCCTTCATCTTTGACAATCAGATAAAAATAAAATGTTATTCACGGTAACCTGAGAGTTTTTGTGCCAAATCTCTGCCAGGTAATGTCACAAACAAAAGCAGCAGCAGCAGCAGCCCAGGGTCATCCCCCTGTTGCAGGCACAGTGAAGTGCATTTTCACCTCAGGAAAGCCTGCCTGCCTCTGCTGCTCCCTCCTTCATGAAATTCAGAGTATTTTACTTTTCTGTAAATTGTTGTTACCAAGTATTACTGTAACATTACTGTAACTTTTTAATATTTTAAGCTAACATTGCTTTGCTGATTGTTCCAATATCCCCTAACAATGAAATATTGTAATACAAAAGTTAACTAAGGTATAAACATGCAAAAGGAGAAGTCTCCCTGCGATCATAAAATGATGTTATTTTCTGTTCAGCAGTTCATGTTACTGCTGTTCATGCTAATTAATTAAAGGAGCTGTTGCTGTAATGTGCAAACAGGGAATCTGAGAAACTGAGAGGGCTTTTAGGTCTCGGAGTGAAGTTAAGTCAATCTGGGCGCGGGCAATCAAATGTAATGAAATCACTTGTCAGTGCTAAGCTTGCAAAAACTGTGAAGTTTGACTAGGGAGTAAAAGGATTATAATTAGATTTCCAATAGGATAATAACTAAATGGCAGAAAGCAGTAAAGAGAAAATATTACTTTGTTAGCTAATGGTGCTGCTGTTCGGTTTTAGTTTTTATCAGCACACTTGTAGTTGTGCTAATTTAATTTGCTTTTATCAGCAAAAATGCACTACTCGAATGGTACTTGAATGTCATTTGCAAAAATCATTGATCTGAAGGTGCACTTAATGACACCCAGTATGTTTATTTTATGTGGAAGGGAGATTGGCTGATAAAATGGTTGATGCACCGTGGGGCTGGCCCAGGAGTGAGAGCTGGAAGAAGGAGCAGGAGGGTGTCTGAGTGCTCATCACCTGCTCTGCTCCACTGCAACCACCACTGATCTCCTCTGCCAGCTAAAAACCTCCCAGTCTAATGCCTGTAAAGTTCAAAAAAGTTTTAAGTCTCATCTGCAGGAGAATTCTGTTTAATTAATATACAAAGCAGAGGGAAGATGAGTCAACTAAACGGAAAAGATTTATAATGCAGGTCAGAAACTGAGTACATGAACAGCCTGTGTTAATAAAATCATTTTAAGAAATGAGCATAAAATATGATATGACTTAATCACTGTGAAAGGTGGCTGTGCAGTACTTCTGTAATTTTCCTTTAAACCGTCTTAAGGAGATACTGGAAGTGGAACTAATTGAATTTCAAAGGAAAAGCACTGTGTGAATGATAGATTTCTGTCCAGCAGAGCTATTGACAACAGAAAAAGAAAGCTCTGTATTGATGCTAAAGCCTTTTTCCTGAGCAACTGAAAGAGGTTTTGGAAGCCTGGAAACAGCTTTGTATTAGGGACATGTGTTTTGCCCCTTCCTCCTCCCAGGGCCCGAAAAACAAAGGCAGCAAATGACAGGGGCAGTGAGGGAGTGTGCTCGAATTGTCAGAGCTGCAACAGCAATAGGAGCTGTCAGGGACACTAATGGTTATCAAAGGGAAAGGGAGTAAAAAGTTATTACAGTATCAGCATAAATAAAAATGAAAGAGACAGGAACACTTTGAAATCTAAACAAGCTCCACAGAGAGCTCTCCAGAAAGCTTTTTATCAGCTGAGAGTGTTTAGTGACCAAGTGGCTCAGCTCCCCACGTCTCCACACGAGCAGGATTACCACGCCAGGAAGGTCAGAGCCAGCAGGGCAGAAAAGGGAAGGGAATGGCTTTGCCATGGAGGGACAGGGACAGGGCTGCAGCTCCTGCTGCTCAGGCCATGTCCTGCTCTCACTGAGCCCAGGGATGCTGAACACAGGGAATATCCAGCTCTCCCTTCAGCCACGCTTAACAAAACCTTCCTGAGCCAAAGCCTCTTGTAACTGGAGGGACAATGTAGTTGGGATCAGATTAAAAGAAAAAAAAATTAGAAAACCCAACCTGAAATAAAAAATGGTAAAAATCAGAAGGCTTTCCTGTGTATTAATAAACTACAGGTAACATAAGAAACTTCTCTTGATTCCTTCAGGCAAGTAAATGGTCATTGGAAGTGGGTGAGCATCACTTTCCTCATAGTATTTGTAATAATTTCTGATGTAAATACACATTTGAACCAAGTGTCATGGTTTTTCCTCGAGTGAAAACTAAAATTACCTTTCTCTTCTTTACCAGAGTCTGCCCAAATGAACTTTTGTCTCTCAGAGTTGTTTGGAAGAGCACTGAGCACTCCTCTGAGCAGGTACCATGAACAGATCAGAAATGTAAGGAACACTTTGCTCATCAAATTTAAATACATGTGTCCCAAGTGCTCATCCAATATTTTGACTATTTCTGGCAGCAGCAATTTTCCAATTGCAATATTTAGAGCACAGCTCTCATCATATGTGCACATATATATACACACACATATGTCAGACATATATATCTGCATTACAATTAAGCTGTGATTCTCCTCTGTAATTGTCCTGGGTTGCAGTGTAGGATGTGCCCAAAGTATGTATTCTATCACCATCCTCATGAGCTGTTGAAACCAGGTGGGGCAGTGTTTCTCTTGCCCCCTCCGTCTGGGCTATCTTCTGTTAATGGCCCCTTCAATGCCTTGCCTCATGACCCATAGGTAACTCCCTCCGGGAGCTATCTCTGTTTAATGGGCAATCAAGGACCCACTGCATGACTCAAAGAATGATATCAGCCCATTGTGAGCTGCTCCGCCCAGGAGGAGGAGCCAAGCATTCCCACCTGGATATAATCTGGGATTTGGGAAAGCACTGGAGGCTCTTACTGGATTCCCAGAGGGCAAGAGCTACCAGACCTTTCTATGGGATCACTGCTTCAACAAGATCACTTCATGGGACTGCTTCCATCACCCTAACTAACAGGGTTGTGTTCTGACTCTGTCAGGGGTCTTTTGTACTATTGCTTTTTATTTATTTTATTTTACCTTATTTCTATTAAATTGTATTTCTGACTTGGAATCTCTCACTGGTTTTGCTTTCAAACCAGCACAGTAATACAGAGCATATGAATCTAAAATCACAAGAACAGACAGCAGTAAAAATATTTGAAAGCTTTCCTGTAAGGATGACAGATGGACAACAGATGCCTACCAGAGGTATGCAAATCAGACCTTCCCCAGCTAAAGAGAAATGCTTTAGTGAGGTTTGTATCTCTAAGTGCATTGCAGCCCTTCTCCTGTCTGCACAAACTGCCTTTAGTTACCTCAGCACAGGGGATTTTTGCACATAATCATTACATGATGCAGGAGAAAGAGTGGGATTGCTCTAAGAAACAGCAGTTCTATGGAAGAGGCAGCTGTCTCCAGGCTGCCAGAGCAGCCAGCACAGAACTGAACAATCTAGAATAAACATGGCACAGGACTGAAGGGAGAAAAACTCTGCAAGTTGGACTTTCATCAGAGAATTTCAATGTTCAAATTGCTCAGACCAGATTTTATCACAGGTGACTGGATTTTCTGTGTGGCTCAAAGGGGCTTACAAGAGGAATGGGAATATCCATTGGGAATATCCGTGTGTCTCAGCTCCCCCAAAGGAGGATTTCACAACTCCTCACATCCCAGACCTGAAGCCAGAACTCATTTCCTGCTCTTTGGTGTAGTGGTTTAGCATGAATGTGAAGGGGTTTTTTTTTCCCTAAGGAAGTTATAACATAGATTGACAGCTTGGCTGATGAATAAGAGTGTTGTAGACGCCTCTGGAGACCCAGTCTTAAATCAAAAGTCCCAGGTGACTCGGTCCCTTTCCTTTTCTGGCTGGCAAGGAGTTAACATCACTTCGTGAGTCAGAAGTTTGGGCTGGGCCCCTCAGCTGAGAGATGCCTTCGAAGGCAGTGTGGCCCCCCCACTCCTCCGATGGGGAGAGGAGGATCTTCCAGGGGTGGGGGAGGGTCATCCATCAGCATTCCTGAGCATGCTCCCCTTCCCCCCTCCCCATCACCTGCAGCCTTGAAGTTCTGGGAGTCAACTGGAGAAGAAAAAAAAGACTGAGCAAAAACATTAACCCTTTTCCCTCCTCCATGGAAGACAGTGATTTGAAATCTGGAGGGACAGCATTGAGACAAAGTCAGTGAAAGAACTGATAAAGGCTATTGGAAGAAGGGATGGAGGAAGTGGACATTTCTGACCAGACTTCTCTGGAAGTGAATTATAAAAAAATAGACTATCATAATGCTGTTTGGGGGAATGCAAGTTCTAGTCAAAGGGTTGTGTGTACTGATATAAATGAGATTTAATTGAATAGTGTATGTCCCTGGCTCCTGGGAAAAAATAAAGAAGTCAGCCTTTGAGACAAAGATGATTCTGGAGAGGAAGTGATTAGGCCCTGGCTCCTGGGCATAAAAAGAGGTCTCTATTTCTTTTGAGATAGAGATGATTTTAAAAATACAAGAAAAGAATCCTTGCTTTATACTAAAAAAGCATTCTTAAAATGATACCCCAAACATGCGGAGGCCCGCAAGCAGCTTGAGGAACTGTTATATGGGTGAAACTGCACAGAATCTGCAAAATTCCAGGCAGTTGCAGATTTGTGACATTGAGAGCCACCAGACCTTTTCTTGTGGCATTTATCTCCATAAACTCTAGAGAGGCTCCTCTCCCAAAGTGATGCAGGATTGTGTTTAAATAGTAGCAACTGACTGAAAAACATAGTTTTCTCTCTGTGTTGAGTGGGAAACTAAACAATTTGTAGTAGGGGGGAAAGTGTTTGAATGTCTCATTCTTTTTTCCTTTTTTTTTTTCTTGGTGTATGTTAATAAAATCTATCTGTTTTTACTTTTAAGTTGAACCTATTTAGCTTTTTTCTCCCAAAATCCTATCTTCTAGTTAATAAATAAAATTCGGCGAACATAAAACCACCACATTTGGGAAGCACTCAAACCATACCTGGAGGTGCTGCACTTACACACAGTGAAGAAAAAGTAGCACCAGATAGATGCCCATAACATGAACGTGACTTTTCTTTGTCACTTACGGTTCATGCATTTTTTTAAAACATCTGCATTCTTGATAGGCAGGTAAAGACCAGAGGTAAAATATTTAAAATGATAAATCATATGTAAAACCCCTTTTGAACTAAGGGCATACACCTTGGTAGATAAATATCAGTTTTAAAACCAATATCACGTCTACCTAAAGTTAATTTCTGATCTTGTAAAGTACTGTTTTACAAAGGTTTTCTGTATCAAACAGGAAAACAAACTGAAGTTCTGTAATTTACATTTATCCTAAAGCAGGAAAACAGACATAAGCATTATTCTGCATTTCACTTAATTTTTAATGCCAAGCACACAGGTGAGGAGGAGCTGTGGTACATACTGCACCTTGCATCGCTGCACTGTCATGTTGGGTTCTATTTCCATATCTGGGATTCCAGCATCTGAAAGATGGGAGACTGAAGATTAATGTATTCCCCTTTGCCCCTCTCTCAGGCATCTTTAGAAGAATATATATAGCAAACTAGGGTGCTCTCCAAGTTAACATGGTCTTGCATAAAACATTTGGTCCTCATAGAATTTTAAGTAGTAAATTGTTTCCAAAATGTGCAAACATTACTGGTCTCACAATGAATTATTTTTAACATGCTTCACATTTGTCTGACGATCAGATAATAACCAACATGTGGTAATAATATGTCTGCAAAATCCTCTTGAAGAATGAGGGCATTTGACACATGAAAAATAAAAGTTGAAATTAAACTGTGATAATATTAAACTACACTGACTCTTGTATATAGCCAAATACCTCCAAATTACGGAGCTGAACAATATAGCCAGTGCCAGGCAACAGTTTTGAGGTGTGTGTATCAGTTTGTGTGAGTGCATGTTACAGATAAGAACTGTGCAATTTGCATTTCCAACCTCAGCTCAGGATGTGTGAGCATGTGTTACCACCCAAACCAAAATTACAGCTGTCATATTATGTGAAATATTTCCAGATCTCCGACAATAGCTTTCCAAAGAGAATTGTGCTTTTTTTTTTTTTCCCCAAGTTGAGAAGGAGTCTCATGACGCTCACTTTGGACCTGTTTAATTTCATGTTGGTGATCCCTCTGTCTGCACAGTCCTTGGGGTGGGGGCGGGGTCTCCAACACCCCAGGGTGTTATGGGAACAGATGCCACAATCCACCTTGTGCCAATGAGGATTAGCATGAAGGGGATGTGATTTGAATCCATGGCACCTCAAATCCTGGAGAAACATCTGCTTCCCTTATCATACAGCCCATAGAAATTACAGGAAGGAAAAACCCACACCTGAAAGGGAGCTGTGTATACAGTTTGGGAGTTTTTCTGTGCAAAAACCTGTTCTGGACTTTCTCAAACAGGGAATAACTGCACTGTTGCTTTCACAAATCCCTTCAGCTGGAGTGTCAGGATCTGTCACAGAGGTGATGCTTTGCTGGTGACCCTGCAGTAACTGAGCTCTGAGTGAAAGCAGGGCAACCCTGAAAAGTAGTCCTTACAGGAAAGCAATAACTCAGCAATAAATGTGTAAATGAAATATATGTCATGTGTGCGTATATAGCTCTATAAATGTATATATGATTAAAAAAGCAGTATTTTCACACATACTTTTTTTTCTTATAAAATTACAGGTGACTGCTATTCTGCAGGGTTTCCCTTACTCAGATTCCTGTTCTGAAGGCAAGTGCAGGGCACTGACCGATCAATCTGAAAAGGTTCTTTCTTCTCAAACCCTTCAGAGTACATGTTGTATATACCAAAATGACAGTCATCTGTAACTAATAACAGCATCTGTTAAATGAGACACTGTCAGAGTTAAATTAAAAATACTCAGAATAGCCCTTCACATTTTGTTGTCATAAAATTGTACCTGCAATTAAATTGTGGATTACGATGCTAATGAGCTACCTGATTTGCATGTGCAATCAGATTAGCATTTAAATATCAGCTTCTTGCAGGCACTAACACATATATGACTACCTGAGTGTGCCTGCAAATCAAACTGCTGCAGTCAGGCCCACACTAGCAGATGTAAAGGTGTGTTAACCACACTGCTGGAATGTTGGTATCCCTGGATTTGTGGCTTCCAGAACTGCTGGGTGCTCCTGGCTGGTGTGTGAGCAGCAGGTGCTTCCCTGCAGTGGCAGCACCCAGGGGAGTGACCTTACAGCACATCAGGATTTTAGTTTTTTCTGACATTCCTCTCAAGGTTCTGGTTTCTGTCCGTGGGATGCAGTCTGGGCATTTGCCTGATCCAGTGGATGTGGTGGAGAAGGTTTTTTGCAGGCTCTGGCCACTCACTCTCCCCTGGTCACTGTCCCCACCCCAGCGTGACTGCGGCTGTAAATCCACACCTGGATGCCCCCTGGCCACTGCTGGTGCTCCAGGGACACCAGCCAGGCCCTGCTTCCAGGGATGTGGAGGGCTATAAAGCAGCAGATGAGAGGATGCCTCTGAAAGATGCTGCTCTCATACAGAGTTTATATCCCTTGGGTGCCCAGATAAATCACAGCTCACATCTCCTGCAGAGCACTGCAGTGGCAGGGCACAAACACAGCCTTGCCCTGGCTTTAGAGAACAGTGTGGGCAGCTCTCACAGCTGAGAACTCCAGACAAGCCAAATTCATTATTTTTGCTCAGCAGTCAGGCAATTTTTGCACTCTGCAGTCTCTAGCAGTGCCCAAAGCAGGCAGCACAAATTAACACACCACAGGACACCTGAGTGCAGCAGAGACTGAACTTCACTGATTCCTGAGCCTCTGCAGAGACTCCAGGTAGGGATGCACAGACTAAACCTTAGCTGCAGAACCTGAAATGAATTAAATCTCAGCTAGGTTCAGTCTTAAACATTCAAACCAAAGCTCTAAAGTTTGGCCAGACCCATCTTAAGCACAAAAGGCAAATCCTCCTGGTAGCCAGAACTTAATCACTGTTTAGGAGATGAACTGATTTGCTTTTGTTTCACAAGAATATTTGGGAAGCATTCAAAACCCAGTCAGCTCTGAAAGCTGATACATATTTAACACACTTAATAGGTCCTGAGGCTGAGCAAATTTCAGCCAAACAGCTTTTAAAATGAAGCTCAGCAGTTCTAAAAATGAATCTGCTGGGAGAGAAGAGTTCAGAAAACCTTATAGGAACCAAATTTCACATTGTCACTGTAACAGATCCCTCTGTAATATATTCAGCATTTCTTGTCATCTCTGTGTAAACTGCTCTGTCTGTTTCTCTAGTTGCAGACTTATTTATTTTTTTAAATCATGACCCAGAGCACATGGCCTGAAATAGATTTTTCATTATATCAGGAAAGAATTGTGGGGGTTTATTCTGAAATTTGCTCTGTGCATCATCATGGGTTGAAACAGTATCGCTCTGCTAGGAACTTAGAATTCTCTGGAAAGGACAGGAACCTATTAGGGGGCAGGTTTTGGATTGACACATGCAGTTCTGACCACTCAGAAAATGGAATGCGACTTTTGGTAATACTCATATAAAAGCTGAAGCTGGGTTTGAGACTTCCTCTTTCCCTCCCGTCCAGTGAGCAGGTAACATCGTAGGCCAGGCCCAGCCGGGCCTCCGAGAGAGAGCCGAGTGTCTGGGGTGGGGATCGGGGCTGGGCTGTGGCAGGGCCGGCCCCGGGCCCCTTGGCTGCCGGCACCCCTGGCCCGAGGGGAGGATGGGATCTCTCCCCCCCACCCTACTCTGGGCCTCGAAGAGCAGCTGCGAGCAGTTCACACCTTCAGAGCAGCTCAGGCCTTCAAATCGAGGGGTGGAAGAGAAGGCACCCACCAGGCCCCTCTAGCATGGCTTTGAAACATTTGCAGCTGCTGCAGTGGAGATCACCTGACCACTGCAGGCCTGGGCAAGCTTTAACTCTTTCCTGACACAGATTGAGACTTTCTTAAACTCTAACCCTTTTCAGAGATGAGAGAAAAGGCCAAATTTGAGACGTGTAAAGGGACAATATAGTGATCTCAAAGTCAGTAAAGGAAGAGTGACTTTTAAGTGATAGAGATGATGAGTTGCCTTGGTTCTAGGCTGAAAATCTCCTATAGATTATGGTAACAGGTTGTAATATGCTAGAATAATGTTTTAAATTGTGGACAATATAAATTGGGGAGATGATTTGTGGATTTGAGCAAAGGTGTCTGTGATACACTGAGTGAATATTGAATTAGAAGTTGTGATTTTTGTGACCCTATAAGAGGTTGAACAGAGAGAGATGAGAAAAAGCCCTCTACCAATGAAGTGAGAAGACATCTCTGTTCCCTGAGTTGAAAAAAGATCCTTTGCTTTTTGAAACAGCTCATTTTTAAAAGGTACCACCCCAATTCTGTGAGTCTATGGCCCATATGTAGTCATGGGATAGGCTACATGATATGGGAAGTTTCACAGCTGCAGAATCTCCTAGGCGAGCTGCTTTTGTGTGAGTTGGAAGCCACAAGCAGACTGTTTCTCTTGTGGGAAGTTACCAAACAACAGGAGAGACTTCTCTCTCTCAAAGACTGAATGAAAGACTGTTTTATAAGTGGTACTGACCTGGAGTTCTGAGTTTTGCCTCTTTACATTGTTGGTAGAAAAATGAACATTTTGTAGTAGGAGAAAGGGTTGGTTTTAGAAATTAATTTGTGTTGGGTTTTTTTCTTTTTCTTTGCTTCTTTTAGTGTATGTTAATAAAATCTATCAGTTTTTGCTTCTAAGTTGAGCCTGCTTTTGCCTTTTCCTCCCAAAATCCTATCTTCCCAGTTAGCAAACAAATTTGGCAAATGTAAAACCACCACATAAATAGTGCCGTGACTCAGCTAAGCAAACCTAAACCACAACAATAATCTTTTTTTTCTTTTCCTCACTCAATCAAACATCATTTTAAGCTGACTGTGAAAGGCCAACTAAGACATTACCATTTAACATCCTGAGACTGTCACCTGATGTGGCCTGTTTAAGAGCCTGTTCCACTTGTTCTCTTCTCTTGGATTCAAATTCCAAAGCTTCCTGCAATTTTCTCTTTGCCTTCTTCTCTTTCTTCAAGCGTTTTTGAATTGTGGCTGAAATGTAAATACGGTGTAAGAATGGTTGTTAGGGCACAATTAATAGATGATGGAGACAGTAAAAAATTAGTTTCTGTTTAATATTCAAAGGTGCAGTTCTAGCTCAAGACCCCTATGACAATAAAGATGTGCATGTGGTGGTGACCTCAAAGACAAACAATTCTGAGGATGCTGACTATTGGTGAAATTCTCTCTCAAGTCAGGAGCCATCAAAGTCTGTGAATGACTTCAAGTTTTTGGTGAGTTAACTGGGATTCAGGAGGCGCACACTGTGCTCTCCTAAGGAGCTAAGTTTTGTTTCACAGAAATACACAGTCCCATCACACTTGGGTGATGCAACGTTTCTGGACACCCACTGCAATTCAACAGCTTCAGCAGAATTTACTGACCCTTCACAACTTGACTGAGAGGTGCCCTTTGGTGCCTCCAAGTGAGACCTGGCACTGCAAACAGTTCCACACACCCAATTTCCATTCAAAAAGCACAGGGAGATAGGACTTGGCACCTACACTTTTGGTCTTATCTAGTTTTATCTTTCTGATTTCATGGATGTAATCTAGAAGTAGCTTTTGGCACATGAAGTGCTGTTCCGTTCCTTCAGATGCAGATCTGAATTTTAAAAAGAATACTAATACTGCCTCCTTTGCAACAGCACAGCGAGAAATTCAGATTTACCAATTTAATTGCCTATTATTATCAAAAGCTTCTAACCAGTCATGGTTTTGTCTCAGAAGGCCCCATTTGGGGTGTGCTACTGTACCTCAATCTCCTGATGCAAAAAAAATACCTAGGATTATTTGCTTCAGATCTTGCACTTGGGCTGATAATTTCTCACAGCTCTATTTTGTTATGCTGAAGTTCTCTAAAAGACAAACTGAGCAGCACTAAAGCTGCAGAAATGTGGGCTAGGGAAGTAATGACAAAAATCACCTAAATACCCAAATTAAAGCCACATCTTTCTCACAGTAAGACTGATGATTCTCAATGCTTGGAGGATAACAGCAGAAACAAAAAGAAATTAAAGCTGTCAAATGAAGAAATCGGGCTGGGAATACCTGGGCAGAATGATGCTAATGCACCTGAAAGCCATGGAACTGCCCCAGCCTCCCTCCTCAGAACCTGCCAAAACTCTCTGGGGCCAGTTGCCCTACAGGTAATAATCCTTCAGCCACTGTTCTTTCTGCTTACAGAAACGTGTGCTTTGCTCTGGTTTTATGAAATTTATATCTTTCATTACCAGTGGGGGTCCACTGCTGCATTACATTGGAGTATGAATGTCAGTTAACTCTGAGCCCTCAACAGCTCCAGCTGGAAATGCCAAAGGGTTACACATTTCATACCCAAACTCCATTTTTCACTCACTCACCTGTGCTTTGCAGCTCAGCTGTGAGTTGCCTTTCCAAGCTCTCTCGTAGTTCTCGCTCTCTACAAAGCTCCATCTTTAACTCTTTCTTTTCCTGCTGTATCTGCTTTTCCTGGACTCTTGCATTGTCCACAGCCACTTTCAGCAGGCCCTAAAACACACACAAATTCATGATCTGAAAACACCATTTTCTTTCAGCAGTGACAAAATTCATCCACTTGTTTCTTTTACACCCTCTAGGAAAACAGAATGATTAGAAGCAGGAACCTACAGACCTGGAGCACAAGTGAGCATTGGAAGTAGTTAATGTTACATATGAGGAATTTTGTGACATGGAATCATTCAGTACAGCTTTGGCTAATTTGGTTGCACACACAGTGCCATGTCTCTGCTCACCTCAATAACTGCAGAGAGAAGCACTGCAGGAATAATGAGAATGGTGAATTTCAAATTGACCATTATTGCCAATTTTTAAGTCAAATATATATAATGTATGAAACCCTTCCATGACTGGTAACGCCAGGGAGAGAGGAAACCTAAGCATGACATTAAATAAAAGAGATGAGAAACTGCAAATACAAAATAGTTTCTAAAACTTTTTTAAGAGTGCAAAAAGAAACACGTTATCTACCATGACATAACCTGGCCCTGTAGAGAAGAATTTACCTGAATGTTGGTTAATAGTGTTTCTACTGATGAAAGACCATCAGCAAAAAGAAATGGCGCCGGAAATCCAGGAGGCAAGGCCTGTCCAGCCAGTTGGACTTTATCTAAGGTTGGTTTCATTATTGGAATGGCAATTTGGACCTCTTCTGTAAAGATAGGTTTAAAAGTGACATCAGAAAGCATTGGAAATATAGGTGACTGTAATTTCTAGAAACTAGCATTTTGTTTATCTGGAAGTCAAAATACAAGTGCGTTAGTAAAATCAACATTGTTTCAGACTTTGGGCAGCTGGGAGTGTTGCCAAGGCAAGTTGGCAAAATAGTACAGAACAGTAATCAATACACTGGGACTATAACACAGCTGTAATGGAGTACAGACTATTATATCTCAAATTCTACAGAATTATACCACAGAATTATAACAGTATTATGCAGTTCATTAAACCTGAATGACCTGTCTTCATTCTATCATGTTTGCCATTCTGTGATGTACATTTTTTGTTGCTATAACCTTGGCAAAATTCTAATCAAGGAATGTATCACATCTCTTTACTCCTTTACCTTTCCCCTTCCCGTGCTCAGCAGTAAATAATCTTCACTGAGTCATCCATCCCCTCTGCCAGCACTGCACGGAACTGGAGCATCTCCTACAGAGAGCAAACTGGGGGCTGGCAGCTTCCCCTTCACTCCTTTCAAATACAAGGTATAGATCAAGCTGTGCACAGACACCAGAAATGTGCATCCAGAAAGAAACAATGTTAGAAATGTGTTTTTTTTTCAAGAACCCCTTCAATTTGGTGAGGAATGAGTACTATCACCAATGAACTCCCGTTTTTGAACAGAATAATTAAAGGATCTTTTAGGACAGTAGATGTAGCTCCTTCTCTCAGATCCCTGTGAGTGCTTCTTCCCACATATTCATCTTAATTACTGAAAACTACACAATTAAAATCTAGCTGTCTCTGAAGCCAAACTCTGTACAATTCTTTCACTCTGAAATGCTAAAAAAAATACTTCTGTGTAATATTTCAGTGTATATCTATATCTATATAAATATCTCATGATCCTGCACTTGCAGAAATCATGGTGAGTGTCTGCCCAGCACTTGCCTTTTAGTGAAGCCTGTGATCCCTGCCTTGGCCATGAGCTCCTGATGCCAGTGCTCACCCAGGGCAGCTGCACAGCCAGCCCCCAGAGTTTCATCTGTCAAGTGCCTTGGTCATATTAAAGCCTGAATTTACAACTGGACCACACCATATTCAAAAAGTCTCTTTCTCCCAATCCTGTTTTTAAAGAATAAACAACTTAAAAAGAATCGGACAACTAATTAACCCAGGGTCTCTCCACTGCAGCAGTATTTTCTGGTGTAACACATTCCAGGATCCTCCATCAAGGTGCACTTTTTGCATCCACCTGACAACAAAACAGGAGCATTAGCAGTGTTCAAGTATTCTTTGAAATCTCTGGTTTGGGAGTATTTTGTCTTTGCTCTGTGAGTTCATTAAACGGAACATCTTCCTAATGATTTTTCAGGACTAATAACAAAAGCCAGTAACCTCTACATGTCCTCAGAGACAGCATCTTAGATGGAATTTAAGTGATCCATTTAAAAAATCCCAACTCAGGTAACCAACTCAGACCACAAAGTCTGTGCTGATTCAGACACACCATTTCTCATATTTAAATATATCAATGGCAGAGTTTTTAAAATAACCTGATTAGTTGTCACACATGATGCTGCACAGAAATAACAGTGAAGCCATGGAGTCACAAAAGACTAAACAGAAGTGGCATTTGAAAAAGAAAGCAATACATGAGGTATGCCTAACAAAACTGGAGCTGCTCTAACACCTCTAGAAATCTCTGCTATTTGGAGATGAAAGTAATAGCATTAAATTGGCCAAAGGAAAATTACTATTGACTGTGAAGACAGGTTGCATGGTCTATGGTTTGTAATGCTACTGTAGAGCAGATTGAAATTTCAAAATAGTATTACTCTTCTTTAAAAAGATAGACACAGCTAAATTAGGTGCTGCTTGCTGCAGTGAGGATCAAATGCAAAAAGAATCATATTTCATCAGACCTAGTCAACACCAGGAAAATAAATAGAAATATAACAGGTATGCAGGCAATGATTCATTTTGATAATCTGGTCCAAGAGAGACACATAGAGACAGCACACAGATCTAAGCTTCTACCAAAAGACAAATAGGACACAGAGGGTGAGAATTGGGATGACAGTGTAGCAGAGGTCACATCGATTTTCAGCAGCAGTTTTCACACAGATGAGATAACCCTGGACTCTATTTGGTCCATTGTTCATATCCTACCTGTCCCAGAAGCAATAAATTTCCAAGTCCCACAAAAAGGGCAGTAAAGAAGGATTCTACNGCTAACCAAACATGCTTTGCAGACCAAGGTCACATTGCATGTTAAAGTCTGTAATAGCTGAAACTAGAAGTAGCATATGATGTTTTAGTGTATATGGGTGGAAACTGTCAAACCATTCATCATTTTTTTTTCTGATTGAAATCACACTGCAAAGATGAATGATAAATGCATTAGAAATCTATTTCAATCTTGTAATAGGTCTTCACATCTGAACAGTGTCTATATCTTGCCCATGCTCTGAATAAGTGCATAGTTAGGCAGAAATTTATTACCTAGACTTGAGGAATCATAATTGGTAAAGCAATTAAAAATGGCATGTGCTGGAAGCATTTATTGGGGGCTGTATCAAATGCATCTCTTTAATGGAAAAAATAATGTTAATTTAAGGATTTTGATTTTAAACACCACTAAAAATATAAATGCTAAAAGCTGCACTCACATATACAATACAACAGAATAAGCAAAAAATAAAGCCAAGACAGCTACAGTCTGACCAAGGACACAAACAACTTTTCTGATTATTGAAGCAGTGGAAACTACTTTTATTGAGCCTGTTTGTTAAACCTGCCATGCTTTATAAGAGCATTCAGGAATCCATTTAGAGTGCAGTCTTTTAATTTCTAGCTGACATCCAGATGAATAAATGAAAGTAAGAATTATACTGCAGAGCAAAGAAATACACAGTATACAGTAATGGTGAATGGAGTATCATCCTGGGAAAGTACACAGAAATCTGCTAGGAAATTTCTTGCTCTTAATTCAATATGCTTAAGTATTTCATCTTCTATCTTCTGCCTAAATTGCAAGAACAGGGATTGGCAAATGAAGCATCAACCTCCAGACTGGACACAGTGCTGGGAACATGGGGAACATGAATTGCTCCCTGCATGGCCCAAACCAACAGGCACTTTTATTTGTCAGCTGGTTTATTTCCTTTCAGAAGGCATGTTTTTAAACCCATCAGTCACAGCCCTGATCCACTTGACATGCCACATCCCTCTCAAAACAAGGGAGAAATATTAAAGGTACAATTTACACTGGTTAGACCACCAAGTTATTTCTTCTCATGCACTTAAAAACTTTATATACCTGGAGCTGTATGAGCATTATTCACCTCTAACAGCTCGTAGAATATAACTCACGCGTTAAATAAATCCGTGGCATATGGAGGAAACAATTTATACAGGATTTATAGTTATTAACCTGTTAGTTACTAACCAAGACATTGGATCTCAGAAACCCTTCAGGCAGGGATAAGAAGATGGTTTTGGACATAGATGGTAGCTGGGTCACTCCTTTTCCCTGCCTGTGGCATAAAATTCAGAAAACCAAGGACTGAAGTAGTTTATTACAATTATAATTATTTGAGTTTCATACCTGAGTGATGGGGCTTACATTTAATGGCCTATAGTTACAGAACAGCCTGGATACTCTATTGGACCTCCGACTTTTAATAAAATAAAGCAGAGGATCTGCAACATCAGCTGGGTTGTCTGTGTGACTCATCTCTGAAAGTAAAATATGTATTTGAAATACTATTATTTGCCCAAAGACCTGGCAGAATCATCCAAACTGATGTGTCTTCATGGTGGCAAGAGGTCCTGACTTCCAGATCTACATCTACTTCACAAGGATAGATGGTATCCAAACATGGGTATTTTAATACAATTAAGGCTAAAATTCTAATTTTTGACTGCAAAATCAGTTTTCTGAAAGAGACTTCTTATTTTAATTTTAAATCTTGGCAACTTCTGTATTGCTTAACTAAAAGCCAGGTTGTTTTTTTTCTTTTACAACAAAACAAGTATGAAAACCTGTAATCTGAAGCATTGTTTATTTCAAGTATTTTGTATTTCTAATTCCAGAAGGACAGGGTTACCTGTCTTCCATGTCTTAATAACTTCCAAAATCCTCCATCTGACTATCTTTTTTTCCCCTCACTCATTGCTGCTCTGCCAGGAGCTGAGACTCCTGATTATCAGTGAGAAAAGAGATGCCTCCTGTAAACCAGGCACCAGTCAGAAATTTAGTGCTTTAACCTTGTGATTCAGGTGCCAAATTTAAAGTCGCTGCTGTTTTTCTTAATTACAGCCCCCGAATGAACGGGGTCAATGAATGCAATTGAGGAGTAGCTGATTAATCCAGTGCAGTACCTTTAAATCAGATTTCATTTTGTTTTCCAGTGACTGATACAAGCGTTGTTCACTACTGAGCTTGCCAGGAAAAGACTTCATCACTGAGAACAGTATCTAACAATTATACATTTCCTATACATTTCCATGCTGCCTTAAAAGCTTCTAGAAACAACCAGAGAACAGCACCATCAACTATGCTCCACTTATCTGTGTCCAAGCAGGTTCTCACCTGTGTGCTCTGAAATCACTCGATTTTGTCCTGAACAAGTGTTTAATAAAACTTTAACTCTTTTCAACACATCAGGAAAATGCAGGTCATAGAACCATGGAATTGCTGAAGTTGGGAATGAGCTGTAAGATCATGATGAAGTCCAGCTGTTCCCCCAGCACTGCCAAGGCCACCACTGACTGTGTCCCCAAGGGCCACATGCACATGGCTTTTGAATCCCACCAGGGATGGGGACTCCATCACTGCCCTGGGCAGCTATGGCAGGGCTGGACAGCCCTTTCCATGAAAGAATTATTGCACTATCCAACCTGAGCCTCCTCTGGCATAGCTTGAGGCCATTCCCTCTCCTCCTGTCCCTGTTCCCTGGGAGCAGATCCCGACAGCCCCGGCTGTCCCCTGCTGTCAGGGAATTGTGCAGAGCCAGAAGGTACCCCCTGAGCCTCCTTTTCACCAGGCTGAGCCCCTTTCCCAGCTCCCTCAGCCTCTCCTGGTGCTCCAGCCCCTTCCCCAGCTCCATTCCCTTCTCTGGACTTGCTCCAGCTCCTCAATGTCCCTCTTGTCATGAGGGTCCCAGAGCTGCCTCCAGCACTGGAGGTGCCCCAGCAGTGCCAGTACAGGGGAAAGCACTGCCCTGATCCTGCTGGACACTGTTCCTGATCACAGGAATGATGAGGGTGTGTCCTCCCAAAGGACGTCATGGAACTGCCACTTGGTGTTTGAATATGAGGAGGAGGCAAAATGCAAAGAAATGAAAATTTCACTAGAAAAGGCTGAAATTGCAGTTTACAGATTGCCTTTATCTGTGCACTCTTTATCAAGAGATGCATAATTGTACAGCTTTGACATTTTCATCAGTGTACTCTCATTAATAACACAGAAAATTATATCTATTTATAACTTCAACATATTTACAATATACTCTGATGTTCACATGGCACTGGCAGTAAAAACACCTGAAAATATTTTATTAATTCAAGCCTTAGAAACAAAGACCTGAGTTAGATACTTGGTTTGCAATAATAATAAAAAATGAAACTAAGAAGTGCAACAATTCACAGGCTCAACATCAGAACTAAAGTTTCACTGCATGTAACTTCACTCTAAAGATCAGTATGTACAGATTAGGAAAAACAAAAACAATTGATGCCACCTTGTTAAATTCTGTTCATTAAGTACTCCCACTAAGGCTCCTAATACATATATAAAGAGACTTCAAAATGCTAATTTTTATATTCAGACTTATTTACAATTTGTTGTTTGTCTGTGTTATGATTATCCCTGCTTTCTCCTACAAGCTGCTCCTCAGGCAGGTTTTGGTAATCTGGATTCCAAAATATTTAAAGTTGCTCTGTGCTTTAAAATGCTTCTTAATCTAGAAGGAAGCTTAAAAACTATTGATCTGCATTTTCCATTTGGCAATTTAAAGTAACTGTTTTGTTCAGGCAGTAATAGTACCTTGTCACTCCTTACCACGATGAGGAGAATTATTTCTATTGACAACAGAGAGAAGGGAAAATGTGAACTATTCAATAAAAGTTTATCAGCAAATTACTGTGGCATGGAAGAAAGGGGGGAAATGAAAAAAAATAAACAAAATCCTCCTCATGGTCATTATCAGGAGGTTATAAAATTTTTCTCAGCTAACTCTCCTATTAACAATCACAAAGGATTTTTTTCATGGTGATTTTTAAGCATCACTGTAGTCTGACTATTCCTCTACTCAGATTTTAAAGTGTCAGATGACGATGGGTAGGAGGAATTTGTCCAGAAGAAAAAAAAGATTCTTCAATTTTCTTCCCGGATTCAGCTTTTCCCTATTAATGTTTAGATTATTTCTTCAACTATTTTGTTGCAAATATTTATGACTCCATATGGAACAACAGATGTTGAAGAGAAGGGATAGCAGAAAATACTTCATTTTCAGCAATTACCCTGCTACTTGTTGTCATACTGTAGGTGTTCTTAGTGCATATATTTTACATACCACCCTGTCCTTTCACACACTGCAAAAATGTCAGTTTGGATAATTCATGTAATAGCTGTAGTCCAAATCATTTCCACAATGAAAAAAGTATAAATAGGACAATAGAAGGAAGAAATCAAGAAGGCAAGGGGAAGAGAGGAATTGCTTTAGCAGTTCTTCTGGAATATCTGATCAGGAATCAGTTTGCAAAGCTGCATTAGGTCCTTAATACAAAATCTCTCCCTTTGGGACAGGTTCCAGTGACTGTCACCAAGAAGAGAAATCATTCCAAGAAAAAGGAAAACAAAGCTATGCAGGAAACAGGATAATCCTGGAGGATCACAGACAGTCAACACCACAGAGAAATTACAGTTATATATTTATTTATGCTAACATAGCAATTATGACACACAAGATACTTAACCTCTTGATATATTTTAAAATAGTATCAAACTAATATCAATATTATTACTGTTGAGGTCCATTTCTTAAAGTACATGTATAGCCAGCAGTTAAGCTTTTCAAATATTTGAAACAGGAGGAATACTCCATTTCCTGGATATCCCTGGATAATTATTCTTGCTTTATTAAGGTTTATTTTACAGCCGTGTAAAATAGGTTATAAAGGACAATTCTGCTATTATGTCCTCCCCTGCTTAGGCTTAATAAATATTATATTCCACACCATCCATTAAAGCCAAGCAGTGGAGAAAATAGGAGTGGTAGTAATCTCCTCCACAGATGTAAAATACCTTTAATAAAATAAGGGTGTATAACAGTCAGGAACTGTCTTGGGTTATAGAGCCTAAATTATATATTCCATTTTCATCTGCTGGAAACAGTTGGGGGGTTGTTCCTCTTTATCTCTTGTTTATTCTGGAGGGAGGGGGGCGGGTGCCTTTTGATAATGGCCCAACGGTTAATACCAGGTAGGGCATTGTTCTTATCTCTCTCCATGATGGGCCATTACGACTCCCCAGGCTGTTTTTCTTCCCCAAGCTGTTCCCCTTCCCAAGATATACCCATATTCCATCATCCTATTGTGAGATGCTCCACCCAGTGGGGGGAGCCAACCGGTCCTACCTGGATAAAACTGGGACTCCGAACCAGGACGCGCTTTTTGCTTCACCCGATTACTGGAGGAAGACTGGACCCTTCTCACCACCTCTGGACCCTTTTGGCTGCAGGATCATCTCTACCTCAACAGAACCACATCTGCCACTCCAGGAGGACTTACTTTTGGACTGCTTCCGACACCCTGACCAACAGGGCATCAGGTTGTAGCTCTGACTTTGTCAGGGCTTTCCAAAATTGTTGTTTGTTTGTTTGCTGGTTTGGTGGTTTTGTTTTTCTACCACATTTGTATTATTGATATTCCTAGTAAAGAACTGTTATTCCTATTCCCAAATCTTTGCCTAAGAGCCCTCAATTGCAAAATTATAATTTGGCAGGGAGTGAGGGGTTTACATTCTCTATTCTAAGGGGAACCCCAGTTTCCCTGGCAGATACCTGTCTTTCTAAACCTAGACAGGAACAAATTACTGAGGTCTGCTTTAATAAAATAGTACCCTTAAAGCAGTATTACTCTTAAGGTACTGACATTCTCACTGGTGATGCAGCGTATCCTTTCAAAGCAGTGCAACTTGTTTAAATGGCAAGATATCTTTTTGCAAGAGTGTTTGTGTCCAGGCAGATACAAGGTTTGTATAGAATGCATCCAGGGAGCCATAAAACTGGTGGGAAACATATTTCTCTGTGGTATTTTAGTACTTCGAAAAATTCAATCACTGGGAAAAAATGTTTTGCTGTAAACATCTGAAGAGCATTATAAAAGCAATGGCTTCCCACAGCACCTGCTTAAATAATTTTAAGAGGGAGCGAGTATGTATTTTCCTGTCTTCTAAAACTTGTAGAAAGCTTCTCCTATTAATTTCCCTGGTGCTGTCAGGCCAGAGCACTTTTAATCAGAAATAATTATGAGTGCAATTGGGGAATGTTCACCAGCAGGATTTTTTGCACTGCAGAAGTAAGACAACTTTCAAAACTGATCGTTTAGAGAAATATGATTAATGGGAAAATATACCCAGAGAGATAAGCACCTGAAAGGTTTGCTTCTGAATGAATTGTGAATTCCTCAGATGTCAATAAAGGACTCTACTTATATCCCAGTGTTTGAATTCAGTTCAGTTACACATTGATTTTATAAACCCTGGTTAAGCATGAGAAATCCATCCCTTTTTAGTTTACCTGTTTTAATTCTGACTTTTCCCCACAAGCCTTTAACCTTGCCCCAGCTCCCGATCCATCCCATGAAGCCCAGAGCACATCCCTGATCCCTCCTGTGAGTCCATCTATCTCTGCTCTCCAGTGCCACCAATTAGACATTGCCAGTATTTCCTGCAGGACTCCAGGTTGCAGAGCTGAACCCTGACACAACCGACCCTCTCTTGGGCTAAGAAACAGCCAGAATTTGCCTTATCTCTGTGTTCCTCCCTTGATGAGCTAGGAGGGCAAGTCAGAGCTCCTCTGGCAGAAATGCAGCCCTGGTGTGAAGATGTGACACTGCAGTGACAGAGTGACCAGACTCACAGATATTCCAGCAGCAATCCATGTGGAGCTGCCTGGCCATGGCAACTCCTTACCACCAAATAATTACATGATGCTCTGGGGAAAGACAAGTTTTCCTAGCACACAGCCAATCTATCAACAGGAAAACCTCTTCCTGACCCAAATGGCAGCTGTGATCAGGGTATAAATGGAAGCTAAGCACCAAATACTGCACATCCACTACTCTACAGCCTAATAACGGGAAGTCTGCAGCTGTCACTTGTCCTGAGCACTTTTAAAGGGTCAAATACTTGGGAGAGGAAAGGAAGAGGAGAACTTTCTTCAGAAGGCAGCAGCTATCTGACATTAATCTGCCGTGTTCCTGCCGCAGAGGAACCCGAGCTGTTGGGGAGGTGGATGCTGTGCTGCCAGGGATGCTGTGCTGCCACATGCTCCAAGCCCCTCAGCCTTATAGCCGTGGCTCCTCTGCAGTGACCACCTTCTTCACAGTGACCCCCCAGCACATAACAGAGACACAACATGTAAAAAAAAAGTGTGAACTAATTCAGCAATTCCAGAGTTACCAGTATGGTGCAGGATTACAACTCCCAGCACCTCTCAGCAGTTTCCCTCTACTTCTCTTTGCCCAAGCACCCTGTGCCACCAACGTGGAACAGCAAAATTCATAAAGCCATGCACTATTACGGAATGCACATGGCAGAGTGTGGCAGTAGAACCCTGACGTTTGGGTTATTTGCATTAAAAACAAGCTCATACCTTGCCTTGCTTAAGGCAAGGCACAAAAACCAGAGAACTGAGCAATGAGGATTTTTTACCTCTCTCACAGCCATGTGTAGGTACAATCCCATTCTTTTGGTGGTTTGGCATTGCAATCCCATTACTAGGAAAACTTTAAGGAACTTCATGAATGTTTTGCTCCCAAATCATTCTAATTTATATAGCAGACTAAGACAAACAAAAAATGCCAGTGGTGTCATAATTACTAAATAAACCCTACTAAACAAATTTTTGCATAAATCCCTTGGAGTATATGCTTCTCAAGTAAAACAAGATACAAAGCAAAACAAATTACACAGGAACCCAGATCTCTGGTGCATTCACAGATTTCAAACCAGCCTTGGATTTGGTTGGTGGCTGAAAAATTCAACTTCATGGACCTACCACTTTCTGGGGCTTCTGGATTTGGCAGCTGATGCCTGGGGAGATGGTGAGGGGCCACAGAGAGCACAGCTCTGCCACTGGCTCCCAAGGAAAACTGGAGGGGAGGAAAACTGCACCTTCTTAAGCACCCTCCCACTGCAAATACAGAAGGTGAAAAACCAGTTGTGACCAAAATCAAAAATAGCTTGAACAGACCAAAATCAAAAATAGCTTGAACATAGTTAAAAGAAGGGGGTAACTAAAAAGTATCAAACAATTGTCCACGTTTTTCTTCCAAAGGACAGGAATGAGCCTCTGCACTCCATCAGTGCATCTGTCCTTCCAGGGGGACTCCCAGCAGACCAGCCAGGAGCATGAACTTACTGCTCTAAGCCACATTATAAACTCCATAAGCATAAACCCCTTTACAAATGTTTAGGGTTTGATTACTGCTCCTGTGATGTACAGCTTTCAGCAAGCCAAGCATTTTCCTTTCCCAACTGCCTCACTCTCTTTGCAGGGCACATTATATCTTCATTTTGGCTTATTCTACCTCCTCACTTTGAAACCCTGCATTACTTGAAAGAGTGGCTGACATGCCCATTCATGATAGTGCACAAAATGAAGCTTAATGAATCCCCAAAGCAATGTACTTCACGTGCTAAAATCAATGTACATTGCCTGCTACAGTATCTCCCTGTGAAATGGAGGCATTGCCTCAGAAATTTCTATCTCAACAGGGTCTTTTTTCTTTTTGTAGCATTTAACTGCCTTTTGTCTGCTCTTGTCTCCCTCCAGTGTTGCTCAGATGGCAATCTTTTATTCCTTGTGCAAACTCATTTGGAAAATGCTGGATGGGCTACAGCTGTGTACTGCTATGTAAGGTCTAATCCATGTCAAGCAGTGCTTTATACACACTGAATAAACACAATGAAGCAATGTTTTAATTGATTATTAAAAAGGCAGAGTTCTGGGCTGAAAGCAGTATTTAAAATCAGATTTAATCAGCTAGTTTTGTACAATTCTGAAAGGTAGTGATGCTGTACATGCTGCCACTCAAACCTTGGGGATCTCACAGAGGTGACTGCAACCCCAGGGGAAGAGGCTGGGGATGAAGCTATTTCTGGGTGGTTTGTGCAAATTTTCAAGGCTCTGGCCGATGAAAAACAAGCAGTGGAACAAAATATCAATGAACACAAACCTTACCTGGGAAGGTGTTTTCCTACACAGCTTCCAGGAAAATAAAATCCACATTTTTCCAGAGTCTATCCAGGTGCTGTGGAACCTTTGCAGCCCAGCCTCAAACAGTAAATCTGCTCTGGCTTTTACAATGCAGTGAGTCTGGATTTACACTCTCTAGTAGTAAATACTGACTTCAAATCAACCTGCACTGCATCTGACAAAGGTATCCAAGTTGGATGTGCATTAGACAGTGCAACTAGATTCTTTCTGAACTCAGAAATAGTAATAGCAGTAATAATGAAAGATAAATAATTGGTAATCAAAATACTCATGCATCCAAAAAAGGTGCCTCTCACCCTCCACAGGACACTACACCTGGGGAACCACAGATTTTTTGAAGGATTGTTTGAAAGTTTGAGCAATGATTAGCCTGAAATGAAATCCAAAATCTCAATTCTTCTTTGTTCCAATAAACGTTCTCCACTGACTGTACTTCTCCGTGGTACCCCACGAATCTAAGTGAAAAAGGCATTGTAAAGCAACTAAGTTTTTCTTCCCTTTTTCCTTCCAACAAAACTACCACTGTTGCCCTGAAATTTAGGTAGGAAAACCTGGCAATTAGGTGGCAGCATGAAAAATCTTCATTAGCTTGAAGTACATGAATTATCAATCAAATAAGAAATAGGCAGAGAGCAGCTGAAAATGGCAAACTGCTATCATTATAAATGATGTCTTATGCATGACTGTGTCTCAAGAATTGTTACAGGATGCTGTGCAAAAACCCCAACATCTATATCCACAGGCCAAAATAATATGGTCCATTACAATGATGTACTTTGGAGCAGAAATATAATTTTTTATGCTTCACATTGTTTCTGTTCTAGACACTGAATCTATATTTTGTTTTATTTTTTAAAAAGGATGAACTTGCCTTAGAGAACTGACAGCTTATATGAATATTTTAGTTTTGCTTGCAACTAACAGGAAAAGAAACATGGCATAAAACTCAAGCCCCAAGTTCCTCAGCATGCCTACTGAGAATAAATTTTATGCTTATTTGTATTTCATTTTCCTTGAACAACTGCCTTTCCCTTGGGTATTTATTAAAACCATAAAAAGAATGAGCCAAATTCACTTCTCAATAACATCCATTCCGCATTGTTGGAGCTTGCAAAATTGCACTAGACCAGCCAAGGGGAAAATTTCACTCACTGTTTAGTATTTTTCTTTTTTTTTCTGGTTGAAAAGATGTATTGTTTAATCTTTAAATTCTCTGCCTGCCCCTGGTTATCAAAGGAGAAAAAGCAGTTGTTTGGTTATAAATACATGACCTCACACAGGAATAATGTGATGCATGTGCTGGGCTGTGCATTACTTGGGGCAGTCCTACACCAGGCAACTCCCACTGATGTGCTGAGGATTCCAGCACGGTTCCCATTGACTCCACTCCACAAAGCTATAGTTACATTTTCTTCTGTACAATTTGCCTGAAGATTCCCATAAATAACCTCATCTGACCTGCATTGTAAACCCCTCAGACTGCAGCAGTGTTAGGAGGGGAATGATTTCAAGTGAATTTGGCCAGGAAGGGTCCGTTCTTAGTGCAAGGCTGGAGCAACATTTTTATAGTGCATGGCAGACACATCCACTTCTGTGGGAGGTGAATCAGGGAAATCCACAAAAACCCCACAAAAAACAGAACAGAAGGTTCTGGTTGTGCTGTGACCAAAACAGAGCTGGTTCATGATGCAGCCAAAGTGTCCCCATGTGTCCCTCCCACCTCCTGCCCACAGGCCAGGCTGGGCTGCCCAGGGTTGCTCTTCACCTGTGCTGCTGCAGGTGTCTTAAAGCTGACCTGATCCCATAAACCCCAATTCCCATGATATAAGATCACTTCTCCCACCATCAGCATGGATTTTGTACAGTTTGATCTCATTTTTTTTAACCAGAGCTTGTAGGAAAGGTCATTAAGACACAGAAACTGTGACTCCTAAACAGAGCATGTGGCCAAGAGCAATGGTTAGTGCTTCTCATCCACTGCTACCCACGAAATTACAGTTTATAGCTTTGTGAGTAGAAAAATGATGCCTTTAAGATCTAAGTCAATGTTTTCAGGAGTCTCGTGGATTGTCTTTACTTCCAGCACAAGAATCCCCTCCAAATCTAGCAGCGAGTAATGTGACCATTGCCCTTGGCAGCGCCATTAAACTGGGCAGTGAACTAGTTCAAATAGCTGCAAGTGTTAAACATTAGTTCTGNGAGACAGCATTAGTTCTGCCTTAAGTAGGTTGATTTTAACAGTAAAATGTGCACTGCACTCTACGTGAACATTAAAAGCACCTTTCTGTTGCTTGCCGAGGCTGGGTGTGTCCCACTTTAGGGACAGAAAGAGAGCAGGTTAGAAGCATCGCAGTGAGGGGACAAAATTCCTCTTCTTTATTTACAATTTAACTACTTTATACATTTGTACAGAGGTCCAGAGATTGGCTACAGAGGTCGCCACCTCTTAACCTGTATGGTGGACATCATCATCAATCAATTCTTCTCTTAGAGGAGAAGTATGTAAACATTCTTAGAATAAACATTGTTTATAGAAGAAGGCTATGTGAGAAAGTTCTCCACAGAGACAGAAAGGCAGAAACTGAGAGCAACACCTTTCAAACTTAATTTTACAGAAATGTTAACGACCAGAACAAACTATTGAAGGCAAAGAAAAAAAGTAATTATTTCAACAGATGAAAGGAAACAGTAAACTAACACTCTTAAAAGAGGGCTCAGTAACTTATCTGCTTTAAGGAAATACCATTAACTGAAGGTAGCATAGATATTTCACTTAATATGTTTATGGTTTGGAGTTTCTTTTCTCTTCTGACCTTTAAAAATGAGGTCTGAAGCGAAAGGAGAGCCGTAAATCTTTAACTGAAACACAACAACTTCCAGAAACTGTTTTATCAAAATCACAGCAAGGGAATCAGTTCCTAAATATCAACATAATGTGTCATGTACACCCACATCAAAGCCATCAACAGCAACAACCTTTATGGCCACAGAGGCCTCTAAATTCTGAAGAAAGCAGGAAGACAGAACCAGAATGACTCAGAAATATTCCTAACATACCACCAAGGCCTATGTACATAAAAACCCCCTAGGGATGGCTAAATTAATCCTATTACATTAAAAAATATCCAGGGAGAAACTTGTCATAGTTTAGAAAATGTTAAGCTGCTTGTTATAAATACAAAACACACCAGTTTTTGTGCATGAGCTGTTATTCAGTGCAATTTTGAAAACTGTTTAAAAACAGTCACTGGCTTGTAAGCAAGATTTTCTTACCATATGTGTTGCAATATGGAAGCAGATTGTGGACATTTCCAAAGGAATTTCACATATATATTTAAAAAAATGTTTACAATAAAATTTAGGTGTTCATTAGGTTTTTTTTTTTTTTGTGGACATGCATTTTCTACACAATAAAAAAATGCACTGATTTAAATGTGGGGTTTGAAAATAATTTATTCTGCATAATCAACATAGCTATATATGCTCTTCATTCTGAAATCACTCACTTGCAGACCTCAAATGAATAAATTAATTATCCTCGTGACTTACACAAGTCCACTTTGAGAACAGAGTCAAATTTAGGGTTTCTTCAGCAAAGCTGCACTGCTGATGAAAGTGACTTTAATCTGGGATTTTAATTAATACTTTTCCATGAAAGATACTGTAGTTAAGACATTATATTGTACTGTAAATTAATCAATCTGCAAGTGGTTATGCAGATTTCTAGGGATGCTAAATGCTAAATACACACATATGCATACAGGATCTAAGATGTAAGGAAAGGACTGCACACAGGACTTAGCAATCCTGAAGTAAATTGAGAAGCAGAAGGTCAGGAAAAACTGATGATATAGTCTCAGCAAGCACTGGATTTGACAGGAAAGCCAATTTAAGTAGTTCCCACGCCCCACAGCACAGCTCAGCAGCCCCTTCTGTGAAAATCTTTTGGATGCCTATTTTTAAACTGCATCATATAAGGAGTCTCTTCACTAACACCTCTGGATGATGCAGGATTATTATTTTGGGGAGACATTTTCTTGCTGACGGTATTTTGATGTGGGAATAGGCACAATCTGGTTCATTCTTACACATTATTTAAATTGTGGCAGTTAATGTCATGTCAGATAAAAACAGCAGTAAGAGTTGTTTAAGGCCCTTTATTTTTTGAACAAGCAAAATGTATTATTTTGTCTGATTTAAAGAAGAAATTTAGGAATGTGTGGAAAAGTGCCCATGACTTTCTGGCATGAAAAAGTTTACTCCACAAATTAACTCTCCCTTTAACAGTCTCACTTGAGGGTATTAAAAGGGGGTAATTGAAGAAACAGCAGGAAGACAACCCTTCAAGAGAGAACTGCAAGTTGGAAAACCTTTAACCTGCAATCTCACACCCACCCAATGTCAGATCCACTACCCAACCCAAGCTCAGCCTGCCACTCCTTCATCCATCACCCTGTGCTGGATTGATCATGATTTGGTATTGAGATGTGATAACTACAACCACATTCAAGCCTTCAAACAGCAACTCCTGAAATGCATGGTGGCAGTGCTGTTGCTATAAACATATCTGCACCAATTATTACAGTGAGAAGAGTTTTTGAGCCAGCGGTCTAAAACCATAAGTTTTAGCTGCACACAGCAAGGTATACACTTATTTAAAAATAAATGTGAAATTCAGTCTCCCACAAAAGCAGCAGTGTCATGAGACAACTCGGGCTTTAAGTTTTGTAAACGCTGTGTTTTCAGTATTAGAGTGTCAGTCTTCATTCACTCTCTGACAAGGTTGTCAATCAAACAGCAATCTAGTTTTGTAAGACTTTAACCAAAGATCAAAGCAATGATACTGCTGAGTTCACATTACCTTCCCAGAGATAACCATTTGAGCACTTTCACAGCACTGCATCGATATTAACTTTGCACTGCTCCTTCCAAGCAAATAAAACCAGACAAAGTTTGACAGCCCTGCTGGCTTCTGCTCTCAGCCCTGATCCAAGCTGAATCCCAGTGCCATTCCCTCTACCCCTTATAACTCCTCCTGGATATTGAAGGTGAGGACTGCAGGACTTGCGTCCAGTTACGCTTTCATCAATTAAAAGGAAATGAAACACGCTTTCTGTCTCCTTTGTGGAACACGTCAAATGTCTTTTCCTCAATAACAATAGTTGGGCAATAAAAAGATGAGTGAGCAAAATGTATATCATCGTTTTGCCTTTGACTCCAGCCCAATGGCAAATGAAAGGCATCCAAAATCAATTTCCAGAAGCTAATAAATTCAGTATGTGAAAGCAGTGAAAATATAACTTTTGCAGCCTCATCATCAAGCTGATTTGTAAGCAAAGCCGGGTCCAATTCCTGCACCCTATGGCACCCATATTTTCAGTTTCATGCAGGTAATATACCATTTCTCCACAGTTTCTATTCCGAGGCTAAACAGAGAGATATATACATCTATATCTTCTTTCCACAAACATATGTCCTGGTAATATCATAATAAAAATCTGAACGTGCTGTGCCCAGGAAATCGTGTCGATCCCTATCAGTTACTTCTTCCAGTAACAGTGAAGGGAAGGTGAAGGCAAATGCTGCTCCAAGGGCAGAATCTGAGCACAGCTGCTTCCCACGGCTCCACAGGAATTCCAGGACAGACCTCTTTATGTCAGCACAGGCAGGGGCTGGGGGGGCTTTATTTGCTTGTTAACTGCAGCACTTGCCAGACCATGCCCAGCTAAAGGTAAGATTCCACGGGGAATATTGTCTCATCACAATCACAATCTAAAACACTCCCTGAGCAGTGGTGAATACCTGCAGGGTATGGCTTTGGATCTTACACTGCTGAGGGCTTCCACTTACCTCAAGCAGTTTTCCTATGTGATAGACTATGGATTTTCTAAAATCTAAACCAACTGCAGGCAGCGATATTACACAGGGTCAATTACACTTACCTAACACATTGAAAAGTCATTAAAAGTGTGTAAATTTTCTTGGTGTGGTACATACTTAAAAAGAATAAATAAAATAGGAAAAAACCCCCAAAACATCACAACCAAAATGGTTTCTGACCCTGAAGGTTTCTTTGTCACTCTATGGATTTGCTTCCTATAGAAAACAAAACAAAACAAAACAAACAAACAACAAACCAACAAAAGCAAACAAAAAATCCCAACCAACCCCCAAAAAACCCCAAAAACAACAAAAACCCCCCATAACATGATGAGGAAAAAACCTGAGGGGAGACAGAAAGGCAGGCAAGCTGGGTGCTGGAGAAAGCTTGAATTGGCAGTGGAAAATGTGGCTGGGGAGTTTAGCTGAAGAATGATAGTGTACATGGACTGAGGACATGTGCGAGGTTTGGAGAACAGCAGGTGGAGGAAACTGTGGAACAGAATTATATTTAAAGGGGAGAAGTTAGAACTAGGTGAGAACAGTACAGGAATCACACTCAGAGTGTAAAATATTGCTTTGTCACTTAGTTCATACTGTGAACATGTCCAGGTTTTTTCTTCCAAGTCAGCAGCAATGGGAAATGCAGTTCTTTCTTACTCTATTTGTCACCAGGGCACCATTCTCCTCAGATGCTGGCAGCTTTTGGGAGCCTAGACTGTTATTATAGGACCTGGGGCCCCTATTTCCTCACACTACAAGAAACACCCTGCTGAGATTTTTTTTTGGTTTTTTTTGTTAGAAATATCAGACCATGTTTCCTCTTTCTTTACTCCAGGATTGTAGTGAGCAGTTGGAAGTGAGTGGCTATGAAATTCAACTCAAGTCTGGGTAACACCGTAAAACCTTCTCTCTTTCATGTTTGTTTTATCTACTTTACCTGTTCACCTCCCATGTTTACAAGCAAGAAATAATGATTTTTTTTTTTAGTCTCAAACACTATTTCTCCAGCTGAAGGGTCTGAGCCATGCCTGACCTCCATGTTTTCAGCTTTCTAAAACCCAACTGTTAAAAAGCAGAAAGTCTGGGAGATTTGTGCTGCTGATATTTCTGTAGTAGCGAATAAGCACAAGAGCATCCTTCCAATCTCCTGCAGACAGAGCAGGTTAGGAAGTGTGAATGCAGATGTGAAGCCAGCTCTGAAAGAGCAGTTCCCTGTGTAAGAGGTCACCTGGATTTTGGGACAGTGCTGTTGTGCCTGTGACTGCCCCACTTTACCCCTGGGGCTGAGCTCCCCCGGGGCTGGCTGGACGGCAGCAGAGCGCTGGTGCAGGCACCAGGCACAGCAGCACATCGTACCTTTGATGTTTGATGTTTTAGAAACACAAGTGAAGCTGTGAATGCCACACAGCACCCTGCAGCGAGCACTTTGCCACAAGCCAGTCCTGTCCACCTCCCCTCTCCCAGCTCTGTGACCCCACAGGCCAGGACATGGGGTCCTGGGTGTGTTGGGGTGACCCCTGCCCTGGGGGGATCCTGACACACTTCATTTGCAGAGCACATCTCTCTCCACGGCCCACGGAACACAAGAGCTGGGATTTGATGCGTCATGAACCACAGCACCACTGCAAAGGTCCCTCTTACATGTGAACGTGGTTGAAGTACCCTGTACTAAAAGTGCCTGCTCACAAAACATCTTTAAACCGCTGCTGAGCACCCTGATCTGAACCAACTGCAGGGAGAGATATTACAGAATAGTGATTACACTTCACGTGCCTACGTGTCATCAGCAATTAAGATTTCCTTACTTAAAAAGAATGATCAAAAAGAAAAAAAACCCCCACCAAAACACCAAAACCAAACAAGTTTTGTACAGCACCAGTTTCAAATGGGACCTGTGAGGTGCTACCCCTTCCCAACCTTCTCTCAGCACAGAGATTTCACATAGCCTCAAGCATGAATTAACCACACTTGGTCCTTCCTGCTCATAGGACTTAAGACTGGTTTTCGAAATTGAAGTTTAAAAAGCTAAACTTTCCTGCATTTCCTTTTATCTTTGATAATGCCACCCAAAAATAGTTTCCCCTAAATTCCGTCAGTTTCTTCTGTAAAGGCAAAAGGCACATTTATAAAATCATCCAAAAACAAGAATATACTTAAATATAAAAAATGCCTAACTGTATCCATAACTAAGTCTTCATTTAGTTTAAAAGTTTGATATTATCTCTTATTATTTATTCTTCAAAGGAGAATAGTAATTAGAAAAGTTCTGCAAATTTGCACTAATGAAGCAGAAAAATCTACTATGAAGTAATGAATTTTATTAACCGCCATGCAAGAAAGTAAGTAAAAAAAGTTAAAAATTTAAGTCCGCCTAGATAATTTTCTGTGATTTTTATACTAGTGATTGTTAAATTACTTACAGGTTATTTCAGAGAATCACAGAATGGTTTGGATTGGAAGGGACCTTAGAGAATACCTTGTTCCAACACTCTGCTATGGGCAGGGACACCTTGCACTACACCAGGCTGCTCATTTCTAAATATTTGTAACCACTTGTGCTGGGAAGTATACTTTTGCCACAAATTTGAACTATTATCAAGAAATTTATACTCCCTGAACACTGAAAAAGAGAGGACAATTAAATATGCAGTAAAATCCCATTGCGGAATCTAAGCAGAAACATGAAGAGTGCTGGGAGTGAGTGTGAGCAGAAAATCCAAATCCATTTTTTTCCCCATCTTTCCTCCCTTCCCCACATCCAGAAGCTTTCCTTGATGTGCTCAGGACATCTCTCTAAATCCAGGGGAAAAAAGGACTCCCATAAAAATGCCTTATGCCAGGATGGGTTAGCACCATTACGTGAAATAATTGTTCCTTGGGAGATTCTAGACAGTCAATTAACCCCCAATTCACGACTCAAGTGGCAGAGCAGACACTCCATGAATAAAGGGTAGGGGTTCAATTCTCAATTAGGATGAATTTTTTTCCTTAATAGTTTAATCTTGTGGTCAATTAAATCCCAGAGCGTTGTATTAATTATTATATGAATTCTAGACAACTTCTAATTTAAAGGTTAGTTATGGTGTAACACAACTGGACCAGAGTCCAGGGCTTAAATTTTAAAAAAAATTCTACATTAGGGGCAAAAATTCCCCTGTTCTGAGGACAAGGAAATGCCTTTACATTGTGGTTTCCTAATCTGGGACACTTTAAGTGTCTCCTAGATTTTACACCAGAGGTAAGATTGCATTATATCACAGATCATTAGAAACCTGTTTACTGCTGCACCACATATTCCTATCACCAGTTACAATAAACAGGGTTTCTAAGCAGACTTTTAAGCATTAATCTCATCTCCAATTGCTGAGCTTTATTCCTATATTGTTGAGCACAGCAGCTTGGAATAGTAGCTTATTTTTCCATCTGTTAGACATATAGAGACTACCGGTTTGTGAAGTACTTTCTTGGTGCTCTTTTTGTTAGAATAAAGTCCTGGGTTTCCTCGGGGAAGGAAGGGACATATGCTGGTGCTCTATGGTTTCTGAGTTACTGCAGAGATGAATTCCTCTTGGCCAGCTTTCTGTTGAATAGGTGCTGGAATCATATGAAACAGCAACTTGTGAAAAAAAAACCCCACAGTAAAATGGTGAGTTCGCTGGCCAAATCAGTGATCTTTTTTCAACTAATTATTTTTCTTGCTCAAAATGAAGACAGTTTGTCTTTGAAAAGACTGTCTATCATTAAAAAAGAAAAGTATGGGAAGTTTTTGAAACAACTATAACAGATGTCATAGCAGTTGAAAGTACAATTAGAAAGCACAACGCCGCAGAAATAAAACTTCAAACAAAAGCAGAAAGAGTTCTTTGTGCACATCAATAATTTAGAATGATTTAAGAATTGTTTTATAGATGCAAGTGGAGCTCTTTCTGTCTATATGTAAATCGAATGTGGTCTTTATAGGCAAACAAAAAGGGGATACAATCCTTTTAAATTATTTTGGGATAATTGTTTCCNTTTTTAGGATAATTGTTTCCACAGCAAACATCATTATTTATCAGTTTTGAAGAGAAGCCAACTGCCAACATTTGAAATGCACAAACCTTGGCACACAACACAGAAAATGGTAATCTCCCCCCTTTTCAAAATCAGTGTTGCGTTTATTTTATACATTTGTCAAGTTCTTATCTCAAAGCCCATGCAGTTTACCTGTTTCTATCAGAAATCGTTATATTTTATTTTTAATCACCTTCCCATAGCTAATTTGGTAACTCAGGAAGGAAAACTGTTATTGCTACCAGATGCTGTTACCTTCCTGCTCACTCACATATTCCTATAAATTGATTCAACAGCCTGGAAAACAAGGTTTAATATGTATTATTATGCCTTCTGGATTTCTTCTGTTATAATCTCTTTTTTTTAGACAAACAGTCTCATTTTAGTGATGCAAACATTCTAAAGCTACGCTACAGACACTTCCCCCCACAGTAATTCCTTCAGGAGAGTACTGCAGGATGCTGCTGGTCCTTTGCCAGCAGGAATTTCTCTGTAGCTTTATTTCTATGTGTAGACTTCAAGAAAAAAAAGAAAACCAAGTAATTTCATGTATAGAGAGGAGAGATTTTCCTTTTCAGAGGAGGAGGAATATTAGGGAATAAATGAAAGTCCTTGAGACTGTAAGTTTTCTACAGAGGAAGTGGGAACAGATGTTCTTGTAGGTCATAGAAGAGAAACTAGTTCCCCAACAACTTCCACACTGGAATATCAGAACACACTTTCACTGGAGTCAGTCAGGAAGGCCCCAGCCCAGTCGCTTTGTTGCTCAAACCAGCAAAAATTACAAGAAAAAAAAATCAAGCAAAAAAGAAACTGCAAACTTTGAGACTTCAGTTCTGCTATTACAATTTATTAACCCCCGTAATCTGTGTAGGTTGACCCTCACTGGTGAAAAACTCCTACATTGATTCTGCCAATTTAGCAACAACTCTTCCAGGAAGATATTCATACCTTGCAGAAACCTGGGACCATTTGTCCTCAGTATTTTATGTGACTGATGATACCTGAGCTGCTAGTTGTGTAAAATTAAAGCTCCAGTCTGCTCCACACAATATTTAATATGGGCCATATAGGAAGTGATGTTTACAAAATACTCATCCTAAAACATGCTGCTGAAAAGTTATCTTACACATTAATAGAGAATTCTTACTGTGAATCAGACCCTAATCTAGAAATACTTGACTCATTTTCTGCTGTTTTCCACACCTGTGTATGGAGAGAAATCAACAATGACCGTTCTTGAAATGATGGAACTGTCTCTCAGGAACTTACTAGTTAGTTTTTGAATATGGGTGATTTCTTTTTTATTTTTTTAAATATCAAAAGCTTTGTACAAAGAATTTATATCATGATATAATCCTTATTATTATTGTTATTACTACTGCTGGTGATTTTACAGAAATATTATGCTTTCCTTATCAATAAAATAAAATATAAATATACATAAGTATAAATATAGATCTCTGGTTTTACAAACCAATTCCAACTCTCCTTTCTGCCTAAACCCCTCCTGCCTCCAGTGCCGAAGGCAGTAAGACAACAATGACAAAAATGTCAGAAGTCAAACAGCAGCTCTGGTGGTTCCTCCTTTAATATCTGAATCTCTCCACACTTTTGCCTGGAGGGCACCATCAGTACAGTCAATTTCTAGATTTTCAAACTAACAAAAGACAAGACAACAATAACAAATACAGGCCAGCCTCCTAATCAACAGCATCTAAAAAGCCCCCAGAGGTTACAGAAGTATAAATAACATGTTATTTTCTGAACAATGCTTATTTTCTGGCCTCTGTGAGTAGGCACGTGTACACACACATATCCCATTTTCTGCTCCAGCTCAGCCATCTCCCAGAGATGCTCCATCATCCAACATATTCCACATCAAAAAGGCACCTTCCACCAAACAGCAAGAGGCTCTCCACTGAACTGTCAGTAAAATCTGTACAGCTCAGGATCCCCTCGCTGACAACACACACCCGAAAAAGCCATGGGGTATGTCAGCAAATTCACACAAGCCAGGTCTAACTATCAAAACATCACAGAGCAGCCCCAGTGACGGGTAAAACAGAGAGATTCAAAACTGCACCATGTTTTATAGATTATAACATCTCGGAATACACCTGGAAGCTGAATTTTATTTATTAAACTGCTTGCTATAGCCTGTCACATTCTGTCAACTAGAAGAAAAATCTGCTTTGGAAACGACTTTCACACTGACTACAAAATAAAAGAAGAAAATAAATCAGTTGGGATTTTGACACCAACATGGGAAGGCCAAGCATGACCAAAGAACTGTGCTGGGGAATTTTGTGTTGGAGTAATCCCTCTTTCTAGCTTGTACTCATTCACCTCCAATTTCAGAGTTCACAGCTGTCTCTCCTTCCACCTTTTTATCAAACCTGCTACTAGAAGGATATTCACACTTGGGAAACTTCAGCAGGGACCCACAAGGATCTTCCAGGGCAATTCTTCAGTGAAGGGCCCAAGCAAGGATAAAAACCCCCTTAAAACCTTGGCATTATCAGCACCAGGCTGTAACAAACTAAACTAATCCAGCTGAAATTGTATTGACTGATTACAATTCTGGGCTCCTGCTCTTTCAAGCACGATGATGAATTTCCAAAGGACAGCTTACAATATGAAAAACCTACAGTGTGAACTGTCCATCCCCAGAAATGACTGTGGCTGTAACACACAAATCCCACACAGAGTCCAAACTGTTGGAGTGGTGCCTTCTGCCCTACCAATTGAATTCAAAATCTGGTTTCCTGCAATCTGCAGTCCCAGTGGCTTCTGAGATGAGCACATGGGCCTTTATCAGCTCTGCTTACAAGAATCCATGTAACTTTATCAAAGGAATTCAACACAATGTCTGAGATATAATGAAGAACACATTTATTCTGGTTTCACGACCACACATAGAGAATAATCTTTTTCTACTTCCACTCTGAGGTTAGTTCACTATCTTATGCACAGAATCCTTCAATGGTTAGGGTTAGAAGTTCACTAAGGATTTATCACTTGTTATTATCAGGAGTATTCTAGTGCACTAAACATTCTAAAACACTTTGGAGATGAAGCTTAATGTGCAGTTTTGTCTCAGCCTTGCTGTCCCCAGAAGCCTCTGGGCAGCAAGTCCTCAACAAAAGGGAAGACAGAGCCCTTAATTGCCATCTTAATGTGACTGTTACACAGGAGACAGACACACTCCACAGAGCCATCTTAGATATTCATGATCAAATTAGAAAAAATGTCCCTGAGTACACAAAAAATGCTACACAAAATACCATCCACCAGTGCTGGATTTGCTCTTGTGACAGCAGGAGCACACACTGCTGTCACAATCATGAGCTCTGTATTTCACTGATCTGGAACATCCAGCTGTGGGCAGCAGGACAAACTCTGGCTCACTGGTAGGAACCCTCAGGAAAGAATTGTGCTTTATGAAGTGCAGCTTCTGTGAGTTTCTTGAAGGTCTTCCTCAGTCACAAATACCACAAAACTGACAAAGTCACCAATTAACAATTGTTGTGACTAATTTGGATTTTTATCTGTATTTTTATCCCTTTCTTCCTCTGTCTGTGCACAGCTGCACACTTGGGCACACAAATGCAGGAGCACAGTGCCCCTGAGCAGGTTTAGTGCTCAGGCAGAGGAGTCTGAATCCCTGTTGGCACAATCCCCAAGATCCCAAGGATTTCTGTAACATGACAAAACACATTCAGCAACCTCCTGGGACACAGATTGTCCACATCTTACTGCTTATAATGAGGACTGAAAGCAAACTTCTTAAATCACTCACAGAGACAAAGAATGTCACCAACTGCAGGTCTCAGGTTAATGACTTCGCACCAGAAGTAACACCAAGCAGAAAATCCAGTGGGTCAGTTTAAGACCAGTGCTAAGGAAAAGATTCCTGGGGCTAATCCAAAAGTTTTCTTAGTGCCAATCAACAATTTCTCTCCTCTTGTTATAATTTTCCAATTTGATATAGCTCAGATGAACCTATATAAAACCATTCTCAGTACTGGAGGAAAAGTAGGAATGTCCCTGAAGAGACAACTGACTGAAGAGTTGATTTCCTTCTTATTTCCCCATTTTATTGCACAGACTGACATGAATACCTTACTAATAATTTGTTTCAAAGCCTTTTCAATAAAGAAAATTTCATTATTTCACCGTGTTTATACAGACTCATAATTTGTAGTGTTTAGACAGCAATACTTTAAAGTCACTGAAATCTAATAAATAAAACATATTAATAAATTATATATCAATGCAAGAATCTGCCTTAGCCCATCTGCCAAGATAACTATGAAGTAAGTATTTTACTCATCAGAGAAAGAAGATTCCTAAAAATAATTCTGCAAATAAAGCTCTAATATAAACTTAATGTAAAAGGTGTGACCTTGGAGTACTTCACTAGCATCTCTTGCATAATTGCCTTTATATTTATAAATCTTTCAGCAATGGTTAAGCACACAATCATAATGGCATGAGTACAGACACTTCAAAAATTAAAGCTTTACCTTGATTAATTATTTACATTTTGTGAATCTAAGTGTTAATAGAGTTTGCCTTGGTTTTATGGGTTTGGGTTTTTGTGGATTGACTGACGGACAGACAATCACATTACTATTAGGCCACCTTTTTAACAGTTGTCAGTTCACTTGTAGGTTAAATTCAACAAGGAAAAAACACTGGTGGAAAATGCCTCCACCCAGAATAGAGCACTGTGCTCCTTATCTTTCAGTATTCCCTGAGGATAGAAAATGTAAAAATATCTCTGACTTATCCAGTGGACTTTTGCAGTGCACATGTCACTCAATGTTTTGGAAAAAAGAAATCTTTAAATCCATGTACTATTGCACCCACTGCTGATGAAACAACTCCAGGGTCTGTGAGTTGTCCTACACACACTTAGACACCAGAATGAACACGGTTTCACTCCTGATTTGGGGAGCTCTTCATGTATTCATGAACACATTTGTGAAGAAAATAGCTTTTTCCTCATTGTATCTCTAACGTGCCAGTACTGACACGTCAAGCAAACAGCACAGGGACCATGTGAGGTGCTGGCACCTACTGCACACCAAGCACAGACACCGCGTGGTTCAGCTTCGTGCTCCTCGTTCTCCTTCTCACTCCTTCCCTTTTCCATCTGGATGCTTTCAGATTAATTGTTGGGAAAGTCCCCTCTCTGGAGCAGAGCCCCCACCAGCCTGTTGCTATTTCAGGTGTTCTGCACCTGCTCATTCTCCTCCCCTCACATCCTGAGCAGCCCAGTCTATTGGCAGTGATTAATTTAAACAGCATAAACCCTCTTTTCTGCTAAAGAAATCCAATAAATAAATATGGTTACTCTTTCATTACCACGCTCTCTGGCCATCTGAAAATATTTCACTCAGTGGACAGAAATGATGCAAAATTCCCCTTTCCTTGAAGCAATCAAGGGAAAGGTGTTCTTTTATAAACTGGGAAGGGAGAGCTGCCAGATGCAGAGCTTGGGACACAGCCCCAGAGCCTGGCTTTGGGCTCTGGAGATCCAGGATGGGCTGAAGGAGGGAGCACTGCCCCCAGGCAGCCCTGGTAATGCAGGGCAAGCCCCTTTCTCAGCAAAAATCGTATTTATTCGTACTCACAGACTGCATGAACAGTGGGTTAAGTGACAATACTGGTCATCAATGGAATTTTTCTACACTGTTTTCCTCTGGTTTGCACCCCAAATCCCATGTGAACATGCTATCCATGTCTGGATAACAATCAGCAGCACGAGCTGGGGGGAAACCCTTCCAAAAGACCAAGCTCTGGTCAAATTGCTCCCACTGAAGACATCCTGATTTCACTGTGGCAAGAGTTGGGCCAGTGCCTTTTATTGCTCCAGCCTATGTGAGGAGTTTGAAATATTTCTTGTCATGCAGTCAAACAGAATAATTGTACCAGCATCTAAATCTGGCTGGAAGGCTCAGCCAAATTCTTTTCTGGCTCATTTCACTTTCCTAATGCCAGAATTCATATGGAGGTTTCTGTAAAGCCTATAAAGTGCTGTGTCAAACACAATCCTACTCCACACAATAGAGATTTTTTTCCAGGATATGTATTGAAGCAGATGAATTTAAAGTGTAGTTTCTGTGAGTAATTGTGCAGGTAAAATGTGGGGCTGTGTACTAGGGGGGGATTTTGTAACTGTTTCCTTGCACTAGTGATTTCAAAATGAAGTGCAGATTACTCTGGATATGGTTTTCACTCAGAAATAGATGCACAGGCAAAATGCTGGTGTAACATGCCAGAAAAAGGCATTTGACAAAAATACAGTACTGTATGTAATCCATGCAGTATAAACAATATTAGATATATATGAAAAGACCCCAAACCATGCAGACTTCCAGAGATGTTTGACTTTGTTGTCCTCCAATATTAAATCTGACCATACTTCCTCTAAAAGGATGGTGAAGGGATGGAGGGTAACTGAGATTCAATGGCATTTCTCCTTCAGAAAGCTTAAAGGTATGGCTGTAACTGGGCTCTAAATGCTCTGCAATGAGACAGCCACCAATTCTGGAAATTCTGTCCACCAACACACATGCAATCACATCACAGGAATTCCAGCAACCTCATATTAACTGTCTTTTAAAGAAGCACTGTTGTGCAGCCATGTTCTCCTCAGCCCTAATCACCTTGAAATCACTTTGATGAGCACAAAGTGACACGTTTTTGTCTGTTGCTGAGATCTTAAAATGGGACATGGAAAACAAAAACTGTGTATCCTAACGGGTATTTTGTCCATTATCATTACAATAACTTTTATCTTTTTTTTTTAATTCTAAGATTTCACATAAATTGTACTCCTGATAGATTTGAATTCCTTAATTTTCAATTGTTGCTATCTTAATTGCTATACAGAGCTCGGCTTTGTGAAGTTATGCCAAGGTGTATAACACAAAAACACGTTCAATATATGCCTTCAATAATTTCTTTGTTGTTCGAAAACTTCCAACTTACAGCAAAGCTGGCATTTTATGGCCTGCAGAGCTATAAATCATTTTTAAAATCATGATGATATTACTCAAAACAGATGTGAAAACATATGTTTGCCACGGTTGTATAAACCGCTTACTTGTCATACTTAATAAATGTTGATACTTTTATTTTAACTACATTCCTTCTTAATAACTTTGAAAATCTTTTCCATGGTGAATATATTTTGCCTTGGTAAGAGCAATGGCAGGTTTGGAAAAACAAAGCTTGCTCTGTATACGAATTATAGAGATGTTCTCTGCAGGGCAGCACAGATCACACTCCTCACACTGTCCACATCTGACTCTAAAACACTCAGCATAACTGAGGTGGGCCACAGCCCAAAATAGATACACAGGAAAAAACAATACCAGTATTAGAAATGAAGAATCTACAAAGGACTGGGACAAATCATTGAGGACTAACCCCACTGGCTCCTACAGAACCTGCAATATAGGTCTGTCCCACTGATAAACACAAAATCAGCTTGGAATCCTGGATATACAAGGCCAGTGCCTTTCAAATTTCTGTATTAGTCCCACCATAATGTCATCAAAAGGTTCTGGTTCTGGAGCCATGGGATGACTAGAAAAATCACATCTGTACATGACAAAAGAAAAACTCTCATTCTCATATCTTCTGCAGACCAAGCAGAAAAGCAGAAACTTTGTTCTGTCTCTATAACAATATTTTATATTAAATAAAATAATAAAATGTCTCATGATTTTGAAGCACTTTTTTCTGATGCAGGTGTATCTCTGAACACTAAACTAATTCTAAAAACATCCCGTAAGTGCATGCAGAACTAACACATGTATGAAGACATATTTCCCAGTACTTAATCAATTAAAGAAATTATGCAAAAATGTAGAATAGGAAATGAATAAACCCACACAACTTTAATCTTAAGGAGAATTATGGAACACAAACTGTTAGCATCAGATCTTTGTGTTTTCATCCATGTTAAAGGGAACGATCACAGGAACCTGGGAATTGGGTTCACAGGTGGTGGAGGTTCAATTATTTTTGCTTTGGGAATTTCTGAATTACTTTTTCAGATTTTTAAACTGAACCTTCCTTCATCCATCCAGAGTGACAGAACTGCTACTACCAAGAAGTACATGATTTGCATCTTTGAACCCCACAGGATACTGAATTGTTTAGCTGAAAAATGACTGAACATGTGGCAAGAAACCATACGCAGCTCAACAGAATTAAAATCAACTACATTTTCAGGCTTAGATTAAATACTCACTATGCAATTACTACAGAAATGTAATTTTTAAATCTGAGCAGTGAAGTTATGGCTGGTAACTTTTTGCAAATGTCAATAGGAGTCAAGAGGAAAGGATTTAAGCCGGATGATCCAGACAGAAAATTATCTCAGAATGGCACAGAAGGGCTCTTTTGGGGTTCATGAGGAAAGTGCTTAAATGCCCAGAAAAAACAGTGAATAGAAAGCAGCTTCTGTCTTCAAGGAGAGCTGAGTGAGAAAATACAAAATATAAGGAGGAACTTTCAGGCTCTTCCTACCTATGACTGACTTGTACAAAACCATGACACTGCTCAAATAATTTTATATAACTCTGGAACCACATGACATGGAGGGCCTCCAAATTCCCTTCTGAGTAGCCCACAGAATTGTCTAAGCCTGCCTTTTAGTTTTCTCTGAAAATACAAGACAATCACCTCAACCAAAATATACATCAGTTTGTGCTTTCATTTATTATGATAAATATGAATATTCCCAGTAGACTTACAAGTACACTTCGCTTATGCTGTCCCTTCCTTCTGTTTCTTTTCCTTCACATCTTTTTTACTCTAAAACCTCACAGTCCCCCTCGGCATCTCCTTGCAGTACTNTCCCCCTCAGCATCTCTTTGCAGTATTTTCCCAGAATAAATCCCTGAGTATTCACCTTCTCCAGCACCCAAGAACCTCTGCAAGGAGAACCCAGCAGAGGAAGCACTTCTCTGCCTACAGGAGAATCCCTCCAGGCCAAACATCCCCACTTCCCTTGCTGCCCCTCACTGGTGCCACAATATAAAATTATATTGCTCACCCAGAGCATCAGAGCAGTCTGCACACACATCCCCTGAACACAAACAAACAATGCCATGTGACTGATCAAATATTTGCTCAGAACTTCATAAATAATTGAGCCAGAAGACCTGCAAAATATTACCCTCATGCTATATAAACAGAGAGAAGCTAAGTTCTCATTGCTTACACTTCCATGTGAGTTCACTGGATACATTATTCATTGCAATTAGGCACTTAGTTCTCTTAAATTAGTAATATAATGTCATTGCATATGCAGAACATGAGAAAAAGGAATAAAACACATAATAAGTCAAATTAAATGCCACTGGAAAACACTCTGTGATTTTACCTTTCTCCTTTTGTATCTTTTTTAGGCTGGTCCCAGTTTCTTGGTCAATGAGTTCTCCTTCTCTGCTGTTGGTCAGCATGGCTAAAAGAATCAGAGGGTACAGTTATATAACACTGTCAGTAAAAAAAAGTTAAGATAAAAAAATTGACTTTTATTTCCTTGTGGTTGATATTTTGTTAAACTCTTAGAGCCAAGTAAAATATGCAGTAAAAGCTAATCTGCTCAAGTTTATTAGACAAGGACACCAAGATAGAACATAAATTACTACTGAGATGAATGTGGTTTCTTATGAATTGTTCAAATTAATTAATTAATGGGAAAAGTACTTCACAAAAACCATTTTGGGGAAAAATATGTTTATGGATTTAAGTATTAGTAATTATTATAAAGCAGTAAGCTTAATAAAAACCACAGATTGCCAGATCATAGCCCAAACTGACTGGTGACAGCAACACCCCCATCCCCGCCCAGCATTTTAGTGCTGAAGGGAATTCTTTACTTAACACCTGGAAGCTCAGTGAGAGCTGCACAGTTTATGACTTCAGGATGCCTCTTTCCTTTGTTCTTATTTGATTAAAACATTTCCTTCTCTGCAATCCACCAATTACAGACTTCACAGTTATTCCAGGGAGGACACTTGATACAAACTTCATCACCGTATTTTAGGGAGAGCTTTTTTTTTATAATTGCAAAAGAGAAAACATTTTATTTCTGTCAATGAAAAATATTTATCCTTATCTTTACAACAGTAAGCATTCGATCTCTACATAGAGACATCAACAGTCCCTTTTCACTACTGCTACAGGAAGTTAAAAATTTCTTGTCCTGTGTATTTCCAGCCTTATTTTACACAGGAAAAAGATGAGGGGAATCTACCCCACAGTCTCTGCGCTGTTTGTGCACAGATTCAGGCAAAGAAATGAGGTTCTGTCCAGTGTGCTGGGCAGTGCTGTGGTGCTGCTGCAAGGACCAGGGTCAGAACTGCAAAATCCCAGGAAGCAGCTGAGTAGGTTGTAGATGGGAGGGAACTCTCCAGTGACTCACCCGGAGTGCATGACTTTTGTGGTTTAAATCTGGCTCAGCAATGCCTGCACAGGCTCCAGGCCACGAGGAGACAGCAGTGTTGACACACACTGACGTGAAGAGATGTTAATTGACTTGCCCTAGATCCCTCTTGGAAGCACCAAGAATAGGATCTAAACTTCCTCCAGACGGAATTAGAATTTTAATCGATAGTGCACAGGCTGAGAAAAATGTGGTGGAGAGCCCAAAAAAGCCAGAAAAGGCCTCAGCCTCAGGGTGATGAAGGAATGTGTGGACACAAGGAGGTTTTTGGAACAAAAAAAGTCATCATATAATCCATTACTTCCCTTACACACATGTGAAGAAAAAGATACCTTGCTCTTTTTCAACTGCTGGTGCCTTGAGCAGCACTTCCCAACCCAAGCACACCAAAGGAGCTGGTGGGACCAGGGACGGGTACAAGGGGGATCCCTCTGTGCAGGGGGGCGGAATTGTGGGAACTGAATTGAAGGGGAATTGTGGAAACTGAAAATGCAGAGGATTTTCACAATAAGCTTACATTGATAGAAGTTTAAAACAGCTGAATTTTAGGCCTTGAAATATTTAAAGCATAAAAAGTTTCTGAGCTGCAAAAATATAGAAAAGCAACTATCATGGGCTGTAAAGTGTACGTATAGTGTTTAGTGATTGGCTTAATTGTAAGCTTTTAGCATTAATCTACTGGGTAAAAAACTTTTAAAAGGCCTTGTAACAAAGAGAACTGTGGCTTCTGTTGCTATGGCGTGAGTTTTACCATCCTTTACGTCTCTACCTTCACTGAGACTGACAATGAAATGAAAAAACTCGTGGAACGCCTCTCGGTCGCCCCATCCCCTTAACGGTGATTAGACCCAACGCTGAGCGATGAACTTAATTAAAAAACCACAGGGATGAACTCTCTGGGAATCTGGTAGCAAGCGAGCGCTGCCCTGCGAATAAACATCGGCCTCAACAAAGCTCCCGGGCGGGCGGGGAGGGGAGGGGAAGGCGAGGCTGCACTGACCGATCCTGTCGGGAGTGTTGTCCAGCTGGGACGGGGAGCTGGACACGCTGCTGCTGGGGTGTGAGGACGCGTGGCTGCCGGGCCGCTGGCTGTCCTCCAGGGACGGCGCCGGGGAAGGGCTGTCCTGGATCCGCTCCTAAAAAACAAAACCAAAGCAAGGCTGGGACGGTTCCATCCGCGGGCTTCACCAGGGTTCAGACAAAGAGAGGGAGGCTGGCTTAAAAGGAATGATAACAAGTGGTGTTTCTGGGGTAAACAGAGAACAGAGCTCACGTCTCAAGAGCAGCACAGTCATGTATAGCCAAAACCAACACAGGCTCCCACGAGCAACGCGTCTGAGCTTAGCTAATCATTTGCCACCCTTTTCTTGTTGGCAACTTTTTATCTTTAAAATTTTTCACAGCAAGGAACATATAGAATACTCTTTCATGTTGCTTTCACAAACTACTTCTAATCTAGAAGGTAGTAAGATTGCCATGTCTGAGCCACATTCCAAATACACAATTCACGGCTGGACTGAACTGTCACTAAATGCAGTCAATTTTGTAATTAGGATGTGTACTTGTGAATTTGCAACTAGAATCTGTACCTGAATAAATTACATCAGTATCTTCTCAGGGTAGCACCTGGACAAATGACAAAAGCTGTGGCTCTGGTAAGAACTTCCCTCTTGTATGAAAAGCACCACTGGCTAATCAAAACAAAAGTCTGCTTGACAATTCTTATGTTTTTATTTGCACATGAAACTTTGATATTAACTTCTAATTTAAAGATATGTGGTACTTGAGGTAAGGAAGAAAAAAAAAAGGGTAAGAAATAAATTTTAAAAAGGGCAAAATGAAATTCTGCATTTCTGTGTATGTATACTTGCAAATTGCCTGAAGATGCGATGGAATTTTCATCAGTAAAAATCTTTGGGAACAGGTCAGACAAACAAGGTGTAGGCAAAAAATTCATCCTTAAGACAAGAGACTGTGAGACCACTTGAGATCCTTCCAACCCAGTGTTTCCACACACACACTTTTAATTGAAAATTTCAATGCCCTTCATTCCTGTTCCCAGAACCAACAGAAAATGAGAGTCTTCTGAAAGGGATAATCAGGCCCTCAGTTACTACACGTATTTTCCTCTTAAAATGCCTTCTATGTTTTAAAATGTCTGTCCAAGTCCTTGAAGGTGTAGGTCCAATGAGGAAATGTGGTTGAATTTACAAAACTCCAGAAAAGGAATCTTTGGAGTTGCCCTCATCCTTGGCAATCAGCTCCTTCCTGTGCAAACCCAGAACTGAAATCAAACTTACTTTTTCTTTTTTTTTAAGAGATTCTCTTGCTTCCATCTCACTAAAAATCACAATTACAGTTCATCTGGGAAAGCTGTCCCAATATTTTGCAATCTCTTCTCCTTTCTAACCTATTTTGAAGATAATTCATTAGGAACATTCAATCTGGCTCCTTGGTAGCAATTTACTGTGTGCTCTGGAAAATAAACTCAGTAGCATCTGAAGTTTTTATGTAGTTTTCTAGGTGGAAGCCTGAATCAACAATGTAGCTTTGGGAAGAACATGGTGGTTCCTCCTAGAAGTCTTTCCATTATAAATACCTGATTATAAAAGCTGCTGTTTGGATGTATCAGGGCAATTCATTAATTACACCAGCAGCAATATAAACAAGGATATTCTGTTACCCATTAAAACCATCCCTCTAAGCCACACTCATCTGTGTATTTACAGATACCTCTGAGAGTTATGCAAAGGGAACATGAGATTGGATCCTCCTCAGAGCATAGGATGGCATTTCCCTATTCCAACCACACCAGCCCAGAACGTGGCACTGGATGTGGTTTTAATAGGATTCTTACTGTACATTAAATAACAACCCAGCCTCAAAACCATGTAACAGATGTGTATCTCTTACCTAGCTGTTAATCCTCAATGGATCAGTTTCACTAATTATCTGTTATTTAATGAACATATAGTAACCAACAGATCTGAAAGGGAGACTTTTAATGCAAATATTCAACAGATATGAGTCTATTATGTTGAGACACAAGTTTTTATAATTTTGAAAACAGAATGGTTTTATACAAATTAGTTTTCAAATTGTGGGAGAAAAAAAGAAAGTCGAAGTCACTGAGCCTAAAGTCTCCTGTGCTTTCTTCCTTTTGGCCTCCAGGACAGGGTTTTTGCTGAGATGAACAGATGAGTAAAAGGGAGTTGGGACTTTGTGGATGTGCTGCTTACTGAGTTGGTTTCAGAAGTCACATTCTCACTCCAAAAAGTACTGCCCTAAATAACAATGAACCATACACATGCAATCCTGAGTGGATAAATCCTGTGTTTTTTACCTTTGTGCAAATAATAACTTCCAAATAGGTTCCTGCTAACAGATTACAACTCTGACTGCAATTTCATTTGCCTGGATTTCAGTTTTAACAGTTCTCTTTGGCACTATTTCCTCTCTTTTAACCACAAAGAGCACTCAATTTACAATTAAGATATCATTTTGAAATTATTAATTTTATGGAAGAGTGCATAGTTTAAGTAAATTTCATTGTCTACTGCAACCATGAAAATGAATAGCCAAGGAGAGGACGTGCCAACTGTTCTGCAAAAAAACCCTAAGAACAAATATGACTAGGAATTAACACTTAGATATCACACAAACAGCCATATATGTCATCTTAAATGGGAGTTATTTGAGTAATTCAAAAACTGATGATTTGGAAAAGCAAAGTATTGCAGCTCCTTCTGGTAACTGCATTTCCTATTGTCTCTCACTATGAAATAATCTCTGCTTGGAGTGATCTGCCTTCAAACTCAGGGTCCTGGTTTGAAATCTTCAGGCAGAAGTGTNTTGAAAAGCTCTGACAGGGTCAAAGCTACAACCTTGTTAGTCAGGGTGTCGAAAGCAGTCCAAAAGTGAGTCCTCCTGGAATGGCAGGTACAGCTCTGCTGAGGCAGAAATGATCCAGTAGCAGAAAAGAAAGGGGTCTTGAGGTGGTGAGAAGGGTCCAGCCTTCCTCCCGTAATCGGATGAAGCAAGACACTGTGCTGGTTTAAAGTTCCAGCTTTATCCAGGTAAGAATGGCTGGCTCCTCTCATGGGGTGGAGCATCTCACAATAGGTATGCTAGGATGTGGGTATGTGTTGGGAAGGGGAGACGGCTTGGGAAGAGTGTTAATGGCCCATTATGGAGAAAGATAAGAACAATGCTCTACCTGATATTGACCGTTGGGCTATTATCAAAAGGCACTCGCCCCCAACTGTTTTCCAGCAGATGAAATTGAATAGACTATAACTCAGGACAGGATGGCATTTCCCTATTCCACCCACACCAGCTGAGAATGTGGCACTGGATGTGGTTTTAATAGGATTCTTATTGTACATTAAATAACAACCCAGCCTCAAAACCATGTAACAGATGTGTATCTATTGCATAGCTGTTAATCCTCAATGGATCAGTTTCACTAATTATCTGTTATTTAATGAACATATAGTAACTAATAGATCTGAAAGGGAGACTTTTAATGCTAATATTTAACAGATATGAGTCTATTATGCTGAATCACAAGTTTTTTATAATTTTGAAAACTGAATGGTTTTATACAAAGCAGTTTTCCAATTCTGAGGGAGAAAAAAAAGTCCAAGTCACTGAGCCTAAAGCCTCCTGTGTTTTCTTCCTTTTGGCCTCCAAAAGAGAGGGTTTGGAGTCTGCTGAGATGAACAGATGAGTAAAAGGGAGTTGGGACTTGGTGGATGTGCTGCTTACTGAGTTGCTTTTAAAAGTCGCATTCTTACCCCAAACATTACTGTCCTAAATAACAATGAACCATACACATGCAATCCTGAGTGGATAAATCCTGCGTGTTTTTTACCTTTGTGCAAATAATAGCTTCCAAACAGGTTCCTGCTAACAGGTTACAACTGTGACTGCAATTTCATTTGCCTGGATTTCAGTTTTAACAGTTCTCTTTGGCACTATTTCCTCTCTTTTAGCCACAAAGAGCACTCAATTTACAATTAAGATATCATTTTGAAATTATTAATTTTACAGAAGACTGCATAGTTTAAGTAAATTTCATTGTCTACTGCAACCATGAAAATGAATAGCCAAGGAGAGGACACACCAACTGTTCTGCAAAAAAACCCCTATGAACAAATATGACTAGGAATTAACACTTAGATATCACACAAACAGCCATATATGTCATCTTAAATGGGAGTTATTTGAGTAATCCAAAAGCTGATGATTTGGAAAAGCAAAGTATTCCAGCTCCTTCTGGTAACTGCATTTCCCATTGTCTCTCACTATGAAATAATCTCTGCTTGGAGTAATTTGCCTTCAAACTCAGGGTCTTGGTTTGAAATCTTCAGACAGAAGTAAAAGTGTCAAATAATAATGGCCTTTTTAATCACACAGTGAATCACTTTCAAAGAGACTTAGTTGATTATGTCATCTAATGTCTTACCAGTTACACCAATTTCCAGGCACAGAGAAGGCAGAGTTTTCCCTATAAGCAACAAAGGAATTGAAATTCCCTCTGTATCATATGTGCTCCAAATGAGGATGGAGCATCACCATGTGAGGCTGCATAGGGATCAAGAAATTGTCAATTTCTACATGTTTATGTGGAAATGTGCTGAATTTCCCCTACTATAATGAATAATGCTATGAGAAGATTCTTCTATTGCTGGTAAACAGATCCATTTTTCAGTCCTGTAATCAGTATGCATCTATTTAGCTACTTAACAGCAATGTGCTCTGGTTCATTAGGTAGCTACTGTTGTGTCTCAGCCTAGTTAAAATTTCACAGCAAGTTAATCTATTTTATTACAAATGAGAACACAAGTGATAATATCCTCACCATTTTCCAAACACAGTTAACAGTATTTGTAACAAATTAATGAGGGCATTTAAACAGGAAAATTGCAAATCTAAAATCTTAACATTTTGTTCTACACATTGATGACTTCATTTTATTTGTCATCTATGTATTTTACAACCTCGTTACTTTTCATATATATTTTTTTCTCCTTGAAAATGGCTCAGTTCCCCTTGCACCCTGCAGGGCAGCTGGGTCCCACACTAGGTAAACTCACAGCAATAAAGAAACATTCCTAAATAAAGTAATATTTCCCCCATTTAAATTTCTTCCTATTCATAAATTTGCAAGATTAATATTCCAGATTATAATTGAATGAATTATATATAAGAATTCTGCAGATTGTGAGAATTTTATGAAAAATGAAAACATTTGTCAAGATCTCACCTATTTATCTACCTACAGTACCTATTTATCTCATCCTTTTTCCTTCCTTTACAGAGCTGTAACATAAATTCTCAAAAAGGACTTCTCCAGTATTTGATCATCTTGAAGGGTAATATATTTGTCTCACTAAAAATCAGTGTCCTTCTCTTCCTCAGAAAATGTAGCTACAATGCTTGACATTGTTAATTTTAGTTGTGATTTAGCTTAATGGCACTGAAATCATGAACTCACCCAGTTTCCAGACAGATCCTTGATTTCAGCTCAATATCCCTTTTCCCTCCCCTTTGAGGGAGTATTCCATACCAATAATAAGAAATACTACAAGGTAGTTGCATCCACAATAGTTTTATTTGAAATATATATGAACAGCTTACCTATTTTTGACATAATCATCTTGACCTTAATTCCTTACCTCTGATTTTTTTATAGTATTGATCTTCCTCTTATGTCAAGAGCTTAGAGAAACGATATTGCTGGATTTTCCTTTTTATTTTTCTTTATTCTTAGTTGTAATGTAGTTGTAATTACTCTTCCAAAATGTTAATCTATTAATCAGCTCCTAGCGGATTTAGTGGCATTTCACTGCTGACAAGCAGGTTCTGGAAGTTTGTCTGAGTCTTGGGTGTTTTATTCAGACATTTATCTTGATATTTCATATTTCACTGAGGTGCTGCTGCTCTACTCTTGTAGGGCTCTGCAGTGGCTGGAATGCACCCTCTCTAATGAAATGGAAGGAAAAGGGGAGATTCTACTGGTTTTAAGCCTAGATTAGAGTTTTCAAGAGTTTTAAGAAAGATTTCGAGCTGATGTTGACTGTGTTGGAAAAACAAGAGCTCGTGGGCTCTGGCAGCAAAAATCCCAGCATTCATTTGCACACTGGGATGTTCATTATTCCAGACCTCGACCTCCCAGCGGCTGCAAGATCTCCATTCATATTCTCAAAATGGACTACACAGAAATAAAAATAAATTCTAGAAACCAGAGCCTGACTCCTCTGGAGGGGTCTGTGAAGCCAGGACAGGCAGGCAGAGTCTCCCTGCAGCCTTCCCCAACTCCAGCCCGAATTCCCTGCTGAGCTACCTCTGCTCCCTCTTCCTGGCTGAATCCCATCCTCAGCAAGTGAGAAGAACAAGTTAACACAATTCACAATTCCAGTCAGCAAAGACCTGCTAACAGTTCCTTTTTGTAGTTAATACTAAGATGTATTTCTTTCCAATTGACTTTAGTTGATACTAATGCTATTTGAATCCTAATAAGCAGTACATTTTTAATAGTGTTCTAAAGTTTACAGTCCTTAACTGATGGACTACTCAATTTAGGCTTTTCCAAGGAAAAAAAAACCCTGCCACAGGAAGCAGGAGCTGTGCTGCACCTGAACTGATGCCAACAAGAACTAGGATGGTCACAGCCATTTCTGGGCTAGAGAAGAGCAGTTTGGTTTGGATTTTGAGTCATTCCACCCTGGAAATGAGCACACGTGAAGACTAGGGGTGACTTGTTGGTCTTCTGAGCTACTTATAGTACCTGTAATTGCTGTAGGTACTGGAGATGAACAAAGTAAACAGCTGGTCTAAAAACCAAGATAGGATCTGTGTGTCTGAAAGCCAGCTGGATCCTATTAATCTTTTGCAGTGTATCAGGAAGTAATTTGCTCAAAATATGTACTTTGCCATTTAAAATGCAATATTTTTTTCCACTGTGTACATGTAGTTGTTTCAGTTGTAGTCAACCGGCAATTATTTTCTCACAGAATTTAAGAAATCATAAAAACTCCTACATTTACTGATTTTAATACCAGATGTTCATTCACTAATTCCATTACCTCGTGACTACTTCCTATCAATCCATTAATTGCCAGCTGCTCAGCCAAACAGAGAAGTGCAGCTAATCAGATGGTGTTGGGAACCAGCCAAACAGGAGCTGCCTTCTTCCCCATTTCTTAAATTAGCAGTCACTGGGACATTTCTCATGGAAACCTTCACTCCTGGGTTAAGATCTCGATGTTTTACTTCGAATCTGAGAGCACAACAGTGCCTGAAACTGGAAAGGATCTCAGGGTGGAAACTTGGTACCTGTGCCCCTCTCCTGAATTGTTTCACCCAGCGCTGTCATGGAAGGGAGGAAAGGCACTCCCAGGACTAATGATGATAATGCTCTACCTCATCTACGTTAAGAGCCATATCAGTTATTAAGGACAAATGCAAATGACTAAGCTAATACTAAAAAGATCTGAGCCAGAACTAAGAGCTTAGATGTGCTTGGCCTAACAATTTTCCTTTGCAAGCTCTGCAAAAAGAGATGTTTCTTATTGGATTTTTTTTTTTCCACTTGGAAGTTAAAATTAAGTTTTCAGTGCTTAAAATCTCTCAACGAGGGCGGTAAGGAGCTAGGCACTCTTGGCACTGCAGGGAGAGGGACAGCCTCCCTCCAAAGGAGGAGATGAGAGGAGTATTTAATGCAATTTGAAAGGATCTGAACATCTCCCAGCAGAGACATTTCTCTGAATCAGTGAATAAAGAGATACAAACCTGCACACTCACTCCTCCTTCACCTCAAATGCAGCCACAAAAATTAACCTTATAAGATGCAAACAAACTCCTGTGCCTCACATGTCACTCCTCCAACATATCCCAGTCCCATGCCAGCCATCAGCTGCCTGCTATGGAAGAGGACAGAATAAATCTAATACAATGAAAAATCACATTCATTGTAGAGGAGTTTTGTTTTATAAATGTTGCAATATTCTGAAAACAATTCATAATGGATGGAATGCACAGCGACATATGAAATTACTGATGTTAGAAATTCTGTAATGGGAAATGTTTCTATTGTGAGAAGAAGTGTTTCAGAGCATTCTGAGATGGCCACATTTTTCTGGCTGTCAGGTAAATATTATGAATGTGAGTTGTAGAGCACACAGAAAATAGCACCTCTCAGCAATAATTACACAGGCCATCTGTACTCTCTTCAGGGAATTTAAAATCATGTCATATACATCCTTTACAAATGCTTTAACAATACCACAAAATCAGGAGAAAAACAAAACTCAAAGAGAAGGAGACTCAGAAGTCTCTACTGAATGTCTAGATCCCACTGTATAAATAATGCTTTGCTCTATTTACCAGATTAGTTCCTGAAGTGACTGGGATGAAATCCTCAAGGAATTCTGAAATATGAAAATAAAAATGCCTTTTTTTTTTTAAGCATTTTAATTACTTCTTTTGGTTTTTTTCTGTGTTTCCCATTTGCACTCAACACAAGCACCATTTATTCCTAACTGGGACCTCGATGAGACCAAAAAAAGATTAAGAGAAAAGCAGGAATACAGCAAGCATGAGGCGATGACAACAGAAGAAAAATGGACAGCAGGAAACCAATTTTCAGAACTACTCCTACTCAGGAGAAGCACATCCCTCAGCAGCTCCAAAGAGGCTGTTTGCCAGAAGGAAAGGGAGGGAGCACGAGGAGGAAGAGGGTGAGACGTGAGCAATAGGAGGAAGGAGGGTAAAAAATATGTCAGGAAGTAAAATAAGAAGCAGGGAAAATTTGGAAGAAAATAAGTCTCAGATCTCTGGCATGAAGTTTTGCCTCATTACTCTCAGTACTCTTTGCATATCTAACACAAAAGGGGCAGCTTAAGGCCCCTGGTTTGGGTCTGGTTCCCAGAATCTCAAGCTCAGCCTAAGCACAGTATTTCCCACCAGCCTGTTCCCAAGGACATGGGGGAAAGTGGCCTTTCAGTGAACAGTCCAAGATTTATCACAGTTACAGCTCCAGACCTGGCTCCTGCCAGCCTTCCCTTCACCTTCCTAACCCCAAACCTCTCCCCTGCCCTCTCCCTGCTTTTTGGCTGGAATTGTGTAAACCAATATGGTTTTAGTCATGTAAGGTCATATTTGTTACAGGTGCACTGTAAAATAAAAATCTTCATACTATGTCACTACTGCTCTCTGGAGCTGAGTGTTTCACAAACTTCAGTGAAAAATCCTCTCACTTTTCTGTAAAGGGCTCATCCCAACTTTCCTTCTGAAAACATTGTCACAGAGTAGATTTTTCTGAGTTTCAGGAACAAAATTATTGTGTGACAGTAGACTGCTACATTTATTCATGGAATCACAGACTGGTTTGGGATGGAAGAACCTTAAAGGTCACCTCATTCCACCCCTGCCATGGGCAGGGACCACCTTCCATGAGACCAGGGGGCTCCATCCAACCTGGCCTTGAATATTCACTGTTCTTTCTAGCCCAAAACATGACTCAAGTTTACTAAGTCAAATTGCACCTCAGACTGATCCTCACTTGACATCCAGGACATTCCTGGATTGCAGAGCAGGTCCAGCAGAAGAACTGCTCTGGAAAAAAAGAACTAACAAGAACTGGATGCAAGTGGGAGAAGAGAGAGAGTGATGAAGTGAGTGTCGCTTTCAAATTTTGCTTTTGCCATGAGACCCTCAGTAACAGACATTCTTCTGAGCCATGTGAACCAAGTTTCAAACCCATCAAAGCTTCTTCAGATATGCAGTAAATCCCTGTAAAGCTGGATTTATCACAGGGGCACTGCCAGAACTGCAGCCACAGTGCTGCTGGTGCTGCTATAATCACATCACATCATGTTAGAGATGGCTAAGAAGGTTTTGTGAGCTTGGCCATTGTGCCTCCCTAATTTATGGTGTTCCTGTCAGGGAGAAATCAAGTTTCATAGTTATGACATTTCTTTCTGGAGCACTAAATGTTAACTTTGCTGATCATGCACATCTTGATAGAACAGCTTATTTCTAAATGGCAAACGTGATATAAAAAGCATAATGACTTCATTCAAAACCTTATAAAGCAGCTGATTCTCACACCTACAGAAAACAGGCCAAGTGGTATTTTAGTCATCAGACTATGGAAACAGACACACACTCAATATATTTGATTCATTTCTCATTTTTAAGTAAAAACGTGATGCTGGGATTGCATTCTATTGAGAACTAGCTATGTTTTGTACTTATTAAATGCACTTAAATAATGTCCTAAAATAAAAATATTACTGACAGCAGGAACAGCAATCCTCTTCTTCTACATGTTTCATTTAGTACATGAATTTAATGTTAACTGGTTGTCATTCTCTCCTGGATGATTGTACATAAGGGAAGGACAAAAGGAGCCTCACACTGTAATAAAATTCATCTACAGTTTCAGCACTCAGAACAAGCTAGAGAAAGATGAGCACCACTTGACAGGTGAGAGTAACAGAGCAAAGGATCCCCACTTTGCCTCTGTCACGTTGGCTACTGGTGCATTTTCCTCTGCAGCATGAGAGGAAATAATTCCCACCAGAGTGCTGGCCAGACCTCGTGTTGCTGTGGAGATACTGTGTCTCCTCTAGCGCAGGTGTTGGGGAAAAAATTGCTGTAAATTAATAACTCACATCAGCAAGGGCCTGCTAAATAACACCCTGAAACCAACCTGCCTGCAAAAACTGCTGTTTAAATTACAAAGGACTAGCATTGTTTACAAATATGTATTTAATCTTCCTGTTGACATACTGGTAACATTTAAAATACAATCAAAGCTTCTGCAAGTTTACTTGCTGCTACAAATATTCCACTGCTGTGTTCAAATTAGAGTTTTGTCAAGAGGTCTCTGAACAGGTAAAGGACAGGTTATGGTTTGAAATCAATGGGATCTCAACTAACTTCCAATAATTTAATGACTTGCATTAACTAATATACAGCTGGACATCAGAGAGAGATGTTTTCCCCATCCAGCCATCAACTGTGCAGGTACACTGATGATAAAGAGAAGTCTTTACACATCTTAATCCTAAGTAGGGATCCTAATGGAAGTGTCGCTCCAGCCTCTCTAGAATCCAAGGGAAAAAAAAAAATCAACAAAACAAAAGCATTCAGAATAAAATTTGCCCTAATCTGGAACTGGACTCTCAGTGATAAAGAGAAACAACCTGAGGTAATAGGAGATGCTTAGGGTCAGAAAGAAAATCAGAAGATAAACAAACCCCTCCAGAACCTCAACAACAGAGGGATGTAGAATTTTTCTGCAGTGATGTGACAAGAGACATTTGCTGTCTCCCTTGAGAGGATGCTGCTATCAGAACACATGGGCATGAACAATAAACACGTGCTTGGCTACTGCTAGTTTCTTTCCCTGTTTGATTTAGAAACAAAATCTGCAGAAGCATCAGCCTGTGACTAAAGGATGTACAACACAACCCTCACTTCTCACAACTGGACTGTAGTGCTGGAAACAGTGACTTTCTCAATGGTAAAATAATGGCACATTACAATTAAGATGTTTTACAATAAAGATATGAGAGGTTAAGTTCAGCAAATCAGTGCTAGTTGTAAAAATAAAGAAACTCAGAAGTCAAATTCTAGAGTCACAGGGATACATGAGTGTAAATGAACACAAATATTGAAGACATTTACTTTCCAGAACAGATAGCTCTATAGATTCATTTATTTAAACACAAAGAAAAATGAACTAAACTAATGAACTTTCAAAGCAGACAACATTTTACTTTGTCAACAAGAAACCCACACGTACATGCAAACACACACACAAGTCAGACTGATAATACCTCCAACTTTTATTCAGTAAAAAGTGGACACACTTTCAGAGAATCTCATCACGCCAATCCTTCACATGCACTGATCCTACACACTTCTATTTTGAAAATTTCTTGTTTTAATGCATTTTTGAGTGTGTGGCAGGACAGCAGCTCTCCACACAGGCAAGAACCTTTCTGAACAGCCTACTTGGTAGAGACTATGAAAAGCCTTTCAAAACACAAACATGTTTTAACCAACCAGAAGGAAGTTCAGGTTTGCCTACCAGAGACTCAAGTCACTAAAGTACTTCATGATAATCTTCCCAAGTATTTACCTGCTCTGGATGTGCACTGCTAGAATTCCTGTTTTGTTCTTCAGCCTCACTAAGGTACTTGTGAAGATTTTCTCTGCTATTTACCTGCTCTGGATTTGCAGGGCACTAGAACTCCTGCCACGTCCTACAGCATTTTCTCTTTAAGTTTGACTTTAAACAGCATTTTAAGAGTTATTAAGCTTTCAGAGATCCTGCTCTAGCCTGTAGTGAGTGTTGGCGTTCATTTTTAATTACACTGCAGACTTACTGACAGAGCAGAGCAGGTGTGGCCGTGCTGCTCGGTGTCGGGAGCAGCCAGAGTGAGCTGGAGCAAGGTGAACTCCCTGCCTCGTCCTTCTCCTCCCTGAGAGTGTCAGTGCAAGTGCCGTGTGGGGCACGAGGAGGCCTTACCTTGATGACGGAGGCCCCTGCCCTGGAGAGGGGGCTGTGCATCTGCGCCGCCGCTGCCATGTTGGCGATGGTGTTGAGATGGTTCATCTGGTTCATGGCCATGGCCACCGAGGCTGGGGGGAGGCTGACAGGGAGCAGGGGGTGTGGCATCATCATGAAGGGCAGGTCTATCCCTGCGGAGAGCACGGACACGTCACACAGGCACCCTGAGCGCCCACAGCCCACTGCAGCACCCACCACGTCCATGGGGACACCCTGCAGGGTTCAAACCCAGTGCAGCACCCACCATGTCCATGGGGACACCCTGCAGGGCTCAAACCCACTGCAACATCCACCATGTCACTGGGGACACCCTGCAGGGCTCAAACCCACTGCAACATCCACCATGTCACTGGGACACCCTGCAGGGCTTGAACCCACTGCAGCACCCACCATGTCCATGGGGACACCCTGCAGGGCTCAAACCCAGTGCAACATCCACCATGTCCATGGGGACACCCTGAGCGCCCACATCCCACTGCAATATCCCTCACTCAAACCCAACAGCAGCAAATCCTAGCCATTCTGGGGCTCCATAGGGAATAATTGTGCAGCCCAGGAAAGGCTGGTTTGTGCTGAGGAGAGGAACACACAGCTGGGGAGTGACACAAAATGAATATACGACTGCGCTCGTTCAGTGATCTCTTTAGTTAAGAGAAATAAACAAGAAAAAAATCCCACTAAACATGCATATAATTTTCATGTTTTCCAAAATATCAGATGAATATTTATTAATGACTTTATCTTATCATACACTCCTACCAAGACTTCTTCCTATTACCACTTCTCAGCAATGTCACGCTAAATTCTTTGACTACTTCTTGAAAACAGAAGGCTGTGGCTTGGACTACAGACACCACTGAGCAATTCTACAGAAGGTCTGTGAACTGCAATGTGTAATAAGAGGTTAAAATTGTTGCCAGAGGTTTTAATTTTCAAAATGTCACTTCAAATTGTCTTCTGTTATGGATATAAACCAATTTAAGAAGGTATGAAATTTATCTGGACCAACTTGCAGATCTTGACACTGCCAAAAAGGTGAAGTTACTGCTAGCAAGAATTGGATTCTCATACTTCATTAATATCCATTTCAACATGTGTACTACTTCTTGTATTTAGTAATGACTGCACTGGAAAGCAAGAACAAGACACCAATTCACTGAAAAAATTGTTCAGGTTATTGTGCATTCAAGAGTTCTTTAGAGAGACCACTTGAAGAGAGCTGCTATAGGATATCCAAAATTAAATTTTCCGAAAAGAAAAACAGGATTCATTCTGCCAGACATTTTTCTAAATGACATTCAGACTAGAAATCCTCATTAAAAAATTCAGGTGCAAATATTAAATAACACAAACATATAGCTAGCCATTACCACATGCCATTGAGATAGTTTATTGTCAAAAACTTTTTACTTTTTGGGTTTATCCGAACTATTTTGAAGGAGAAGGCCAGTTCTCATTTTGGTGTATGACAGAACTAACAATAAAAAAACCCACTGACTGACATATCTTATGTTATTCCTCCAGAATTTGACTCCAGTGATATAAAAACACCATGGTGCCCACCAGGAAAGGCAGAATTGAATATTCCCAGCTCCCACACTATTCCTGTTTAACATGAGCATATCATGATCAACAACTGTGATGTCTAATGACTCACGCTCTATTTTATATGATGATCCACACCAATATTAATTATGATAGGCAATAAGTAAGGCCCACATACATCTCCCTTCACTTCAAACCATACTGACAATCCCCTCCAGTGCCTGCATTCACAAGCCTTTGTTCCCTTGCAGATCTCCCTTAACAGCCCAATAATCTTTCCTCATCCTCTATAGAGTTCCAAAACTCCCAGACACCATCTGGCCACATTGAGTTGTATGTCTACTTAAAGTCCAATTGACATGCAAACTAAATGCAAACTACAAACAGAATTTAACAGCACATCACCAGTTTTAAGACACAATCCGTCAAACATTTCGGAGGACTATGAGGAAAATATATCCTGCACTTGCAAATCATTGGGCATAATGTCTGACATCCAGTAAACCCTTTAACAGCCTATAGAGATTCACCTACTACAAAATCCACTGGAATATATCCTTATGAGCAGAGAACACAAAATGTCTGTGTGTAAAGATGTCCAGGCATTGAATTATTCAAGAATATAAAATGAAAGGACAAACTACAGAGAATTTCAGTCCTATGACTTGGTGATTTTAACCTACTTTGGACACTTAATCCAAAATGCTCGGGTCCACACCTTCCCACAAACAGGGCAGACACATTTTGTATAAGTCATTTCAATAGCTCTGATTTGCTCAAGTCTTGAGCCTGACAGAGGTAGCAATGAACTGACTACTCCAAAAATTGCGTAAGGAGCCAGAAATGTCACCCATCCACTAAAACTAACGCCAAAAATCAACTTTCAGAAGTTGACTGAACAGGGCACAAATTGGAGGATGAAGAGCTTAAACAAGCAACAAGAGTTCATAAAGAATGAGCTTTTCATTCTTCATCCATCATCAACTATAGGAATAAACTTACTCCTCACTAATTTTTAAAATGTTAAACCCAAACTAAATCTTTCTTAGAAAACTGCTTCCTTCCCTTCCTTCCCTCTTTGGGCTCAAAGAAGTGGAACTGATGACTTCCCGCCTGCTCCTTTCCTTAAGGGAAAGAAAAGAGATGGCTTTTCAGGGAGCTCTAAGTTCCAAATCCAACCTGTGTCATATTATTCCAGTTGTTTTGGATAGTTGGGTTCAGCGGATGACCTTTTAACTGGACATTTTGCATTTATTCCTTGCTCTCCTATTTTATTTGGCAGGTCAACATTTTCATCTGGAAGGCAATCTTCTCACATAGCTAAAATTTTAAGCAACTTTATGATTATTTTTCCTTTCAATCCAGGCCACAGAAATGTCAATGAAAGACTGAAAGTCCCAAACCCAGTAGTGAGAGACTGACTATTCCAAGAGAGAACAGTCACTTGGACTTGGACTGATCACAGAGGGTGGCCTGGACATGAGACACAAGTGCAGCAGGCAGTGGAAGGACCGACCCTCCTGTCACTCACGTGTCTCCCATCATTTCGCCCCTGCCTGAGGCTGGGAAGGAAGGCAAGCCCAGCTCCCAGCAGGCCTCCAGGCACCCTTTTTTCCCAGTGGGATCCCAGTACATACTGTTGGTGAGCAGGTGGTTCTGCTGCAGAGGGCTGAGTGGGTGTGCACTCCCAAGGCTCGACTGCCCCGATAGTGTGGGGTGACCAATGCTGTGCTGGGAGCCCGTGGTGATGGGAGACTGGAGCTTGTCTTTATCCCAGGAGGATTCACTCCCACCTGCAAAACAGGGCACAACAAACTATGAGTGGCATGCACCTTTATCCAGAGGTATTTTGCTCGGTTAGCAATGAGCCAACACTCCTGATCACAGCTGAGCACCTGGCACAGGCGCAGCACCTGGAACCTGCACCTGAATTTTTCAAAAAATAAATTAATAAATAACTATCCAGCAAAAAAATATTTTTAGACACTTGCAGCATCACCTACTTTCAAAACACTGGTTTGTGGAAACAGGAAAAGCTAAGTGTCTGAGGATGAAATCAGCAGTCATGATTAAGTGCATTATCAGAACGGGAACATTTGAGAGGCTGAGTCACCATCTTCTGCTGTCACAGGACATGAGGCCACCAGTCCCTGCCAGACAAACATCAGAGTCCACCCTTGTGCTCATCAGGCCTCTGCACTGTCAGTCCTGGAGGTACTTGGCCATTCCCTCCCTCCAGTGTCCCCACATTCCAGCTGGAATGCACCCCTGAAGAGCTTACTACAGTTTATCCTCGAGCTTGGTTATTTTTGAGCTTCAGTAGCTCCTTCTCCACTGCTGGGCCTGGCCCTGGGGATGCCCCATGTGGAATCCTTCACTTGGTGGGCTAAATGAGCCGGGCACAGGCTGTGCCTGGAAATCATCAATATTCACAAATTTCAACTTAGGAGTCCAGATATCCATTATGCATAGTAATTGCTGTCTACAATGAACACAAAGTCTAGAAAACTGAGCACTTGTTTTCTCCAATCCCTGTCTGGTCTTCTGCAGCAATTTTACAGACTGTGGTTTTCTGCAGTATTACACGCTCGAATAAGAAATTCCTTTTAAACAGCAGGTTAAGTGTTAGTGAATTCCAAAATACATCTGGTCCACAAAACAAAACACCTAAAAAAAAGTTAGATTGAACACTTCTAGAGTTGAAAGGTATTTTAAGATGACTCCCCTCTCAGGGTACACCCCACACTGCCACTTAGATTATAGATTATTAGGAAAACATGTAACTGCAGTATAGATTTTATTTTGAATTTGTGAGCAATCTATTTACTTATTAGAGTAAGTAAACAGATTACTGGAGTGTAGCAGATAGAGGCAGCAAGCAAAAAACCACTTTAATTGAATATGAAGGTAACAGAGAAATTCCGTTCTTTATGACAATACTTGGCTAATAAACATGATTAATACTGCTAAATGCAAAAGTTTGAAAGATCAGTGATTGAGAAAAAAGGAAAACACGCCATCATTTTAGCACTATGTCCAAGTATGAATTACCTTCCTGTAAAAGAGTTGTAATTTGAAAAATGATGAGTAATACACTGACAAAGAAAGATACACTAAATTATACCATGTGATATAATATAGCATGGTGTAGTGCAGTAATTAGAACTACTAGAGTTGAGGCTGTGCCAGCATCTTTGTTATTTAATACACTGTATATCAGCTCTTTCAAATAACATTTGACTGCTATTTAGTGTGGAAGTTGTCCCCTTTGACTATTGTGAATCTGGGGTTTTATTTGGTGTGCTTCAGAAGTTAAATGTGTGATTTATGAAGGACTTTCAGAGGAAATGTCGAGCATTTGATTTTAACAAGTGAGTTTTAATTTTCTCCATATGCTTTTTCAACAAATTTAACACTTACACTCCATTATTCCTCAAAAAACACACATACTTTTCCATGATCTTTTTGCTTAGGAACGCATTTTGTAGCTATAATTTCACATTTCAGGGCACTGGCCACAAAGACAGTTTGTTGGGAATTCTGAATGAAAAGAAAAAAACCTGAGTCTTCATCTGAAAGTTTCCCTCTCCCCATGTTCCTCTGCCCTGGGTAGTTCCAGCCCTAGGCACAGATGGTATAAACCCAGCTCATTTAGTTAACTCTGAAAGTTTCTCTTGCCTTTCAAAGCATCGTGGCCCTGAGGCTGCAGCAGCAGAGCCCCACCAGTTCTCTGAGCCTAGCTCTACAACTTCTGCACATTCTGGAGGAAAATTCCATTATTCCAAATTTACAGATGGAGAACTGCCCTGTGAAGAAAAGCGACTTGCTTAAGGAAACCCAAGAAATCTGCAATGGAAGGGGAAACCAAATTTAAATTACGTCACACAGTTCAAATCACTGGACCAGTCCTCCTACAGATGGGGAAAATATTAACTTTTTCCCTCTGCAAACTCCACTTGTAAATCTGCTCCAGAATTCAGTGCCAGCAACACAAGAATAAATTGCAAAACACTTATCTCTACAGACCATTCCTGTATTCTTATGTTTCCCATCACTTCTCCTTAGAGAAAGAAAAAAATACAGCTGAGTGTACGACGTATAATAAAAGTGGATGTTAAATGAAATGCATCCTGAGCCTGCAGTATCCCACAGATAACAGCTCCATCTCTCCACCTGGACTGCATTTCCTATGTAGTAGGAAGTCTCTTAAAAATGAAGTAATAATTAGAACAGTTCTCACCTAGAACTGCTCAGGTGTGAAGTGTTTTTTGTAAGAGCACTGTGGTTAGCGCCAGGTGGGAAAGCTGAGGGGCAGAATTAGGAAGTTCCTATTAAACCAGTGAGGAAACAAGTGGAAACGAGTCAGGGCTCGTGGTCCTACTCCTGTGCCCTACACCACAGACACCTTTGATTCATCCTACCCACGGCCCCTCTGCACAGCTAAGACAAAACTACTTTAAAAGAAAATTTGCACTCTTCCCTGGAGAATCTGTGCCCGTAGGGTAAAAAAAAAAAAGATTACATACAAATCTACAGCAAGTCAGAAGCAGATCCACAGTAAAAATGAAGTATGTGACATGCAAACCTGTGCTGATACACTCAGTCCTTTAAATGCCATGCAACATTAAAAAAAGGCATTTATTTCTGAGCATACAATTTTCCTATTTGGTAACACAGTTGTCAGCATGTTTGATCAGCAAATACATATCTGACATGCAACATACCAATGTGAGTTCTCAAATTCTTTGTTGCCATAACAATTAGAAGTGAATACATCCATAAAAACTGAATACTTCTTACTGCTTCAAATTCATGTTCGACCACAATTTTTCGGATTTCTGTTCACTGCCACTTTTTGTCCAAACAGGGGCCATCCATAAGGCAAAGATGTCACATTTCAATTCTTTTTTTTAATTTTCAATCCTGTCTTTTACATGATGAGCTTACAGTTCATACAGAGATGTACTTTAAGTAATTTCTTTTAGGTATATAAAACATAAGAGGGAAAATATATGGAAAGAAGAAAGGAAACATACACTCCCAAGAAAAATGAGACAACAGGAAACAGCAACAGGACCTACTTCTTTTATATGAAGGGAAATACAACTTTTTATTTATTTTAAATGAGAAAGAATATTTCATTTGAAATTATGAGTAACTCAATATACGAGTGTCACAGGAATATTATTAAAGCATTCATAAGTTATTTGTCAAAATGCCAATACATCATTTATACACTTCACCAAAAGCTTTACGTTTGACACTCTTACCCACCACCCACACAACCTTCCCTCCAAGAGAGAAAACTGAAGGACAGAAAGGTAATTTTTCCTTATCGTGTTTGGATTCAGGTTGATCTTGTCCCCAGACAGATTGTACTCAGCATCAGAAAAGGGAAAGAGAGAAAGGACCTGCAGCCCCCGGTGCTGATTGGCAGGTGCAGGCACAGAGCTGGTGGACTCCTGACCACAGCCAGGAGGAGAAAGGGGTAGAAGAAGTCTGGGCTGCCTCACTCACCCAGTTCAGAGCAGGCAGCAGAGGTGTGGAGCGAGCTCTGCTTTCAGAGGTGCAGCTAAAAGCACAATATGGGTTAAAGAAAGTGCCTGCAGTGTCCAGGGAAGCAGAGGGCACAGATAAAGATGGACTCCACACGGACTTGAGCAGTTATTTGCTAGGTAATAAATGAAAACTGGTATTTACCAGTCTGAGCAGGTTATTTAGGAGAAATTACTCAGCAGTACGTGAATTACGCTGATGTTCAACTAAGCAAAAACAGAAATCAGGGGAATTTAGGAGTTACATCACAGGTACCATGAACACACAGGGCAAATCAGCCCAAGCAATACATCCACCTGCTGTCAGTGACAGACTCCCACAGGAAGGTGATTTACCATCACATACAGGCCTGTAAGCAAAGTGTCTCTAAGTTCCTGTTAAGTTTGATTTATTTGAAGGAAAAGCAAGCACTAAGTTCAGCTTAATTTTTTCCAAAAATGCTGCTACTCACCCATCATTAACTTGAGGTAATTTTTTTTAAGACAACTCCTAAAGCCAAAAGTTTTCTAGCAATAAGCCTCTTCCTGCATTTCTATTCTTCAGAACAAAACCCCAGAATCGGCTGTTTGGTTTTTGGGTTTTTTCGGGGTTTTTTTTTTTTT
>VZDJ01000991.1:114416-127917 GCA_008694505.1 Cyanoderma ruficeps | reverse complement strand
GTCCATCAGTCAGTCATACTTAAAAAATATGTCTGTCAGGACTTAGGTGAAGTAATCTGTTGATAATTACACAATAAGAAGGCATCTGAAATCTGAGTATCATTTCTAAACTTTTCAAAAAGTCTTGATGACAGCAAAATCAAAGTTTATTTCACAGCAAACAGGACATTGAAGGTAACTGGGAATATGTCAGAATATTTGATGCCAATTTAATTAAGAACAATCAATTCCAGGAAGATACTTTTTGAGACGACAAAAGCAGAGTTGCAATATTTATCTAGGAATCTGACCATCCCTCCCAAACCATCAACTGCTTCATTTAAAGGGAACAAAAAACAAGAAGGTGGTAAATGAAATGTGCTCTGAGGTTCCCATGTGCTGATGGATGATCCTGGTGCTGAAGCACAGCCCCAGCCAAGTCTCCTCAGTGCCAGGTACCTTGGCAGGTGTGACTGTCCTTCCCTGGGCCTTTCCAGCCAAAATAAAATCTCACCATTACAGCCAGGTGCTCGGTGTCCAAGACTCTGAACAGCAGGAAACCTGTCCTCTCTCTCACACCACACAGAGCCATCCATTCCTGCAAACTGTATCCACAAAAAAGCTCCTAAAATACAACCAAGTGTTTTCTCTGTGACCAGAGCAGCTGAAAAACCAGCTGCATTAACTAAATTTCAGTATCACCCTCAGTACCTACAGCTGACTCCAAAGCAGCAAACACACCTCAGTGATTCAACTTCCACAACCACAGCACCCTGTAACAGTTGCTTTTAACAAGATGAAACATCAGATTTACAGAAATTTAGACATGAACTCTTATAGCAATTGTTACTAAAATGCACTGGTACTCACAAGCACCACCCAGAGTTAGATACCTGTGCCTGCACTGTATGAGAAAACACCTTGTGTTATTTGAAGGTGTGTTTTGGAAGGGTTAACTTGACAATTATCATCTTCTTCTGACATCTCCTAGTTCTTGTAGTGGATTAAATACTAAGTTTTAAGACTCTATTCAGTTTCTTCTATAGACTGTGAAGTACATTTATTGCTAACATTTTTAGTAACAACTGTGTGACTTTACTGCTATTTATTTTTCTATACAAAGATAAGAATTATGCACTAGAACATAGCACCTATTCTGGTTTAGGACCGTCAACAAAAAAAACTGTTTTCTACTGCAGGACCACTGCCTGCCTTCAGAAACACATTCATTTTACAGAGAGAAAGAAGGTCAAAATTCTGGTCTGTCATGCTTTTATTACTGTTGATGATGCACAAGCCAGAAATAAAACAGCTTAACTTTCAGATCTTGAATACAGTTTGCAGGGCTGCCTGCCAGAAAGGATAAAACATATATCCTTCTGAACTCCACTACTGCAGCCACCAGCAAGCAGGGAACCAGGATTTGTATTCCAGTGATGATAATCACCCATACCCTCACTCACCAGAATTTACACTTTTAAAATTACTTAGTATTTCCCCATATTTAACAACTTACTGAAAGAACCACTGAGATAGACACATGTACTGTGTATTTTTACCATAACTCTAACTAGGCAGAGAGTTTAGTTTGATTTTGAATGGCTTTGAGAATATCTTGACATCCAGGGCAGAGAGGTAACTACAAAATCAGGTTATTTGAGGTTCAACAATTCATCATTTACTATTTCTTTGAAATAAATATTAAGAACAGTTGAAGTTACAGATGACAATCTGCTGAATTAAACTGCAGCGACATAAATGGATCGTGTATTTATAATCTTTCCAAGATCTCTCAATACTAAGAAAACTCTCTATAATACACAGTATGGCTTGAAAAAATTAAATAAAAATCTGTGACATTAATACACACCTGGACAGTCTCCCAAACCTCCAGCATCAGTGGAGATGTTACCAGAGAATGAGAAGCTCCTAAGGGATGCCCAACACACTTTCATACAGAAGAAAGTCTCCAGTGGGATTTAGTGCCACATTTTCCACAAGGGATCAGTGACTGCAGCCCCTTGCACAGTCCCACCAGTGTGTGTCAGAACGGGAACTCAGGCCAGGCACACATTCACTCTGAAGGTGCTCTGTTTGTTACATCTGACAGTTGATCCCTTGCACTAAATACTACAGACTTCCAAAAAATTGAGAGTGTTGCCAAAACCAGGAGAGCCCATGAAAAAACCCAATTCACTGAAAAGGTCAGCAGGGACATCTACTGTGTTTCACTTAATGCCAGCCTAAAAATAACACACAAAACCCCCTGGAACTACATTAGCAGCCAACTCTGTACTTCCTTTCACAACCATTTTCATTTGTGCTCACAGTAATATCTGAACAGATTCCTACTACAGCACTTGGGTATCTCACACATTCAATCCATCTTTCCTTTTCAGAACGTTTTTCTCATTCTGCAAGCTTAGCCACTGGTTATTCCCATCACCTCTAGTATAGTTCTCCTCCAGGAATACCAGTGGGAGTTTAGCATTAGCTTCTCTAAGGAGCAGGATCAAACCCCTAGAACTGACCAACAGTGTCAAATAAACCATTCCTATGCTTGTTATTGTGTAAAGGATACACTATGTCTTCAAGCTAGAATTTCTTTCTGAGGTATACAAAGCAATAAACCACAACCACCATCAGAACAAACATTATTAAAATGTTGATATCAATACTAGATAAAGTAACTATTTCTCTAAGAAGAGAAAATGAGAGGCTTCTGCAACATAACAGAATAGCACACTGCCAAGCTGAACTTAACTAAGCTTGAGGTTTTGGACAGGATTCATTTCTGCTTGTGGTATAAGTATGCACCACCTTGATTATCATTTAAAAAAATATTGACAGCTTGCCTTCTCATACCAATGCCTGGTAACAAATTCCAAATGTTTTGTCACATNGGGGTAGGGGACAGGGACAGGGGATGGAAGGCGCCTCCGAAGTTCTCTACCCCTCCATCCTGGATGGGGCTAACCCAGCTCCCGTCTCGTTCTCTCTCTTTTTTCCCCCCCGGGGCCCGGGCCTACCTCAGCCAGGCCCACCTGGCTCCCCTCCCCTGCAGGGGAGAGGAGAAGGACGCTCCTCTGCTGAAAGCAGAGCCAGGAAAGAGGAAGTCCCTCTGGGAAGTCCTTGCTTTTAACCTCTTGTGTCCTCAGAGGCGTGTCCGACCTCTCAGTGGCCACTGAAGGTGCCAACATCCAAACCGGGCCACTGATTGGTTTGACCTCAGCTTCCTGAAAAAACTCATTTCCCCTCACACCAGGACACACAGACAGCCTTGGTCATTCCACAGCTCAGATGTCTTTGGTACCTCTATGCTGCAAATATCCTCTATCCATGTCATTGGTTAAGCAACATCCCCAAACCATGATTCCCCCTAAAGCCAAGCCCCACAGTTTGCAGCTGAACCTCCACTTTATAAATTTAAAAATATTGGTCAAAAAAACTTTGAAACTTCTAAAATACACATTTTACTCTACAAAACATCTTGGAAGTGGTAGGAATTTGTAGTCATAATAAAAAGACAGCTACCCAGATAAAAGCCTTAGTTCTAAGCTACATTATTCAGGTGAGGTCAAGTAATCAAGCTTGAATATCTTGAAAGATATTTAAATCTCAAGTGAACATGGTCAGACTACAAACCTCCAAATTAGAGGGCACAAATCTGCAGTCTGATTTGCAGTTCTCATTGCCAATATACTCAGATACATTCATACATATACATGTAGAAATGTCCCCATATGGGGTTTAACATAAATGTAAAATAACATACATTTGCTACAAGAAATGCCACTACATGTTTCACATAAAACTCTAACAGTTTTTCATAAATGTCAAATAATGCAAGGTCCCTTTTAGAAAGAAATCCAATATTTGCAGAGGCAGCTTTGGCTTACAGACATGTTTGCCCAAGTACCCAGCACATGTTAATTTTCTGATTTCATGTACAGGTGATTCTATCTGAATTAGGTCTTAGAAGAAAGACTTCATAAAACTGCACTTTTTTTCCTGCATCCATACAGTCTTCAGTTATTTAAAAAAAGTGTTTTTTGGATTACTCAAAAAATGCTCCTTAGATAAAGATAAAAGCCCCATTTCAATGCACAGAAGAGATTTTAGAAGCCAAATGTTACACACCTTAAAAGAATAACAATTTAGTAGATTTATTTTGTAATGAATTTTCAACATAGCTGCTTTTTATTATACAATACAAAGAGTACAGGGGTTTTTGTAAATTCTCAATGCTAAAATCACTTGAAATTATCTCTTTTCAAACTCACAGAACTCCTACAAAATGCAGTGATTTTTTGCACATGAAAAACCTCGCTCAGCCTCTACACCATGCTCTTCCCCACTACCTGGAGGTCAACCAACATTTCAATTTTACTCAGTCTAATATACTTTTTCATTTTGGATTAGATTTCTACAAAAGCCAAAAAAACCCCAAAACCTCACTTTTTGTGAGACAAACATGCCAGGAGGAAAAAAATATATATACCTAAGTTTATTTAAACTGACCTTGTTTTTTGCCTTGGTGAGGCTGAAAATTTGGCTGAGGTTAAATGGTTCCTTTATGGGATGGGAAGGGAAGGGAAGGGAAATAACCCCATGAAAATTTGACACTGGCATGAACAGGACATAAAGCTGACAACAAAATATTCTGTTTTCCATGCTCATCTTGCTTTGTTTTCCCGCTTCCACATTAAGACAATGCTCTAACTCCTTCTTCTTCATGTTTCATACAGTCCTCCCTCATAGGTGGGTGCTCATTCTCTCTACATCCAAATGCTGTCTGCAAATCATAAAAAGTGGCACTCACAATGACTGGAAGGGATTAGGGAAAGCTGTCCCTAAGAAAATACGCTGTATTTTTATAGAATCCCTTCTCACTGCTGTTCAAATGCCTCTGTGATTAACAATGGGGTTAAATATGAGTTTTGCTCTGTCTCTTCTCAGTTCTGAAAATCAGAATCACCCAATTTGAGACATCAAATCAGACAACACCAATTTGGACTCAATGACCTTGGAGGTCTTTTTCAACATTGATGGTTTTTTGATTCTACAAGTATAAGAGAAAATATACAATACACAACAGCCTTTTGACTGCTGGAGTTTCTTCTTGATTTCTGTCTTGGTTTGGAAAGTGATTGCTCATTTTCCCATTTTGTAATGGTACCTGCACCAATATTAAATAATATTTATAAGCTAAACAAAGAACATTATTACAAAGGTAACTGTAATTTCTCAAACACAAAGCCAGAACAGAAAAAGAACTAACTGAAGAAGTTTTTCTGCAATTTGCAGATGATTAAATTTTGAAGGTGAGATGTTGTGTAACTGCACCAACCATTTATTAAGTTGACTTGAAGAGCTGTAATTTGTGGTGTTTACCCAGAAGAGCCAGCACACAGCCGTAAGTGATGATCAGGGATAATAGCCATGGATTTCAGCACATTTCTAGAGCTCCCTGCTATATGCTGAGAACAACAATATCAAAAGGTTCCTCTCTCCAGGACTGCTGGTGTCAAGGTTAATGAGCTAAAACTTGTTAAATTGATATTACCAAACTAATGACTTTTCAATAGGATACTGCATGGATTTTGACACACAGGCTAATGCGGAATATTGCTGGTCTTAATTTAATTAGAAGTTATTGCATGTATACAATTAAGATAACTAAAAATGGGGGAGCTGTGACCACACTGTTGTCACATACCTCATGTGCTTCAAATAACACAGAATCCCAGACTGGTTTGGGCTGGAAGGGACCTTAAAACCCATCCAGTGCCACCCCCTGCCACGGGCAGGGACACCTTTCCTGTATCCCAGGTTGTTCCCAGCCCCATCCAGCCTGGTCTTGGACACTTTCAGGGATGAAGAGTTCACAACCTCTCTGGACAACTTCAAACTTTTAAATACGAAATTATTTAAACTACATGAAAGTTATTTTTAAATATTTTTGCATCAACCCTACCAAGCATTAAAGAACAGGAAAAACAAATGCCTGGGGTCTCCATTCAAAACAGGTGAACAAATAACAGGAAAAAAAATTAATGAATTATATTTAAAAGCAAGGAGCTTATGAAAAATAAATTGCATTTGTAGATGATTAAATTTTGAAGGTGAGATTCAGTCTAACTGCAACAATCACTTATTTCAGTGCCATAACTGCATCTAATAAATAAAATATTTCTTTTAAATCCAAACTGAAGATACACTGCTATCCTGATGACTTGGATTTTCCAGTTACATAGTATAGGGGCAAGGTTTGGGCTGTTACTATTTGAGGCAGAAAGAAGAGATTTTAGTTAGCTGGAGAGAAAATCAGTATCAGCTGTGAGCAATAGGACAATGCAAATATCTCTTCTACAGGCAGAATCACTGAGTTTAAATTCAGAGAGGCTCATTAGAGATTACCCTCCCAAATATAAGATACCTGCAAGTTTCATGCAAATTCCCTTGTTTGAGTAGTATTTTTGTATTAAGCTTCAATTTATCACCGACAAAGAAATGCCATTTCACATACAGGATATACCCAGATATGCTTGGTATTTAAAAAGTGAAATTAAAGATCTTCTTCATGCTATTCTGCTTTTTTCTAAATGAGTTTTGCTAGATCTAAGATTTTACAGAGAAAGGGAATAAACTTGGACTCAGCTTCCAAAAAATATCGACTTTGTCAAAATCCAGAAAAATAGAAGAGGTGCTGCAAATGAGGGGGAATATTTCTCAAGGATGAAATGCCAGAATCCCCCTCACATCAAATTCTTACAGATAGTCAATCAACAAACAGATCCACAGGAACTTGCAAGACACTTCTTCCTACTGCCTTTCCAACTTCCATCTGAAATATGAGAAAATGAATCACAATTTAATTGATATTATACACTTTTCAGGAAAAGGGGAAAAAGCAGCCTCCGATGGCCCGTGGCATCATAGATTGACTACACAGCTCTTACAGTTTCACTAGTCCCAAAGTTTCATTGTCACCATCCTTCAAATAGCCAGAGCATCTTCTTGAAAAGAAGAACCTATTCTAATTTTTATATTGTACAAATGTAGAACAGTAAACCTCCCCCCCCCGCCCAGTTTTCAATATTTTAAATATCAATGCCTGTCTGATCTTAAAGGGAAGCTCAACATTTATGTCTTGTCTTGGTGATAAAGTTCATGAATATATAATGAGAGTGGAACAACTCTGCTACTGATTAAATGTCAAAAAAGGTTTTATTGTCAAATATAAATACAGACAATATACAACAAAGAGCATTAATTGCAGATGGCTCTGTACAGATTAAAAAATGCAGAGCATTGAGACAGGAAATGCTGATTTTCAGTTTCAACTATCAATTTTAATTTACCTTCAGAATGTGCTTTCAAGTCAACGTGTACAGAGAGAATGAACCATAAAATGGCCAAACTCAACTGAACTAAATGCTCCCCATTCAAGGGCAGATGTTTGTGTATATCCTAGGCATACATAGCAGAATTACCCAAAGTTCTGGATCTGTATTAGAAGTTGTCTAAACTTTTGTGAAGATTTAAGAGAGATACAATGTAAAAATCAGATTTAAGAGAGATACAACATGAAAATCTGGTGAGGACAGAGGAAAGGCTGGAATAGCCATCCTCAGCTCAGAATGGGGTTTGACTGCCTGTGTAAATTTAAAAAATAAAAATATATCTAGAGTTTGTAGTTGACTGCAGGTGAACACAGGTCAGCAGAATCCTGCTGCCAGGACATGCCAGGAGAATGAGTTGTACACATTTATAGGAGATCAGTGTGTGCACAATGGGAGGAATTCTCTGTCTCTATCCTGTTCCACATTCCTGCCTGGAGCACTGGCCTTGACCGAGGCACTGCCCTGGGTGGGGACCAGGAGGATCTGAATCACCTGGAGAGAGGCCAGGGGAGCACAGGGATGAGGAAATGCTCAGTCCTTCAGAAGAGCAGGTTGTTCAGTGGAGGGAAGGGACAACAGGCAGGAGCTCACTAATTGTCTTCATTAGATAAAGAACATGTTCAGTCATAAAAAGGAATAAATTGTTCTCTGTACCCACAGTGTACAGGACAAGATGCAGCAAGGAAAGACTTAACAAGGAAGACTTAGGGAAAACATTAGGAAAAAATGGCCATGATCAGAAAGCCTATGAAATTTCTAAAATTAGGCTGGGCAACTGTCAGTCAGACATGAGGCTGGCAGAGTTGGAGTATGGTAAGGAAACAAATCTGAAAGTGCTGCTTTTGATGATCCTGAACACCACAAACTGCAGCAGAGACCAGACCCAGAGGCAGCACCATCCTGCAGGGTGGAACTGTCCTAAACTCACCCTTCTACCTGAGCCAGGTGTGAGCAACATGACCCATCAGCCTGCAGGTACAGCCTGCAGTGCCCACCCACAACAGGAGCACTGTCCTGCACTGTGGAACCTTCCTCTAACACACAACTGGCCAAGAAATACATATTAGTTAGGTACCAGGTAGCATAATATTGGTTGGCTTTCCAAAATAATAAAGCACTTGAAGCTTGTATTAAAAATCCATGCATTTTTCCTTTTGATTATGGACAAATTAGTAGCTTCAATTATACAGTGCCAACAACATTTTCTTCTCCATGACTAAATGGACCACATTTTAATATTCTTCAGTGATCTTATTAATTTTAATTAACCTTCCAACAAATTAAGAATAAGAATTTAATTTGAGGAAAAGATGTCGCAGCCATGGAAATTAAAGCCTCTGGTGGATAAAGGTAAATTTACTCTTGGTCTGAGACAACATTGCTGGTCTCTCCTAATTGTAACTATAATGATCTGATTAACTGCTGCTCTTGTATATAGTCAAGGGCTGGGTTTTCTTAAAAGGAGCTAAAAACACAGACTACCCACCTGTATCTATTTTTAATTTGGTAATGACTGTACTTGCTAAAATTCTACCAAAATGTCACTCACAGCTTTGGATTCCAGCTTTTTTTAAACAGAATATGGAGCAGAAAGCATAACCTATTATGCAAAACTCTCAGATGCTTACTTTAAAATCACAGAAATAAATGCATAATCCTGATTTTCTCATGGATCAAAACTTCATTAAAGGAAAATAAAACTTGAAGCTAAGTGCTCAAGAGAGCCAAGGTATTCTGTAAAAAGTAGTAGGGTTCTGATCTATGTGTGTCCTGCTCACCCACACAGCCCCTGCTCCACAACTAAGGGATGCACTCTGTGGGTGCAAGGAGAGGCAGAATTACTGGAGACCACAGTGACTTCTGTCTCATCAAATTCACAGATCATCCAGACATTTCAACAGCACCAACTGTTGCAAGGAAAACTGCTACAGAATCTCAGCTGCAGAAATGTCAGCTCAGGGCATGCCACACAAATCTAGTGCTGAATTGCTGAATCCTTAACTAAAAATCCATGGTATTAAAATGGGGGGGAGGAGGAGGAAATTAATGCTACTCCTTTAAGTGAAAAAAATATTCCAAATAATCACACCTAAAAGATTTCTTGCCTCAAACATAAATTAACTGTATGTTAGGGGACATTTTTAAAAAACCTGATTAAAATTGTAATTCATGAGACTCCTGCTGTTGACAGCTGTATCACTAACAATGACATCCTTTGGGGGACTCTCAGCATGTGGCCCACATCAAAGGTAATATGCCAGTTTTCATCCTAACTTATATGTGCCTTAACAAGAACAAGAATGTTCCAGACTTTACAATGTAGTTAAAATATTGAAGTACTTTCTACTGTTAAAGTATCATTCAGGTGAGACTGAAGTGAACTCACTACTGTTAACAAAGGCAACGATCACTAATACTTGCTTTTACTGGAATTCTTAACAGGATTCCTCACATCCTTACACCCTGCAATGGGAAATTAAACCAACAGAGTTTGAACCTTGTACAAAATGATCAGCAGATGAGATTTTGTGGAAACAAGAGTACATACAAGGACCTGGGGGAGGGAAAACAAACAAAAAAAAATGTATCTGACATGGTATTTCCCTATCCTTGCACTGTGGAAAGCCTGCAAATCCCTGAGCACTCCTGGCCCCCCACACTGCCAGAGCTCTGCTGGTCACCACTGGATGCTGCCTGTTCCTGGGTCTGCTTTTGCTATTCCCAAGGATGTTTCAACATAAAATTCAAGATGCATTTCACAGGGGGAGACCTGGATCATGCTTTTGCCCTTCCTTGCCTTTCTGACCCCAGGCAGGAAGGCAGAGGTGCCTCATCACCTTGTGACTGCAGGGACAACCCTCTCCACGCCCTGTCCTTCAGCAGCCACAGAACCCTACTAAAACATCTGAACTGCAATGGCTTTCCTTTTAAAGTGTGAGGCATCCAATCTGCCTTGGTCTTCATAAAATTTTGTACAGAAAGTCCTAAATTTGGGGCATTTCTGATCAGCATCACTCCCCACAGTGCTGTGGAGTCCCTGTGCCTTGCAGATGAACACAAGACCTTGTCTTAATGGGGACACTTTAGAGCCACCTGCTTTCCTTCAGCACATTGGTAGGGGCCACAGATTTCAGCTACTACCAACAAAAATGAGAATTATAACCAAGGAAAAAATGTACCCTTGGCTCTAGAGAGGCCAAGATTATTTATGACATCAAGACCTAGTAAAGAGTAATACTCTGAAGGGACCGTGTGAGCTCAGCTGTCACTCACATCTTCTGTGCCCACTCCTAATTATCTCATTTACAATTGGAAAAGTGTTTTAATGGACAAAATTAATTATTTTGAATAATCCTTCTGAAATACGATATGCATTTTAATTGCACCCCATCATTAATTAAAGTTCTCTACTTTTTGGTGCATTCATTCAAAGATTGTATCAGTGACAAAGCAACAACAATAAGAAGATTGTTTACTAAAATTAAAAATACAGCTGAAGGGTTAATATACTCTTGTGATACATTTAAAGTAATGCTAAAATGTTTTCATTTGAGTTTTTATTAGACATTATTTTTCCACTCTTTAAAATCAATCTCTTTGTTCCAGGAACACATTTCCTGTCAATAAAATGAAAAATGATATAGATTTAGGAGGATAGTGGTCTCAGCGTAGCATCTCTCATATTATTATTCCAATATCATCTGTTACAAAGACCAATTCCCACATCTAATTACAAACAGGATTTCAGAGTCATTAAACAAAATACATTTCCATTAGTGCTGCTGTAAGAAGATAGGGGAAAAAAAATGAAGATTAGTTCATGCTGCACCTCTGTTTTTCAAGCTTTGAAGATTTAGACCTCTGCACTCTGAGACTATAAATTTGTAAAGGATCTGAAAGGTGACAGACATGTGAAAGCTCTCAATTCTCCTCCGTTTAGCCATACCATTTGCATTTTGTCATTAGTTTATCTTTTGCTGCACTTAGTTCTGATAGCAGATATGGCAAGAATCTGGAGAGGCTGTTTATGACCACGCTGTGTGCACCCAGGGGCATTTGATTTGGCATTAGGCAGGGCTTCTTAACAGCTATGAATCTTGATTTTCCATATTAAATTTGTTCCAGCAAAAGTCAGAAATCGCTGTAAGGAATTTTGTCCTTATTAAAGGAAAAAAAAAAAAGTACTTTATTCTGAGGGGAAAAAAGGAACAACAGTTCTTTGACTTCAAGTAAGATAACAACCAAAATATACCGAGGAAACAGATTGTGTGAGATGTTTAACTGCTGAAATATAAACTTACAAGTATATGTATTCTCTATTTGTAAACACTTAGCAGTATCTGGTATCTAATTGTCATGAATCCATTTAGAATATACCCTTGGGAATCACCCAGTCAAAATGCACTCACACAACCCAGAGCTTCAAGAGTTAATATTAACTTTCCTAAAAAGAAGCCAATATAAGAAAAAACCTAGATTTGCTTATCTTCAAACCAGTTTACATTAGCTGAGGATGTTACATAAACACAGTTAATTTCATCCTGTGTAAGATAAGCATCAAAAACCTGAAAGAGAATTCCTCTAACAGAAGATCTCAGTAACAGAGAAGAGCACAGGGAATTTCATTCTTAAAACTCTCCTGGAGTTATATTTCCTTCATTAGTTTTAAAACTAAAGCCAGAGCTACTTCACATTTCTCAGATTTGGGTGTCAGTCAATCCAAATATGTAAATATTAGCTGATGCGTCAACAGTTGTGTGTGAACCATTATCTGCATTTACTATAAAGTATTTATGTTCAAATTTAAATGAATACTTAAAAAACAGTTAAATTATTCACATGCACTCAACAGGTAACTGCTTAAGAATGTATCTGAAACGGGACCTTAAAGTAAGTTTGCAGATAAAAAATTCACTTTTGCACTCCACTGAGACTGAGGTTCACTAAAGCCTCCTAAAATTCTTGGTATTAAACCCTGCCCAGTGCTGGGGTAACACTGCACAAAATATCCACTGACTCTCCAAAAAAACACAATTTGCCAAAGAACTAGATATCTGCATCTTATTTCCAAGCTTCCCACATGGAGGCTGGATTCTTGGGATAACTGAGAGGGCCCTTGGAAGCATCCTATTAGGAAGGGAGAGAAAACACCACAGTGCAAATGAGGTACAACTGAACCAAACAAAGAGCATTTCCCTTCCTGGTTAATGCTTGAGGAGTTGGATCTTAAAAATAAAACGGCACATCCACCTCTTCCTCCAGGATTATCAGTGCCTGGCCCCAAGGAGGCATCACTTAGCTCATCCACAGGGAATTCCCTGCTCCTATCATTCCCCAGTCACAGATGTTTCCTGACAAGCAGCAGTGGAGAAAGCTTTTTAAATCCCCCATGTTATGAGAATGTTTGAATCCCTTCACTCCACTCTCACTGAAAAAGCTTAAATAAACTTCACCATCCCTTCCACTTGTGTTCAACGAAGTTCCATGAAACCACAACTCCAAGGCTAAGGATGGAAGCACATCCTGAAATCCCCCAAGTGTCACCACTCCCTGAATCTCCTTCGGGTGTGATGTCCCTGGGTGAAACCCCTCTGTGCAGATGCTGTCCCCACAACAAAGGCCAAACATCCCCTTTGTGCCTCCTCACCTTCCCACCTCCACCATCACTAGAACAGGCACTGCCTACAAAAACAGCACAGAGCTCTCAATTTTTAGGATAAAATGTTTTAACGTGTCTGATAGGGTTGGAGTCAAGTCTAGTTTTTGGATGACACAGCACAAAACCCAAAACATGTTAAATTCTCTCTTGCTTCAAGGGTGCATATATCCCTCCTGGCCAAAGGACAATTCAAGAAAATTTGTAACTATTTCAGAAAATTCTTAACTCTCTGTTCAAGTAACACAAAAATACTTGCCTTAACAACACAAAAAAAGACTTCATGAAATCTACATGGTACTCTGGGATTTAAAAAAACCCTGTTCTCTGGTCCTGTCATTTTTACATTCTTACAATAAAATAACAGCCTTGGCATCCTGCTTTTTAGAAGAAAAGACCTACCTCTTTTGACTTTTCAAGCGCTTGAAAATTTTAAAAGAGAAAAACTAAAAAATGCTGA
>VZDJ01000991.1:86865-114406 GCA_008694505.1 Cyanoderma ruficeps | reverse complement strand
AGAAAAACTAAAAAATGCTGACCGTGTAATAGCTGGGTATTCATGGTGGGTGGAGAACATGAAAGGTTACAGTATGGATCTGTGCCTACGCGTTTCTTTTCAACTTGAGCAGCATCCTCCTGCTTCTGCTAACTCGGCAATCATACAGCTGACAGATTTCTGGGTTTTCTAAATAATGCATGGGATTTTCTTTTAACATGTCAGTGCAAAAGTATCAATTCTGCCCCTGTGTCGTTTGTGATGCTGATTTTCCTTGACAGCATTCCATTAAACCAATGAGTTTTTTCCCTCCTGATGGTTCCTTAAATATTCCTCCGAGTGATGTATTTGTGGTTTTTTAAACAGATTGTGAAGGATGTTTGCATTTGTGAGAAAACTGCATGGCAGGTACTGAAGGGAAAGAAGGATAAAAAGATAACACTTTTTTTTCTATGAGAAAGCTTTTTCTCTGATCCTCATATGCCAAAAGCTCGGGCGTTTTTCCTTTCTTTTCTGCCTAACTTAGCTCCTTGTCTGGAAATTAAGCAACAAGACGCTACATACAGAATAACATTTTGACTTCCTAAGGAAATACCACTGAAACACTTAGTACAGTTTGATATCTCTCCTGGGAAAGCAAAACACATTTCTTAAATCATGCATGCTAACTCCAAAAGCCACCAGAAGGAAATACCTGCTTTATTCTTTGCTCTGAGGTTCTGCACACACAGCTCCTGTCACGACTGCCACACACTGATCCTGCCTTGCTCAGGCAGCTTGAAGGACGTCCAGGTGACATCACCCGGTCTCTGTTTTACAATCTATCCTACCTCACACTCGTACAAAGTACCTGCTGCCATGCTATTAAAAATAAAAAGCTCAGATTTCAAGCAAGTTCCAAATCCCCAGAAGCAATGACATGCTGATTTCCAGAACATACTTCACCTGATTTTAGCACTGCACGACAATGAAGGAGCTCATCTTTGTCAACCCTTCTGTGCAGAGAGCTTTTGTTCTATTTATCTTATTTCTACAGAACAACAAACCTAACCATGTGGCTAGGCTGTGAGTGAGCAGGAGTCAGCTCCAGCTGCTCACTCCAGCCCTTTCTCACTTCCCCAGTGGAGCAGGAAAAGCCACAATCACTCCTGGAAACCCTCTCCAAGGACTCACCAGAAGGATCCAAAGAAGGAGGAACAGATCACGAAAGACTCATGGCCACTGGGAAATTATGATTCCAGAGGGATGGATTTCTCCCATATCCAGACACTTCTGTCCCAAACTACCCGGTTCTCCAAACTCAACCTTCCTGCCTCAATCCTACCAGAAGATGGAGAGGGACACCAAGCCACAAGCCAGGTCGGCTGGACTGTGGGGCCAGAGAGCCTCCAGTGCCAGATTGAAGAGGAGATTTTCAACTGCCAGAGAAGTTTTGTTTCAACACTTCATATGATGAGTAGGAAGGTGCAAAAAAATCTATTTCTCTTCTACAGAGAGAGTGGAAGGAGGACATCAATGTTCAAATGTATAACAGCATTCTTCACAGCACTGTGAACTAAAGCATTGCTTCAATTAAAAAATATCTGCAAATTGAACTTTTTGGGGAATTTTTTCTCCCTATATTTTCAGTATTAACTCTTGTAGCATTTGTTTTTAGTAAGTTATTTAGAATATTCCAGTATCAAACTCCACCACTACTGATATTATTGTAACATCATGAAAAGGAGGTAGGAAGGACCTGATGGCAAAAGCACGCCAGCTGGATTAGAAGCAAGAAAAGAAGTGGCATATTTATTCCCCACTTCCTTAGACACATTTGTAAGATTCAATTCCACACCTGCAATTTGCCAGGGAACAATATATTATCTGAAGAATTAGTCACTGATCATGTTAAATTGAGTTAAGAGTTCAGATTTTAAACTGACAGGACAAATTCTGGCTTCAGACAGAGAATCCTTAAAAGATTCCATCATCATAATGACACACAGAGGAAGAAACTGGAGAAGTGACAGGCTAGGCATCAATAAAAAGCAAACCCAAAATTATTTCATATTTCACCAGATACAGATGGGGATTGAAATGATTATGCCAAGACATCCTCAACACTTTTTTTTATTATATTAATGGCCTGTATATAATGACACACTCGCAAAAAATCTGGCAATAAAGCTTCAGGACTTAATACTGCTCAATTACATTTTAAATTTTAAATAAACAACAGCAAAAAGAGAGTATTCCACTCATCTATCAGACTGAGGGATGAGCAGGAAGGCACATATCCAAAAGTGAAATATTTAGCAGCATTGTAGGAAGTCAATGTGTAACACTGAGGTAAAAACCCAACTTAATTTTAAGTAAAACTGCAACCCTTTGAGTCTTTGTTACTGTAAAAAGAAAAAAAAATCAAAGGAAGCAAAAGGTCCTCAGCTCTGTACAACTATATTTCTGATTTGACAGCTACAATTATAATCATTCAGATATCTATTTCCCACAAACTCTCCACAGCCATAACCTTTAGTAATTAATTATAAAGTTCCAGGAGCAATAGTACACAGACTAATTTCCTAAAACAATTAAACACAGAATTTCTCATTTGGAGCTAAATGAAACATGAACAGGTTGTTATTCATGCTGAAATCCAGATGCAGAATCATGTTGCAGCCATTACAGAAGCTATTAACCACAACCTCAAATCAAAGAAACTGTAGGTCTCTCTCCTAAAATAAAATGTTTTTCTCACTTATGAGGCTTCTGACTCCTTTGCTCTGTTCCTTTCCACCTCTTCTTAGTAAAAAAAAATTTCAAAATTCAATTTTCTTCCTCATTTCACATCCCCATTTTTTTTTTAATAGTCATTTAAACTGTAAGTCTAGAGCAAAGCAAACAGTGAAGATTTCATGCACATGGAATTATCCTGGTGTGCCCTTCACAGCAGATCAAAGTTACAACCTGTGTATTAACTTCTAAACAAAATTCCAACTCTCTTCATGCCACATCAAGTTTTCTGTAGTGAGTGTTTGATAATTCTTCAGTTATTTTACTTGGTTGAATGTACAGCCAACGTTTACACTTCTTTCATGGAGATTTTCCATTTTGACACATCCTGCTCAATGTATATCTTTGTAATCTTTGTGACCCACCAATAAAGGAGGAATCCACATGTCACAAAAATTATCACAATGCTCACGTTGCACATATTGGAAAGAGGGGAAATTGTGATTTTTAATAGGATTGGTATTAGTTCTTTCTGATAAGGACTTACTGCTCTGTCTGCAAGCAACACGCACTGGAGCCAGAAAATTTGCTCTTGGCAATTTTACTGTATCAGGCAATAAAAAGGGGAAAGAATTGAGAAAAGATCTGTATGGCACTGCCACCACATTCTTATTCTTGGGTCCCACTGTAACTAAAGTCAGTGGGAATTTTTCCAAATATTTAAATTGGTATTGAGTTGGTTGTAGGACTTGTTGAATTGCTAAACCACAAAGAACTCCCCTGTAAAGCTCACACTCTTGATGTGCTGTCCAAAGGCTGGTGTGACAGTCCCCTAAAATACTTCTTGTTCCATGAGGTACCTAAAATAATCACATTAATGTAGATTCTCCCCACATGAGGTACACGAATTTTGCCCGACCAGGTAACGCACAAAACCATAAGCATTCAAAATAAACTTTTGTACAGCAGCTTTTAAAACCCCCATACCAACCCTACATCTTTTCTGTATGAAGCTTCCTTACTCTTCTGTAGTAATTCTATCTTCAGTCCTTTTTCTTAGCATTCAGTGAACCTTCAGAATTCATTCTGAACTATATACAAACTATTTTAGCTACAACCACTAAATAGGCTTTTTCAGTGCTTTTTTTCTCTGAATTCAATGTGCACTAATTGATTAGAGTCTGAGAGGTGAGTAAGAAATACATATCCTACAGAACAGGAAGCTGGGGAAAGGTTTAATGCATGAGTTAGAAGCCAGATTTCTTCAAATACAGATAAGTACACAAAATTAGCAAAAGCCAATACCACTTTTGGAAAGACTGCTTTGTGCATAATTTGTCACAAATTCAAAGTCATTCCTTTAAAAAATGAGTCTAAGACCTCCCAGCTGTTGCTTTATTGGTCTAATAAATTGCCATTTTGATGGTAGGATGCATATGCAGCACACACCAGCCAGGCTTTGCCTTTGGAGCTGTGGGAATGCCGATGGGAGAGCAGGATGCCACAGGGATCACCCTGTGCCTCTCCTCTTGAATTGGTAATGGAAACAAACAAAATATGTTCCCCAGGTGGCAAAAAGTAGTAGGATGCAAGTAAAGTGAGGCCAAGGGAAACTGCCCTCATTGTAACAGGTACCAGAGACAAAATGAATCTCTTGTTCCAGGTTCTCTACACTATCCAAGTAAAAATCTCTGCTATTCACCTGGAAGGACATCAGAATAAACAAAGGTTTCCTCTCCAAAGTATCTGTTTTGACTTCACCTTTGAACCCTATTCCTGGGGAGCTGGGACTTGGGGAGCTTAGATCAAATTCATATTCATGTTTATATAGCACACAAACGTGTTCCGTGCCAGAGCCTCCTGTCTGAGGTGACTCCAGCCACAGCCAAGGATTATCACAACTCCCCTTCACAGCTGTGCTTTTCAAATATCCACTCAAGGAAAGAAAAAAATGCAGAAAAGCCATAAACTTGGTGATGGAGCATTCCCTGCCTTACCTTTCTCCAGTGACCTGTGGAATTCAGGAGTTCCCACAGCCTGACCTTTTGGAAACTTTCCATCATTTACTGGAAAACTCCAGACAGTGTTATTGCCAATGGAGAAATCTTTTGTTACTCCAGATGTATTTAGGGGGCACTTTAAAAGGTCTGTATCCAACCCTAATGAAGATGATCCTTCACCAATATTTTTCAAATAGTGAAGGGAGCTGTTAGGAGGAAAACTGGAGGAATATGGAGGAGTGAGGGCACTAATTTTGATTCAGCACTGGTAGAGCAAAGCTTACAAAGTACAAGAGCCCAAGAATTTGAGACCCGGGTGTTGAGAGCTCCAGGGCAACTCAGGGGCACAGCATTCCTTACCTGCATTAGAATTGAGCTCTTCATTTTCTGACTCGGTTCCATTTTGACTCCCACTTCCATGAAGGCTGTTCATGGCCATAAGTTTCATTTTCTGTAGCTTCATAGCCTCTGCCATGGCAGCCGCTGTCAGACCTGGAAAAATATAAACAAATAATATGCAGTGTCATATTGTACAATGTGGCACTGAAAGTTTGATTGGAACATTCCTTCTCAGTAACAAAAAGTCACATAAATTCAATTCCCATTCTCAGTCCAGTTAAGTAATGGTACGCTTGAACCCCATCTTTGTTTTGAAGTTACTTCAATACACCATTCTAAGAATTAAAAAAAAAAAAAAAATCTTTCATGTTTATTTTTCAACATGTACAGCACAAAGAAATATTTATTTAATGGTATCCCTTTTGATTATACTTTTAAATGTAATTTCCCGTCACTTTGATCACCTTGTCACTTTGATCACTTTCTGCTTGACTTATTTAGCTGCAACAAAATTTCCACCAGCAGAGTTAAGATACAGTATTCCTTAATTTCAACAGTTCAAAGCCAATTAACATGTAATAGTACAGCATTCATTGTTCTATTATGCATCCAAATATTGTTTTGTCCTTTTGGGAGTCTGTTGGTTTGGATTAATATTATTGTAACTGGAAAATATTACATTGGAAATGTGTGGAAAAAATCACAACATGGATTTTACAGAATCAATCCCACTTTTAACAGACCATTAAGACCAGCAGAAATTCACAGAATTAAGGCAGGTATTGGTAGAGGGTTATGAAATTACTAAAACCCTATTAATTTCCAGTAGTAAAAGAGAAGCAGCAAACTAACATCAGGCTACAGGTTACCGTAATTATCATGGGGTTTAGTTATTACTTAGATTCCCAGTATCTTTTTTTTGGTAAGTGTGAAGTTTTTAAGCTTTATCATTTTGGCTTTGTCGCTAAATAAAGAATCAGATTTTCTTCCACACAGTATCAAATTACTTCTACTCTGGGCAAGATGTGACTGAAAATAATCTGAAGTTGTAGCAAGAAAATCCAAGAAACATGGGCACAAAACCAAAAATAACTCTAAAGGTACAACTGTTTATTCACTCAGTTGTGGATTAAATAGGTTTATTCTTCCCCTCAATACAGCAGGACTTGCTTTTATTATTTGTTACCTAGTTCCACAAAATCGCTGAACTGTATTTAATAAAACTCACGACTTTTTTCTGGTGGTGGTGCCTGTTCTAGCAACCCACTAAGGCATCATACATCAAACCAGAACTACATAATCTGCTTCTGGAAAGTATTGTTTACTGAGAGATTGAGACACTGATTAAAAGGAACTAATAATTTTTGCACCCTGTCCATAAATTATAACACTCTCCTGAAAAGCTGCTACGAATTTGACATTCAGATTAGCTCTGCTGCTCCTCTAATGGGCTTCACAAAATTCTCCTTACTTCAGTAGGACTTAAGAAAGGAACCAATCCAGGACTGCATGGAGAGGAACACCTTCTATCACAGGTGGATACAGCAATTTGGTGAAGTTTAGCAAAGATATTCTGATCATCACCAATAATTTAGTCTTTTAGGTTATTTGATGCAGCCCTCACTTCATACAAAAGAAAACTACGCTGCATTTTTTTTTCAACACCCTTTGAAGTTCTTTTACAAATGCTACAGGTTTTTTATCAATCAGATATAAAATCACGATGTTTAAACTCCTGTTTTTATCTCACACACTCCCTTAATCCATCACAGAATTCATCTTCAATGATAAAACTCTCCACACACTTTCTTGAGAAGATGAAATCATCTGCAAACTCCTTCACTTTTTTTTTTCCTTAGGGAAAGGAAGTGGGATTGCTCTTTGAGTGAATTTTATATTATTTTCAGGAAGTAAAGAAAAAAAACCCTAAGCATCATCACAGTTCTGAGGAACTGACTGTTCTCAAGATTTCTAGATACCGTTTCACTTTCTATTTTTAATTCATTTGCAAAGAATTCACATACATAAATAAAAGAATGTCAGACGCTGGAGTTTTTTCTTCTAACATTTTATCATTTGTATGTACCCAGGGATGCACAGATAAACCAATATTCCAGTGTTTTCATCAGGGTCAGTATTTACACAGATTCTTTATATAGATTGCAAGTCATGAAATTTAATTAAATATGCTAAACAGTAATGAAACTATTTATAAGGAGGTAAACAGAGAATGGAAAATAAATTCGGATCTTCAGCAAAATGCTCAGAGAAAACACAAGAGAAAAAAAAATATCCAGGGCACTGTATTTAAAATAAAAAGAAAATAAAAATCCCCCAAAACCTTTTACTGAACAGTTGTACCAGAAGTGTAATGAAGGCAGAAAGGTACCAAGGAACAAACAGAAAATAATAAACACAGTCCCCAAATCACCACGATGCCGCCTGCAGAAATTAAAGGTAATTATTGTCAGGCGTTTCTGAGCTCCCTAACCAGACACAGCTGCCATAAGGACACCAGCCAAGAAACAGTGATGGATCAGAAAACTGTGCTGTGCCATCTGCCACACCAAAGTCACTCCAGCAGCAAAAGTTTCAAGAGTAAAACACAGCCTTAGTGCAGAAAGCACCAAGGTTCTGCACAGCCAGGCACAAGCTGGAAGACAGAGCTGAGATTATCCCTAAACTCAGTGTCTGCAAAGTTTATATTTCTCTCACTCACTCCCCAGTCTATGTAATTTCTTACTTGAACTAAAAGTCACAGAATCTGTCTGAGGCACTTCAAAAGCAATGTGTAAATTCTTAAGCATCTCTGAGAGATAATAAAATTGAGGCTAAAGCAAATGGATTCATCAGTAAGGGGGTGCTGCTGACTGAAATGATGGCAGAAAACAGGAAGCACTGGCAGAGTCTTGAACTGGGTACCACCATGGTTAACATCACTGATTAATTTAACTGGTTAATTTAACTATTGATAAAACTCCTTTCTATAACTGACTCAGCTGTGGAGAAGAGGGCTCTTCTTCAACTGACTTATCTAAGGACCTACAAAGAACCGAAGAATCATTTCCATCCTCCTGGATGAATCATTATCAAGCAGTAGAATCTCATTCAGAGCACCTCACTTAGAAAAATGTCCTGGGAACTGCTGTAACAAAGACATCTATCCTTCTATGTCCCCTAAAAAGAAAAAAGAAAAAAGAAAAAAAAAGGCATTTCTAGGAAAACCCACAGGTTGGATTACATACTTCAAGCTTTTGGTTTTTCCTGCCCATCCGCACTTTAAATTTTCCTTTCTTCTGTTGGCTTCTGCCAGCTGCGCTCTGTCAGGAAACACCCAGGAAATAAACTGTGGACGTTTGTTATCAAACAGGGACATCCTCCACAACACCACAGCACAGGAGGAGTTTGGGCACAGTCAGGATGGTTTCCTGGCAAGGCTGCCCACAGCCCCACTGTGGGGCTGGTGTTGCTCCAGTATCCCCAGTTTCCTGGGCTGGCAGGGAGCAGCTCCTGGTGGGATCTCGGAAAGAGACATGGAATCTGGGAGCTGTGTTCTTGTGCACAGGGATCCCATCCCAGCTGCTCAGGAACTCAAGGTGTGCATGGCAGAACCAGCAGCTGCCTTCTGTGATCTGCCTTCTGTGAGCCCAGTTAAGTCAGGACACTCTGCACCCTCCCTCTGAGGAGGCTGCAGAATTCCACTGCACAGCACAGGGACTGATGTAATAAACAACCAAATGTTTACTGAAATAACCAAAATGAGGACGCACAAACCACACACTTCGTGTACAGGTTGCACTGAACGAAAATTCTGCAGTTGTACTCTGGACAGACAGACCAGGCCTAAGAACCACACCATTCACAAATGAAGGGCCTGGATCCAAATTAGGGCTGTTCTCAGCTGGCTCAACAGGGCATTGCCCAGCTGGGGAGAACCCAGTGCTTGGGGTGCTGGAGATGGAACAGGGCCCCATGTCCTGGGAGTTTTGGCTGCTCCTGCACACCCTGAGCACATCCTCTGCTCCTGCAGCCACAGGACCTGGGGTCCCTCAGAGCCTGTGAGAGGCTCCTCCACCCCCTGTCTGGACTCCATTAGGTCAGTGGTTAATTGTTTACTCACACAGCCCCACCACAGACAAACAAGACCTCTGAAGGTCATTCCTCGGTGAAGTCTCAGGAGTTATTTCAAATGAAATAACTTATTTCACTGCATGGCTCAAAGATCACAGCCCCAGGTTGTTTGCTGTCTCCCACCACGGGGCAGTGCTGAAACCCCCCGAGCACCAGGGGACAAGGGGACACTGTCCCTTGCCTCCAGTAACATCACAATTTATTCCTTGGCAAATACTTTCTGGTGTTTGGATAAGAATCCAGAACTCAACAATTCCGCTGGTGTCTTGGGTGCAAATGACTCCTGCACATTTAACCAATGCCCAGTCACTGAAAATCGGATTTTGATGGTGCAAGGGCTCTCAGCTTTTCAGGTGACCCTGAGTGTCTGCTAATCTCATACTCCAGCTACAGCTGTTTTCTTCCAGTTTCCTGATTAGTCAGACTGTGCCTCTCCTTCATATTAGTTTGAAAGCTTTTCTGTCAAAACTGTGAACAAGTAAATTAACTAAAGGAGAACTATGAATAATCAAATCCTGAGGTTTGCAATTAATTAAATGAAATGGTGAGTCAGTGAACTGAAAAATGGTTTTCTATTAAAACAAAACATTTAATTAAATTAACAGTCAACACATTGCAATTAATAATATTCAAAAGGAAAAATGAAACCCAGTTTAGCTGTTCCATATTATTTCAGTGTAATAGTCAAGCATTGTGCAGTGCCTTGTTTATTATTTGCATTCAAAGCTTCTATGGGTCAAGCATGCTGTGCTAAAACAGCAATGATGAAATATCTGGTACTATGAAATGTCAGTATGAGAGACCATATTGCCAACAGTGAAAACAATCCTGAAACCTCCAACAAATTAGGCTTTCCAAGACGGAAAAGGAACGCTCACTTTAATTAAAATTAATAAGTAAACACATATAATATATACTTTACATTTTCAGAATGCCTACAAAACTTTACTAATTAATTAATTTTAAAAAGTCATGCTGGGAAGTGAAGGCTTCTGTGTAGCTGAAATGAATCATCCTTGCTTAGTGATAAATAAGGAGGCAAAACCCAGCACTACACAAAGGACAGTGAAACTGAATTCTCGAATAAGAACAGTAAAATGCCCAAAGTCTTAAAGCAGTTTGGAGATGGGTCCAAACTCATAAGTCTTGTTACTGCAGATGTTTTTCATGTTTGTGAACTGACTCAAACAGAAACAGCAGGAAGGTTTAGCTCTAGTGCATGTCATGTTTTCAGTGGTCTGTGAAGATACCCTGGCTACCACTTGGGAATGGTCACAAGAATCCTTCAATGTGGATCATCTGAGAGACCCACAGATGAAACTCAGGGAGTAACTGGTGAGTAACTGGGCACTGCAGGCTGGGGATGGACTTCAGAGAACTGTCGTGGGCTGGGCTGTGGGAGCATCACCCCAGACCCAGGAGGGCACTCGGAACCCAGGCTGAAATCTAGGACATCCATCTGACATCGCCCAGCTGAAATGCATCCAATAGCCAAGAAATGCATCACAACACTGGAGCTTCTTTCATCTGTTCTTACACCTGCAGCCAGTTGTTCTGATATAACAACCATATTTCAAAAATATGTTCTTTCCTGTTTTGCAACAGGAAAACACCCCAAATGAGAGCAAGAACTGATTTTTTGAGAACATTTGAAATTCCGTATTTATCATGCTTCATGATCAAGGCAAAAGAGAAAAAGAAGACTCCTTGATTTATCTTAACAGGGCTTGGAGCAACCTGGTCTAGTGGAAGGTGTCCCTGCCCATGGTAGGGGGTAGAATGAGATGACCTTTAAGGTCTCTTCCAACCCAAACCAATCTGGCATTCTTGGACTCTCTAACCACATTCAGTTAATGAAAGTTGAGAAACTACTGAAGATGATCCTTACCAAAACATTTCAGACAATACTTTAAAAATTTTGAGTGGCCTAACATTTTTAAATACCACCACTTCAAAATGTCAAAAACATTATACTATGGCAAAAGAATTCTACTGAGTGGAAAAAAAAATCCAAACAAATATTACTCATATTTGTCAGGAATTGTGAGAAATTAATATTTCACAGAGAAGCTCCAGTCATCTTGAAAATGTCCGTCTTTTCTTGAGGGACTTGATTCCCTGCTTTTGTGCAGTCCCTAAATATTCCCCAGGTAACTTCCCCTTCTGTAGCTGCTGGATAAGGACAGACCCACAGACTCTTCATCCCACACAGGTCAATGGATGCTCCATCATCACCCAGGCAGTGATGCTGGGGAAAACACTGATAATGTCATTTAAAGACTTTGCCAAATGCTCACGGGATCAGAATTAGTGTTGCACAAATGTTTCTGAGTTTCTGATAGCTTGATTTTGCAATCCTGGTAATTTCTGTTTAACATGGTGTGCTTGCTCACCTTACTTTAAAGTACAATTTCATGCAGAAGTTCGCATGAGCATAAACAAGATTAAAACCCCCAAACATCAAAACATCCCTGCCACTCCGTGGAACAATTCACAGAAGCAACAGGTTGTCACTGATTTCACACACATTTAGACAGTAGCAAGAGCCCTGATTCTTACAAATCTGGAGGTCTGCTTTAAACATGGGGAGAGTTCCAGATGGTTTCATCCCATGTCTGTCCCTATTATTTAAACTTCTCACACCACTCATAACCTCTGTCCTGATCTTATCCTCCCTGACATCCATCTGTAAGATTGGAAACATTTTCAATGTGAACATTTTCCATCAAGCACCTGGGATATTTCATATCCTCCATCCAGATGAGGAGATGATGACCCAAGAGCTGTCAGATTTCCTGTTTAGAGCCAAGGGGCTCAGTTGGAAGTACATAGAAATTTTAATCCCAAATTTGTGCCTAGATCTGTAAGATGAGCACTCCTGTTCAAGCTGATGTAAAGCTTACCCAGCTATGTATTTTACAGTTGACTTCCTATCCAAAAAGACACCTGCATCTCATGTGAAACTAAACTGCAGCTTCCCCTGTTGGAGGGAAACAGGAAAATCAGAACTTCAAAAAGCACTGAGAGGGTTACATTGCTTTTTCCCCCCCCCCCCAATTCTTACAGTGGGTCTCATGAGAATTGATTAATTTCGTGCCATTTTCTGCTCTTTTTTACAATCTATGTCATGAGAATGATTTGTCAAGGCTGTAATACATAATACTTTTAGTATTATGCACTACTGTGACCTTTACCTTCTTCTGTATATTTGATTGACTGACCACCCCACTTTGGATGTACAGCTTTCAGATGGAAGCATACGCCAGACATAGCAGCCATTGAATTATCACTGAAAAAATCACAACCCCGTGATAACTTTTACATTCTTCAGTGCAGATCTGATGCAATTTTAGTCATGTCATTGAAGCTTTTCAACACAAAATGGAAACTTACAATATGGGATGTATTTGAGCAGTGTTTTCAAACATCAAGAGAGTGACAAATTTATGCATAAGGACTCTGATTTCACTAAGTTTAATGCTCATAATCACCCAATCTCAAACTATCTGCTTATGTTTTCATAAACTGTCACAGACTAAAGATTGCAATGCTATGAGATAAGGACTTGAAAAATTAAAAATGAAACCAGAAATGTGTTAAATTATCTCCCTGAGAGCAACACAAAATAAATTCCATTTACAGGAAAAAAATATTAACTCCAAAGTGCTAAACATTCAGAAGTCACAGGAAAGAAGTAGTGGTTACCATCAGCATTTGCTTCTGACTGGAGGACTTTGTTAACCATTTTAGAATATTCTTGGGTTCCTGGGAACCTAAAATTATGTTATGAATATATTAAACCTCACAGTCCTCAAGCTGACCATGCACATTCTGTTACTTCTATATAATCACAGAAGTCTCCCATGGTGCATGTGCTGCCATCCGAAATCAGAATTTGCCATTGTTTCTTTTTTCTCCACATTTATTCCTTTCTCATTACATCAGTTTCTGTGGGCTTCAAGCACCTGTCCATAAGCACTAATGACAGAAGGGAAATGGCAGAAGTTTTTGGAAGTCCTTTCAGCTAAGTACCAAAAAGTCTGAAAGCTTATCTGGACCTGTCACAAATCTCTTGAATTTGTAAAATTAATTGGGCTGGAAGGTCTTCTGAGAATAAGGATAGCTTTGTGAGTGATTTCAAGCTACTTCCTACTTGTGACAGGAAAATACCATACAAGTATTTGTTTTGTATCAGATGACACACGGCAGCTACATCCCAGCTGTCTCAATCCACACTTTTAAAATGCTGCACTTCAAGGATTTTAAGTGAACAGTGAGTTCCATAAATTCATCATTCTACAAGATTTCACAAAAAAACCTCAACACACTGCCAGGATCAGCACTGCTGGTAGAGACTGGATTGTTAAAGTATGGTTTACAAATTTGTAGAATCATCCCCTACATGCTGCTGCCTCCACATAAGCCATTTTCAGGACTGTCAGAACAGAAACGGAATGCTCTGATCACACACAGCTCTTGGTTACTTAAAGCTGAGAAATCTGTGGCCAGTTCATAAAACCCACAAAAATATGCTTATTTGAAGCATTATAATCTAAGCAATGAAAAGAGAGAGCCCAGGCACTCCTCTCCAAATGGCATTTAATTAACACAACCTCAAAAGATTCAAGTTTGAAAGCAGCATCACTTAGGAAGAGAAACTCCTGGAATGTTCTTCTGAGACCTATAACCACTTTGCAATTTTGGCTGTTTTTGCAGCAAAATATTCGTGCTTTGAGATCATTTGAAAACCCACAACTTATTCAGAGTGAAAATATTTGGGGATGGCATTAGGGGAATCTCTGTGAGGTTTATATGTGAGGTTTTTTTCTTCTTTTCTCCTTCGTTTTAGAGCTGGGATTAATACACGGGAGTCATAGTTCCTTGTTCGGACTCAGTGTTTATTAATTCTTATCTATAGTACAGTCTCACAAGCCGTGAGCTCTAACTAGCAAGTTAGAAAATGGAGGTAAAATGGAGTATTTCTCTATCTCTACAGGTCTTCTCAAGGACAATCCATCCAATTATGAAATGCCACCTAAATTATTTTTACTTTAAACCCAATAACTAACTACTTGAAGTCCGCAATGCGGACTTTACCAACCAATTACAGAAAACCACCTAAACCCATCAAGAAGGAAGAAGAAGGTGAAGAACTTAGACAATGCCCAAAATCATCCATCTTGCCCCATATATTACTATATACTAAAATCCCAAATTCTATTTTTTTCACCCTGTGAGATCACACAATACTATTCAAACTACACACCCATAACCCCAGTGCTATCACTCAACCTTGGAAGCCTGTTCCATGGCCTCAAGTCAAATGCAATGCCGGCCTGAGGGTCAGTGCCCCCCAGCACAGAAAGCCTGAAATTTTCAGCCTCCAGGGTTCCAACAGATCTCCAGCTTCAAGCAGAACCTATCATATTTACAATTACTGCAATCAAACAAAATATGTAGAATGTAGTGCACAAATGTAATTTTCCTGGAATAGCCAATTCCCAAATGAATACTCTATTAATTGCTCAATGTAAAATAAAATAACATTTGGGGGACCTCTGCAGCAACCTCTACATCTTCAAATGAGGACTCCACCTACTGCCACATTATGATCTCTTTATACACTTCTGGCTTAACAAAACCTGTTGGGTTTCTGGTTTGTTTCCCATTTCAGGGAGTGGAAAACCACATTCCTCCACAGCAGTCACAGCCTGATCTTCACACAGTGCTCAGGAATGCAGCTTTTGCCACCAAATCCCTTCCACCAGTGCTGGTTGTGGCAAGAGCGACCCCATGGTACCCTGGTGAACCACGTGGTTCTCCTCTGAAAGAAGGATATGATATTCTGGTTGAGTTCCTTCCAGTTCCAGCAGGGTCTGGACAATCCAAAGGGCTGTACCTGAGGAAGGACAATGGACAAAGTGCTCCAACTTGCAGAGCAAATTCCTGTGGCAGGAGCTGCCCAGACACCTCCCAGAGCTGAGCTGGTGCTCTGGGCACCTCAGTGAGTGGGTGATGGATACATGCAGTCCCAAACTGCACAGGGAAAATGAGGAGGCCGCCCACATGCTGCAGAAACCAGGTTTAACTTCAGGGAATGTTCAGTACAGAAACAAAAGAGCCCTGTTTTCCTTTGGGGAATAAATGAATGACTATTGATCCCACAGCCAGAGTGTGAGGAATGCCATTATGGAGGAGTGGATACCTTTACTTTCTTTTCTTAAGCATTTTTTTACTTCTGATCATTCTGATCTCTCTGTTTTTAAGTTACTTTCCTACAGCTTTACTGAAGCTTATTCATGCACATTTACTTGCCCAAAAAACACAGGAGACAAGTAGTTTAGGTTAACATCACCTTTGTTTATGAAGTTATGCCAGAATAGCTATTTCCATTTTACGCTGTGCAAGGTAAAGAACATTTTTCAAAGCTGAGACACTGACTGGAAGCTTATTTTCTTGTTCCAGGTGGTGAATAAAAATAACACGTACAAGATGAACTACACAATTTTTAAAATCTTAAAGGATGTGTCTCTACTCATTGGTCAAGCTGAATTAACTTCCAGCCTCCCAGCTAAATACAGGCTCGAGGAGGAGAGGAATAATTCAGTTACTGAATTGAAACACTGAGTAATCTAAAATTATGCAAATATTCTCTTTGCCCTTGCAAATCTTTACATACAAACTCTACTGGTCTTTACTCCCGAGTTTGCACCAGTATAGCAGTTTCACTTCTTCTAGAACTATGGCAACAAACATTTTTAGCTCAGGTTTTGTGCAATTATTTCAGTAGTCAAAGTATGTTCGGATTTTAAAATAGATTCTAGGATTTTTAAAATTGAAATTAAATAAATTTACTTGAAAAATAAAGCTGCATTTAATATAACCGATGTCCAAGATGTACTGAGATATTTTTATTCAATTCAGAAAAATACTGCAGGTAATTTTCCAGAATTCTACATTATATAAGTAACCCCTTACAAGCATTCCTTTTGCAATTATTTTACTCTGCAGTCCTAAGCCATTTCTCAATATTAATATTGTACTCTTTGCAGCTATCTGTTTAGAGCTGAGAGGTTTAAATCTACTTTAAGGACTTTCCCACATTGCTAAATTCATTATTATAAAGTTATCTAGGAAATATTCCAGTGTTTTCTCAGTAAGCATTTAACTCTGGTTTTAGAAGCCTAACATACAAAATGTCTGTCAATTCTGAAGTTTATTAAAAAGACAAATTCTGCTTCATCTATAGATATTTCTTTTAAACAAATCTTTTCAGTATTTATCTACTATGTCCTTTAATTGACATTTCCCTCACAGTAGCACTACACTGATAAAAATAGACCTTGCAGACATTTATCAATTAGTATCTGAGCAGCTCAGATGTTAAATAGAAATTCTAACTGTAATTTTTATTCCCCTGCATATTTTTAGGAACTGGTATGTATTTAAGAAAACCTACTCACTTCCCTTGGGCTGAGGATGGATGTGACACAGATTCCCCTAATGTGAAGGAACTTAGAGATGACCAAGAAACTTACTTATATTCTCTTCAGGAAATAAATAATTTGTCCTTATTTATTTCAAAAGCCACCAAGCTGCTCATACTTGAGAAGAAAATTAACTTTCTTGCTGATGAATCACTAGGCAGCTTTGACTGGTGAAGAGAAAATTGTATTACAAATGAACAGCTACCTGTTATCAAATTACAAGGCATTTTCATCAAAGGACCCAAAAATGCAGCACATTGACCAGTTAACATGTTTCCACTGACCTGGGGGGATTTTTCCAGTTAACAGCTTCTGAAGAATGCTGCCTTTTGATTCTTGTCTCTGACACAAAAATGATTGTCCCATTTAGCCACTGCTCTATCACATACATCAGAGAATCCTATTTACTCACACGCTACTGGAACATTAAAACACAATACTGTGATTGTCTCTGGAAGAAAATTCTAAAGATTGACTTTTTTGCTTTTTTTTTTTTTTTTTTCTAAAGGGAGTAAGATCAAAAGCTAACTTTAATAGATGTTTGACTAAGGTCACACTCCTAGGAAATGGAACACTGAAGATGAAAGAGAACAAATAGATTTGGTTTTTGATCTCAGCCAAATGCATTTGGCATTGTTTAGCTTTTATAAAATACTTCAACTTTAGCTGTATCTGACTAAAATGAATTGGTTGAAGGTTCCAATCATTTGGTAAGACTTTAACATGTACCAGCATTTGGAAAAACATCTGAAGTATTTGGCCAGATTTTTTCTTACTGGAATGATGTCAGGTCAAGCCTAGACATTCTTGTTAAAGCTATATTATATAAACAATTTTAAGAATATGTTTTCCTAACCTCAGGCTGATTTAAGAGTTACTATCCACTAGTGCTGCAAAGTCAGGACCACTGGTACTTCTAGAAAGAAATTTCACAGGAAAGTGCAGAGTACTGAGAAAAGGTATTGGAATACTCAATTAAAACAAGCAGCTGTGTCCCTAACCAAGAGTGCAGATCAGATCCTGTTCCCAAATTATTTCACAGATCTTGGGGACATCCGCGTTTGTAATCTAAACAGGAGTAAGAGAGGAATGAATTACAATCTACAAACTATTACTTTCAAATTTGTCAGCAATAATGGTGTTTGCTAACTGAAGACAACTTGCTTAATTAAGGAAAAAGATAACACTCATTAAAGCAATAAGCTTAAATCATTACTATTGCTATAAAAAATTAATTATCATTAGCCATCAGAAAAACTGCAGAAACCTCTGAACCACTTGGTAGGCTAGAGAGTCAAAGTTTTCAAAGGAGTTCCATAAGCCCTGATAAAAATCAGTGACGGCAGGAAATGCCCCAAACCCAGGGTTGAAAATTGTCTTTTTTTACAGCACAAACTGTATTACAATAAAAATCACTGTATCTGAGTTATGCAAACATTGGTCCTCAAAAACTCTACAGAAATTATATAAAGGGAAGAACTTGCTGCTCTTTCTTTCAAATTATTCTATCAATGTATTACAGCAGTGACAAGGAGCTGATAAAAAAAGCTGAGATAGTTCCCAAGGCACAAAGTCAGGTATTTATCACCATCAAAGGAGACACACCTGACCACAAGCCCTAAAAGTAAAGCAGGGAAGGAAGAGGTGATTCCCCACACACTTTTCTCAGCACCTTTCTCCAGGGCCACTCATAACCCACCCCAAAGGCACTCTGGCCATTCGCTCTCCAACCTCTAGCCACAAATCCAACCACACCAAGGTTCTTTCCTTCTTTATACTCTTTGTTTCTTTAAAAGGGAAAATATCTCAAACTTTCCCCTCCTTTGTTTTAGAAGGACATGGCCCATCACACCTTTTGCTGCTATTTATTACTTTCTGTACCACGTTTCTGCTGCTGAGGCAAGAAGTGATTTGCTGAGCCCACCTGGACAACTGAGATCTCTGCAAGCCACAAACCCCTCAGCTGAGCTCTGACCCTCCCAGGCACAGAACACCTGCACCCAGCAACATTTCAGCTATGTCACTCTCGGGTATTATAAATATGCACCTCCCTTTATTAACTAAACCTTACCTGCAGGACCTCCACACACATCACAAACAGCCCCTGAATTCACAGTCACCAAAAAAATTATACCCTCATCCTTCAGATCTCACCCAGCCTCAAGTGCCAGCCAGCACTGACCCACACTACTGCAAACCCGATGCTTAAAATTCCCTGCCTCAAACCAGAAGGATTAGTAATTGACAGAAAAATAATACAAATCTAAGAAGACAACTCGACTTTACACCAACACAGAAAAACCGGCTTATCTGTGTTAAAATACCTTGTTTTCAAGGACAGAAAACAAGGATGGAAGAAGCCATGGAAGCAAGCTGGATATTAGCTTAGGAGTTAACTTAATTTGAGATAGGCTGCTATCCACTCCACATGGAGGGGTTTGTTAAAGATATATATATGTATATATATATATATATATATATATAAAAAAGTAAGTAAATACATGCTTCCATTCTAACAGTTTATCAAACCCAATATGGAATTCCTGTTTCTCCTCAGTTGTATTTCTCCAGACACTGAAAATTTTTGATTCTTCTCGAAGAAGAGTATTTTCATTTCTTTACCCTTAAGACACAAAACCCAGCACAAAAGTTCAATAAAAACTTCCTTCGTTTTAGCAGCTGAATGTTTACTATTGTGCATAACCCTCGAAGGACACAAAACCTTACAACAATTATACAGTACATTTAGGCATCACCAAAACGGGTCTTGATCTCATCCATCTGCCTGTCCAGCAGCACAAATCTGCATCTTGCTTTTTACACATTTCCCAAAAAAAGATTATCTCTCTAAAGATTAAACTGTGGAATTAGTGGTTACTGGCATTTCCAAAGAAAGAAGCTCAAGAGTTAGAAATTCTTTGTATGGTGTATTAGAAATGTGTGGAATGACAGAAAAAAAAATTGTAATTAAACCAATTACTAGAATACTATACAAGCTACTCAGATGTATAGCAAATTAAGTTATATCTTCAGTTCTCCAACTGTTCCGCTGGTAGGCTCAAGTTTCAAAATATTGTGCTTCTTAAACAATGGAATGAATAAATTCTTCGTAATCTTTTGTGTCTGGTTCTGTGCAAGAAAAGGCATTTATTAAAAAACACAAGTGTATTTATGGATAAAAATTAACTCCTACCAAATACAAACCAGATGACTATAAAGCAAAAATCAGAGCAAAATAGTGCTTGATTAATTTGGTCCTTAGTAAGAATATAAAAGGACCAGCCTGTGGAGGATATCATAAGACTGATTTATATTACAAACCCTGAACTATTGAGGTATATGCTTATATATCACATTTTATAAGAGGCATCATGGGATCACACCATCTGGTACAGAGACATCAATAACTGCACCTTTTAAAAAATAACAGCCAGAGACCGAAAATGATCACGGTGAGGTTTTCTTTTGTTTTCTTTTTAACTATGGAAATTTCTCATTGAAAAACAGGAGCACAGGAGGAATAAAGCCCAGCCCTGGAGGGGCACGGGAGGCTCAGGGTTCCCACTCCACCAGACCCTGCAGATACAGGCAAGGGCAGCCACATTTACTCAAGACATGATTATTTTGGTTTTGTCCGGATTATTAAATATTTTTGTCCTTGAGCAAAAATATTTAATCTCCAGCTGTAACTGCAGAAAACAAATTCCCAGCAGGAAATTAGTTATTCTTCCCTTCCTGAAAGAGCTCGTAATATGATGAGCATAACATCACCAGTGATGGGATGAAATGGTGTTTTAAACTGTCAAAATAACAAATCTATTACGAGTAATTCCCACCAGAAATCCTGGAAATTGGACAACCTACTGCCAGTTCTTGTTTTACGCAGCGAAAACAGAAAATTAAGAGGGAGACCTGTACAAATGGATTTCAACTGGATTGACTCACAACTTCCAGTTGCAGTCACTCACAGGTGCTTAATTGTTTCACATTCTTGTCTTTTCTATTCGGCCAAACCAAACAGGAGGCAAAGATGCAAAGATCTGCTGTCCCTTGACACATTAGGATTAATTATGAGGAAAAGTAAATNAGTAATAATGCTGTCTAGTTTAATAAAAATACCCATTAGAATAAATATTTTTGGCCATCCACTTTTAGGAGTTTGCAAAACTGTATTATTACAAAGCTGAAGACACTTTGGGATAGTTCAAACTACATTTTGAGAGCAGCACTGCTTCCAGTAACAGCAACTTGGTTCCCTTTCCTCGCTTATTCATGTCTCCTAGAGAGAAATGAAACCAGCTTTATCAGGACTTCTCATGTCAATACTTCTAAAAAAGAAACAAGCAATCAAAGTTGTCATCTTGAAACCAGTAACGAAGTAGACAACCACAATGAAGCAGAGCTCAGGAACTGTGCCCATCTCCTACAAACCTGATCTGCACCACACCATACAGATAAGGCAGTACCCAGCTCACTCAGATACTCCTCCCCAAATTCTACTGGAATTCCAGCAGAGGGACCAACTCTATTTCCAAGCTGTAATAAGATAATTGCTGTTTCTCCAGGAATGTAATCTCTGAAGCAGGAGCCCTTCATGTCAAACACTCCTGGCCCAGCCAGAATGACACAGGTTATTGGTACCAACTCACCTGGCGCTGCTGGAGGCACTCTGGATACAGACACATTTCATGAAACAATTCACTGCTGAGGGTATTCAAATGTCAGTAAATACTGTTTACTGCTCTAAGAACTGCCCTTTTAATTTGCTAAGGAGTTTGAAAAGGCACCATAACTTCTTGCTGGGTTACATTTACAAAATTGAGTGCCAGCTTCCAAGTTTTGGGAGCTGTGATAGTTGAACATTCATCTGCAGCACCGCAGGCACAGCATTAGCCAATGAGAGATTAATTAATTAAGTTGTTTACCTAAAGTAAGAAATAAAGCAAGCATATTTTTGCTGTTGGCTTCAGACAAAGTGCAATCAGCATTTTCAGAGTGCAAGGTAGTCTCTCTTTGTGTTTGTTTTTGCCTGGCTGACATTCTCTTGCCAACAATGTGTTATTGCTTGCTTTTTTTTTTTACAATTATTAAACTGAAATAGCTGAAAGGCTTCTAAGTAATATTCCTGCACTGTCTTAACTCAGGACATGGAATTCCCCTAATTTTGTTTTATAAACTCTATGGCTCTTCTTTACCCCTTTTTCCCTACACAGCACCTTGGTACAGGGGCAGATGAGGAGCTGGATAATCTCAATTACAGGTGATGGCAGATGAGGTGAACTGGTACAAAGAACAATACCTTTAATTTGAGATTTCTGTTCTTTATCTTTCTTGGAGAGATCTCTCCTGTTGGCCTGGGCTGGTGCATTTGATGAATGGGTCAGCAGCAAGGGTCTGTGTGAGCAAATGAGTAAGATGCACATCCCACCCCTCAAACCAAAATGAAAATCTTTACGAGATTGGATTCATGATTTGAGATGATCTAACAATAGTTCCTTCTTTTTTACATACTACAATTTAGTTATCCAGTAACAGCATGAAGTGCCAGCACCAGCCATTCCTGAAAGCTGGGAAAGTAACTCACACATGGGTGATGCTACTTTACAGAGCTATTTATTATTCAATTAATTTTTAAAACCCCATAAAACAGCAGTAATACAAAACTTTTCTAATCACAAGTGTTCCAATATTCATCTTGAAGCAACACAGCTGCTGCCAAAAAAGCTGGAGTTTCATGGGCAGAAAAACTATTTAAGTTATTACAGGTTGCTCAGTCCTATCTTTTTTTTCCCCCTTAATTAGCATGTAATGAGACCACAGAACCGACCTACAAGAAATACCTGTCTATATCTGAGAGCAAAGGGTGACATTATTTCTGCTTAATTACCTGCACCCATACCCAGACCTCTGTGTTGCCAGAACTGACCGTGTTTGCCACAGACGGGATCTTCTTTCTCTAATCCTCAATCCTGCAAATTTGCTATTAATAACAACTTGTAGAAAAAGTTGCAAAGTTCCCCTTGACATCTTGTGAGAAAGATCAAGGTGAGCCTCAAAAACTTCTCTCCTTAAAGCTGTGACAGAAGTTTCCCCCAAAACAGTTTGTTATCACAAAAAGAAGCATTTCAGAAGTTCTTGGTGAGCTTTTCATAGCAATTTATTACCTCTAAAAGCTGTTGGTTGATGATTCAGTGACACGAACTGAAAACTATTCAGGAAAATCATTCACTTCCTTTGCTCAACCCATGCTGAGTTTGTTCAAGCTTGTGTTTCTTCAGCAAGGCCATTGACTGATATAAATGATATGTAGCAGGTAAGAGATTCATTCCATTGCTCTTTCTTTTTAATGATGGAAAAAGACCAAATTTGCTTTCAATTAGTAAAAGCCAAGTATAACAATATCCAAAAGAAGGTGAAAAAGTACAACAAAAACATGTATCAACTGTTACGGCCTGGGCAATGAAATAGAGGAATATGATGAAGAATATACACAATCAGCATATAATTTATTGATTGCCCCTTCTCCAACGAAGGGCCATCAGCTAGTTTAAAAGTAAAATTACATACTAAAATAACAGCAGAGAGAGAGAAAAATTATGAGGGTCATGCAAGGGGAAAAAGATGTATCTTCAGCAAAGATTTTTAAATGAGATGGAGAGTCAATGAGGCAGAGAAATACAGGGAAGCCCTTCCATGCCAGAAAGAATTGCAGAAAAGCAGGTTCTTTTAGCATTACTGGTGAAATGTGGAGTGGCAGCATGGGAAAGAGAATGAAAAAGGCAAAGCACACACTCCTGAAATAAACTGCCCTAATCCTGCTTTCTAGAATGTCTATTAATTACATTAGCATAATGGAAGTTGTCTGAAAGGCCAGACAAAACCAGGAGAAGAAAATAAATGACTTGTGCTAACAAATGTGCTCACAAGTCACACGCCTGCAAACACGAGCTCAAACTGTACCTAAGTCATGGACTGCATCATCCAGCTCTCCCTGAGCCTTTAAAACCTCCTCCCCACATCCCAACCCCTGCCCAGCTGCCTGCAGAGAGACTCCACAGCAGGTTTTGCTGCTACCAACATCACTGATGTCACCTCTGTCCCTGTGTCAGGGACCTGCACGTTCCCGGTCACTGCGTCCAGCTGCTCCCAGCTCAGGGCACTCAGGGTCAAGGGAGGGAAAAAAGGCAACAGGTGAAAGAAAAATGGCAAGTGCTTGACCACAGAAACAAAGTTCAAAGAATTTGCAGCAGTAGACAGAAAGTTTAACGTAACTGGGAAAACAAGAAGGTAATTTTTTAACAGCACGAATAAATAAACAGCAAACGCTGGGACAATCTGCTGGGCGTGGGATGAATCCCCCATCAGCTGAATCTCTGAGCTGGGCCTGGACGTGCTCCTTGGGAGCTCAGCTGGAAGTGCAGGCTTCTCCCAGGTGAAATTTCACAGCCCTAGTGACACAGGAGGGTTTTATGCATGGTCAGCATGGTCCTCTAACACATTTCTGTCTGCTCGAGTGTGCAGCCCTGGAGCAATTCAGGTCCACATGCTGCCCCTTGCACTGCAAATCTACCCCATGGAGTGTAAAATTCCTTGTGGGAGAGACAGAATCACTCCTTAGAATGGGGCATAATTTGTGTACCATGGATGTGAACAGACTGTTTGCCTCAATTATTATGTACACAGATAGCAATTCTGGGGTTTTAATACTTTGGTGAAATATAAACTTCTTAAGAAAAATTACTCTAATGGTCTGTTTAGTTGCACGTGTCCCCCACAAACATATTTCTCGAGAAAGGCATATTTAGAGCAGGCAAGAAGGTTTAAACCTGCACCCTAATGGCTGGTTTATATAAAATGTATTAAGAAATTTACTGTGCCTCGTGATAATGGCAACTTTCTGGTGCCAGCCCATTGCACTCCACCACTCTAACTCTGGCACTGCTGAGAACACAGAACAGTCCAGACCATCTCCACAGGGAGTGGGAGAAACCTTCTCATCCAATGTTCCATCCTGAGACACACAAGGCTCAGCTCCCCACAGTCACACCCCACACACTCCAGGTGAAATGCTAAATACTAAACAAGAATGAATTCTGTTTCTGGAAAGCTGTATTGTATTGATTGAGAATACTGCACTGATTTATATATACATTTTCATAACAATAACCTTGCAGATGTATTTGAAGAACAGACAATAACAATACCAAACTGAGCTGTTTTCAAATATTGCTTGAATGTTTTTCCTTCGATTGTCAAGTGCAACGAAATAAAAACCCACAAATTATTCAACTGTGAAATCGTATTTACATCTAAGACTTTCTCTGGCTATTACAACACCTCAGCTCAAGCTACACTGCAGAGCAGCTCCCCGACCTGCACAATTTGGATGTTAATTCAGCTGAATCTGCTGTGCCAGAGGTGCTCTGAGCCTGCCCCAGCCCTGCTGTGGCTCCAGGAGCATGGCCACAGGGATGGCAGTGCAGGCCCAGGACTGCATTAGCCAGGCTGTGAGCAGCTGATGAGCTGTGCTGATTCATTTCTAGGGAGATCTACTTGGAGATGATTGGGTTTCAATCCTTGACCTACAGAATTTTAAGCACCACTTCACTCATATTAGAGATTTTGTATATAGACAAAATACCGATTATGGATGACTTCTAAGTCGGCAGGAAAGAAAGTCCTTTGCAGTCAAGACTACTTATGGTACTGAAGATTTGTTTAACAACAAAAATAATAAAAAAATCCTTCCCAACTCAACTGTAAATTAGGTTTAATGTTGGTAGAACTGATTGCTATTAAATACATAAATAACTGAAGTGGGAATGGGTAGCAGAGTTTAAATCTAGTCAGACACCAACAGCTTCTCTTATGAATTCTTCTATCAGAAATAAAAACCTCCCATTTCACATGTTCAGGCTACTCCTCTCTCCTGTTTCTTTTGGTAAACAGCTCATACCTTGTTTGATGGACAAAGCCTGAAAGAGAAACCTCAAAATGATAAATTACCATTAGATTAAGGAGAAATTGCAGCACCACAAGAAATCCATTGAACAGCTGAGGTTGGACAGGGCTCCTTTAGAGCAGGTAAGCCCAACTCTTCCCTTTGAGGAAGAGTCATCTAGAGCAGATTTCCCAGGACAGTGTCCAGGTGAGCCTGGGGATGTCCAAGGATGGGGATTTCAGCCCACTGGGAGCTCCAGTGGTCACCCATCCCTCCCAGCCCAGCTGCAGCTGTGGTGTTGCTCAGCTCTCCTTGCCCCAGGGCTGATTACCCAATCAAACTAAAAATCAGCATTGAAAGCAGGCAAAACTATTCATATCATAAATAAGGAAGAGCCACGCTGATGCAGAAAGAAAATGCACTGGTTTAGCTAATGAGCACTAACAGAAAAAGAAGTGTATGGAGAGTGTTCTACCAGACCTCATCTGTGCTAAAGGCACTAATTCAGTTCTAAACATCTGTCTGTCTCTGCACTACACCAAGAAAATGAAGATTTCTTTGGAAGATGTGGGAAAGAACACTATCCCTGTGACTGAGCCATCACTGCAGTCACTGTCTTCATCTTTGTCACCAGCTCTGACACTGTTTGATGACAGGAGAGCAGAGTCCCAGAACCTGTACTTTGCTGTCTTAAAGTCAATCTTCAAACTTCATCCTTCCTCTCCCTAGAACACCACAACACCCTAGGATTAAAAACTTTACCTATAATTTAAAAATCCCTACAATTATAACTTCAGATGTATTTGTTTAGCATTTGCTATCCAATAAGCATGTCCCAGGCATTTATTATCCTTTCCTAGAAGGAAGTTCCTCAAGTAGGTAAATAAGGTAAACAAATGCTTCAGGTGACAGCAGAAAATCAAACTCACCCTTTGATAATAACCACTGGGTTAAAATAACACCACCTTTTTTTTTTTATTTCAAGTATGAGTATTTACATGACAGAATAGGTCATTTAATTTCAGGTACTTAAGTTGCATTGTGATTACAATGCACTAACTTGTTGTTATCCTTACTATGACATCCCTAAATCAGTGACAATGGAAAAGTGCTAAGAATACATCAGGCAAATGAACCAGGGAGGCTGCCCAACAGTCAGAAACCAAACTAAGCAAACCTGGCAATACTTAAATATCAAGCCTGAGTTTGCTGACAGACTGCCATAATTGCTCATAAGAAAGTCAGAATTAATATCAGAAAATACTATACTAGGGCCAAACAAGAATATTTGCAATAAAACTTATTTCTCCTGCATTTGTACAAACTAATATTTGCATATATTTTTCTGTATGCATATATATGTGTGTGTGTGTATATATACATATATACTGAAAATCTGATCCTTGGTTTTAACCCCACAAAAAGAGAAATGGAAGGAAAACAGATTTCATTATAATGGAGGTCAAAAGAGCCACCCTGCATTTATGATTCCTGTGTGGTATTCCAGGTCAAGAGCTCCAAACTTTGTGTTCCACTTGGAAATGACACAAGCCCTGTTTGCTCCCTGTACCTTGGTGCATTTATGAGCCAGAACTTCCTGCAGGAAAACAACCTGGGCTAGGAAAGGCAACTGGAGGGTTGTCACAACTGTACCTCCAGCCCCTTTAGCTTTACAGATGATTGCTGCAGCTTCAAAATTCCATGTTACATCTTTAATTGTGGGCATTTAGCAGACTGCCTCTTATTATTAAGATACTGCTGAATTTTATTGTCAGTGTGGCCACAGGACAAGGCTAATAATTACCAGCACCAGAAGCAGCTTGTGGTTTTATATTACATTGAGGTAAATTACACTGGAATTAGAGTGGATTACTTTTATCAAATGGGGAATAAGCTGTTAATTAACTCCCTGCTGTAGCAATCTTTTTCTGAGCTTGCAACTGTTATTA